>OV277860.1:78964405-79279405 GCA_922989275.2 Gari tellinella | reverse complement strand
GTTTGGTTCTCTGATGTTGTTTGCTAAACGAAATGGCAGATACAATGTACATACCTTCTCCATTTCAACCATCTCATTTTGACGGGAATGCTAAAAGTTTCGCGAATCGGTCGGTTATCCCTTTCATGATCAAATTATTCGGGAGATTTGTACTCCTTCACCGTTCCATTGCCGTCTGCTTCAATTTTGTTGTCTGCAGTATCGTTTCATAATTAACAAATAAGGCAACATGACTGAAGAAATTTCAAAACCAGTGTCAAACAGTTTGGATCCTGATCAGACATCGCGTAACGTGGCGTCCGATCAGGACCCAATTGTTTACAAATGCGCTTTTGAGCATAAATGAGAGTGAAATGGCTATAATGTTAACCCTAATACTTTCTAAACGTCAAGAAGAATGTTTGCAAAAAGTTTGGATCCTGATCAGACGCCGCTTATCGATATGTTTTAAGCGATAGGTGTACTACATGGAATCTTTCTTTATAACGATGTTGCAAAGAACAAATTTGAAGCAAACGACAATGAAACGGTAAAGGGATGAAAATATATTTATAATTTGGCAGCGAAAGAATTAAATTTTTACATTTGGGTTTATTAAATAGTAAACCTTGAAATTTGAAATGGGCCGTTCCAGTAAGCAATTAGTTCAAGTCCATTTCGATTATTTATTGTTACTTTCGTAAACACATTACAAACTGACAAAGAGTGCAATCCCTTGTCCTACGGCACTTATGAAACTTTTGTTTGAGTCTGAGTTCAATCTCAAGCATTTGATTGTCAGCTATGCTCAAATCTGACCAATCAAATGCTTGAAAATGATCTAAGACTCAACTTGAATGCGTTACAGTATAAGCATGGACCCATCTGGTCTTTATTTTCAAGATGTGTATATGAGAAACACTTCAAAAGTACATGTTGGTAAATAAAGCATATCAGAGGCGAATGGCTTAATACAGTGGAGAATGTGTTATTCTTTCCCAATAAACGCGTTTACGATAAAACTATTTTTTGCAGTGCAAACAGTTTGGAGCCAGATCAGACGCCGGGTAACCCGGCGTCTGATCAGGCTCCAAACTGTTTGCCACCAAGATAAACATGAAATATCAGAATTGTCCAAAAGTTGTTCTTTTCTACGTTTTAGCGCGTTGCGTACGTTTGCGTTTAAAGGGGAAAGAATAACAGATTCTCCACTGTAACTGTTGGTATCCACAAAATGGAATAACAATGATTCCCCTATTTACGATACTAAAAATAAATGCATTGCAAAAGGGTACCAAAAATGACGGCAATTTGAACACATCAAAGTTGAGTCTATAGCAGTCAGGGCATGGTCCGATCAATTCGACATACATGTATGATGGGGCTTAAAACTGTTAAAACTTAGTACTGTGCGGCATTTAACTCTTTGAACCCTAGTCCCGCATATAGGCGTTCTTTTCAAACAGTATATATGTGAAAAGTGCATTTGTCCTATGCAAACAGTGATGACCAAGATCAGAGGGCTCCTTAAGGAGCCCTCTGATCTGGGTCTCCACTGTTTGCCATAATGCCAAACATTGACTAAAACAACCCTTAAAAGTCAGAAATGAACTAGACTAAAATTGAAACTGGAATTGTCCATTTAAAGTTTCAGGGAGGAAAGAGTTAACTTAACATTAACACTAACATTAAGTTTTTTTTTTTATCCTGGTCAGACATCGTTACAGAGCGTCTGATAAGGATCAGCTTTGTTTATCAATTGCTATTTCTATGACCACGCTGCTTAAAACTTAATTCAGAAAATATAGTTAAGGCAATCTTTTTAAAGCAGAATGACGATCAAGGAAATAACTCGTATCGTGCTAAGCGCAACTAGGCTTATCATTGCAAACGGCTTGGATCTAGATTAGATACCGCGCCAGATGCCGCATACATGTGTAACACGGCGTCTGATCTTGATCCAAGATTTTTACCGCTCATTTTAATGTTTTCTCAAGTTTAAGGAGAATCAAAATTAATTATTATTTGCTCTATAGAGACGACAGCTCAGCATGATAAGGAAAACTTGATGAGATTACTTTGGGTTGCAAAAGGGGTAAAAAGTTGTTGTATATACAGTGGAGAATCTGTTATTCTTTCCCAATAAACGCGTTTACGCTAAAACTATTATTTGCAGTGCAAACAGTTTGGAGCCAGATCAGACGCCGGGTAACCCGGCGTCTGATCAGGCTCCAAACTGTTTGCCACCAAGATAAACTAGAATTATCAGAATTGTCCAAAAGTTGTTATTTTCTACGTTTTAGTGCTTTGCGTTTGCGTACGTTTGCGTTTAAACGGGAAAGAATAACAGATTCTCCACTGTATGTTGGTCCTTCCAGGTAGTGTAAATGCAAAACGGGTGTTTTATGCAATTTCTCAGTCATTCTCCTCAAATACCCGCGTCTGTGTTGAACGATTTGTATCTATTGCAAACTGCGTGGCGACTGAGTGAACACCGCATCACCAAGAAGCTGTTTTGACAACAAACTGTTTGCCGTCAAATTTGCATTGTTATGTTACGCATATATAGTGGAGAAAACGTTATTCTTTTCCAATAAGAATAACGTTTTCTCCACGGTTTACAGGTGCTTATACGTATTTTAATGTTATATATTCTAACGTAATCGATCTCGAATCAAACCAATAGAATACAGTAAATCCCCTCTATTACGACCACTAAAAGAAAGCTTATTTATTGCATAAAAGACAGGTGACAGCTTAAAGCAATGTAAACGTAAAACAAAACAGTTAATACGAGTAAGTGGTCGTACAAGTGAGGTTTTACTGTATCTAAAATAGACATGTCAGCTTTTTAACTCACATGATCAAATACCAGTATTTCACTGAGGACGTGAACGATCACAACGCAGACGACGTGCCGATGCCGATGACCATGACCATGATGATGAAAAATGATGATAATGCTGTTGAGATGTGGTGGTGGTCACGCTGGCATACGGTTTCTGCTGGTGATTGTGATGCTTGTGATAATGATGAGCACGCCAATGTTGCTTTTACAATGTAACAGTAATGATAGTTACGTAAGCGTGACGATGACACTTATAATCATGATCATGATGTTCTCTACTGTGACGATTGTAAACTAGTTTTCAATAAAGGAAGTTATGATTACTAATTTCAAATATCAAAACCTGGTTTTGATATTTCAAATTAGTAATCATCACTTCCTATTGCACACATTTCGAATGCTAATTAAACACCACTGTCATTAAAATGTTTTAATTCTTTTACGATTCGATAGCTCTCTGGTGAAACTCATATTGCTTAAAATACACTGATTGCAATATAAGTTACATGTAGTTTCTTTATTTTCATCCAATGCTGAAGAGTTCAAGCATACAAACAGACAACATATTTACATAGTAATCAGAAATAAATATGTTCATGCCAAAATATGAAAAAATAATAATATATGAATATTGTAATGAGATAATACTCACATTTTAATCGACAATTTCTTCAAATGCAATTTTCATGTTCATTGTTCGTTATTCGGTAACATATTGTTATCATAAAATTACACTGATTCATGTAGATGTCATGTATTGACGATATTGTGTATGTTCAGTATACCTGATGTACAGCATGATTATTGTATTTGTTATGCAGTGTACTTTTGACGGACATAAAATTAATTACAAACAAAATTTGATAATAATAATACTCACATCTTAACATGTCAATCACATCAAATATCCAAGACATTCGAGACATGTCGACAGTGAGGATCGTGACTAACTCATTCATCCCTAATACTTTAAATGGATGAATCCAGATTCTAAATTAAATCTAGATAAAGCTAGGTATGGGTTTTTTCTGCAGTTTGTTGCAAAAATGACAAACAGTGCAGATCCTGATCCGATGACTCAAATATGAGCTGTTTTACCTGGGTCTACAATGTAAGCTTTCATTAAAAAAATAAAGCGAAACGCAAAAGCAACTTATAAATTATATAAAGAACATTTTCTTTACCAATTGACTAATTAGTTGTTTAATCAAGTTTTAAAACAGCGTTGATGCTAATTCGACGTCGATTTATTGGGTTTATGATTTAGTTCCAAACTGTTTAAAGTAGAAGTCAGAGTTTAGTAAGTAACAATAACTATTTATTTAACTATAAAATATAAAAGCAGGTTTGAATACAGTAGAGAAAATATCAATCTATTTCAATAAATGCGCTTGCGCTACACCTACAATTGCCTTTGCAAACACTTTGGAGCCAGAAAAGACCCATTCCAAACTGTTTGCCACTCAGGTTAAAACGATATAAATATTTACAAAACACTGTCAGTTTCTATATTTATTGTATTGCGTTTGTCGTACATATACTGATTTCTCTACTGTACACGTAGTTGATAAGACTAGGCAACCCTGTAATAAAGATAATGACAAGATGTATGAAAATATCAGAGAGAAAAAAATAAACTAGGGAAAAGGCCAGCAAAAATAGCCAAAGTAGCCAAATCAATATATTGACTTTAGGCGAAAATCGTGCAATCTCTTGAGGTTGACAAAAAGTCGGTTTTCTCCGAAATAGTTATTCAGCCTATAACAAAGAAAACACCTCGTGTGTAATGAGCTGTACAGAACGAAATCGGCGTCCCAGAAGTTCGGCAGTATTTCCAATCTCAAAAGCTGAAACCGTCTTCAGATATCAGTGTTAACTAATTTTCCTGCACGCGGTTTGTTTTATCCTGTATTTAACGATACGCACAGGCAGGAGAAATAGTAGTCGGATGTAGTGAAAACCGTACATTGCCAAAAAAGTAGGATTAGTTGTGAGAAACGCTCGTATATAACAGTTGGGAATATGCTTTTCCTTTTCCGTTTAATATACGATACTGAACACAAACTCAATGCAATAAAATGTGCAGGTTCTTGAAAACGAGGGTATCATTTTTCACATTGTGTTTGTAATCTGGATCAGACACCGAGTTACTCAACGTCTGATCTGGCTTCAAATTGTTGGCAATGGACATCATTGTTTTTAGCACCGATCATTTTTATTGGTAAAGAGTTTCGTATTCTCCTACTGTATATTACTAACTCATAACTCTCGTACGATTAAGGCAAGCAGTTATTCTGGTGTTTGGGGATATCGGGTCGCTCAACGATCAGAATCTCTCTGATGACATTGTGGATTACAGAGGAATATACTGGCCCGTTTGACGCAGGTGTTCCGCGAGTATTCAAGCAGTTCACTGGCGTCGGCTGCATTGCGTAGCGACGGGATTAAAGCTCATTAAATTGTATTCTGAGAATGTTTTAGAGTGTGGGAAGCGTAATTTAAAAAAAACAAACAACATCGTGTCTGTGTCCCAATCGGATTATAAATCTTGCTTTTGAAGTAAAAGTGGTGTAAATATTTTGTCTTTTTGTGTGAAGATAAAGTTAGTGTTATAGTGTTTGATGTGTATGTTTTGTTTTTAAATTCAGATGGTTTGGTAGTTTCTTATGTACAAACATGTAATATTACAGGAAAGATCAGTTGTATCCATATGATATCAGTTTTGTGTGTATATTAATGATATACAATATACACACCCGATTATATCTATCAACAAAGGAACCATGAAATACAGTTCACATCAATGGACTATTTCTAATATAACCGAACAGTGGTCGAGCAAATACCAAAAGCTGTAAGGTAACGTTCCAGACCTTTACCAGGCGAGAGGAATATGCGATTATTTGCATCTGAATAATTTATACATTGTGTTTATTTATCCGTAGATATAATTTGAAAGGGACATATCCATTAACGACGGTGCATCGCAATTCCGCCCCGGGAATGTCTCCGCAGTATCGGACTGCTTGAAATGTCACTGGATATTCTAGCGCTCTAGGCCTACCAACGCGTAAGAAACTCCACTGTCAAACCCCAGTATTCGCTCTTGGAATTTTACTTTGTGGATGTACACTTATGCTCGGAGAGAGGATACAAATTTGGAAGTCGCCAACATGAGCTGGCGACATAGGAAAAGACTTGCGTCGTATTTTCTTCTCGGCTCGTTTATTATACAATTCGTAAGCTGCGCCGCTGAAAAAAGGGAAATTATGATTGGTAAGTCTTTGTTTTGTATCTTTCCATGCATAGTGTATAAAGATAAATGAATAAACATACATTTCCAATTATAGAAATTAACCAAGGTTTTATTTATATCTTTATACACGTTTCCTTTCAATAAATGATTGACCGAACACCTCGTCTATTTGACCCATGTGCGTTTTAATATATGCAACGGACCCTTCCAAAATGTTTGTAGGTGTGTTTTAAGATAATACAGTAGAACCTCGATATCTCGAACTCGCTTATCACGAACTGAATGGTATGGTTTCCGCTATAATTCCATGTCATTGTGAAGCGCGATAAAACATTTAATAAGTTTTGCGCTTTATAAATGCCATGTAATTATAGTCGCCATGTAATGGCATTTCATCGGACATTCCCGTATTACAGAGTTAAAACGTGGCTGAGCCACTCGCAAGTCACAAGGCTAAGCCACATTATAACTCTGAAAAACATGTATACATTAGTTCGACTTAACAAGTTTAATTATCGAGGTTCGACTGTACAGTGGAGAAAACGTTATTCTTTCCCGTTTAAACGGAAACGAAACGCAAACGCTTTTTAATGAAATGTACAAATTACAACTTTTTTGACAACTCTGACTATTCATTTTTATACGAGTGGTAAACAGTTTGAAGCATGATCAGACGCCGGGTAACCCGGCGTCTGATTTTGCTCCAACCTGTTTGCCATGGAAATAATAGTTTTAGCGTTAACGCGTTTATTGGGAAAGAATAACGTTTTATCAACTGTATATGGACCTATTATCTATTCTTCAAAACGTAAAGTTTCAACTATTAAAATTGCATTCCGGTATACAAATAGATGATATGCTGCATTTGCAGCGTCTGATCTAGATCTATACTGTTTTCCAATACTGTTTCAGGTACAGTGCAAATATTTTTCTCTCCCTGTGAAACGAAGCAAAACGCAAACGTAAATACATGAAATATAAAATGACAGTTTAGAATATTTTGATGATGTATGTATCTGCATGGCAAACAAGTTGCAGTCTGATCTGGCTCCAAATTGTTTGCATCGAAAAAAAGGATTTAAGCATAAACATGTTTAGAAGGAAATTATAACGTCTTCTCAACAATACGTGTTATATATAAATTTGTAAAGCATATAGTAATATATGTGTTTGATTTAATAGAACTATTGCATTGTCAGGATTCAGTAATGTTGACTTAGAACTATTGGAAATGTTTATATGAAAGTTGAAATAGTATTGATGGTTACATAAAATGTATCACACTCGGGACACGTTTTTTATATTCCGTTTAACGCCTTCAGATCGTTGATCTAACCGATTTTCATAAAATACTGTGCTCGGATTAAGGCAGTGGTCGGGTTAAATAAAACTTAATGCAAATAAATTGCAATATAAAGCATTGAAAGAAAATGATTTACTTTAGCTTAACTGGTAAATCATTCGGATTTTGATCAGTCGTGTGAAATAATAAGTCTAGATCCGAACCCTCTTCGATGCAATTTACTTTCTAAAACTCAAACACGTTTGTTTCTGAAGCTGCTTTCATTTTTTAAGAAACAATAATGCAAACTAATCATAAATGGTTAATTTTGTTGAAAAACACAGATAAAGCATACCATTATATTAAGGTAAATGAATTCCACGAATAATTCATCCAAAGATCACCCCAATTTATTCGCTGCATGTGTTTGAATAGATACTTGTATTGCCCCTTATATGTACATGTAACTACCGAAATCCCGAGTTATTTGAACACAGTTTGGGTCTTGGTCAGACGCATCGTTCCGCGGCGTCTGATTAGGATCAAAGCTGTTTGATACTCAATTTATTTTTTTGGAAGTCAGATACCTACCTAAACTTTTAGCTTAAGAAATGAAAGTAGACGAGAATTGTTTGAAGCTGATGACGTCATGACAGTGAAGGGGTTAATAAGCGATGCAAATCAAAGTGCTTCGTTTCAAAATGCAAATATCCAATTCTGCCGAAAACTTCTCTTTAAGTTTTCAAATTATGTAGATTTCCGCATAATTTCTACAACAGGAATCAATTATACTATGGGTATGTAGTATATTATCCTCAACAAATTAATTGGAAAACATCCAGAACTTCTATATTCTTCAAAATACAGTCGAATCCCTGACAACACGAGCTCCCATGGATCCAATTTACTCGTATTGCGACCTTTAAACGTGACACCTTGTCACGTTTTAACTTCGAAATACACAATCTGGAGTTATTGCTACTTTTTGTGAATATAGGAATATTGTCGACGTAACCAATTTCGAGTTATCGAGCTTCGACTGTGATTCCACTTATGACTTACATGTATTACACGAGCTGAGAAATAATTAAGTCTGTTATTTTAAAAAAGTGCTGTCATGTTTAGCTAAAATTGTATGCTAACTTAATACTAGAGAAATACGCCCCTTTACGCCTACAGCTATTCCTACACTATGGCAAGTAGTCCCCCATCCTTGAAATTCCTAAACATAGATGGCATTTCAAATATATTTTCAGAGGATAGCTTACATGTAACGCAGATTGAAATGCGGCCGAATGCTCCTCGCTGTGCATCATGCTTTTACTTCTGATCTGCTTTAAGCGTTCAACTGATTTCAAAAATGGCAGCTAGCTATGGGCTTAAGGGTTACATGTAAAGCACATACATGTACATGTGCGCATTCACACAGCAGTCAATCATGTAGATGGTGGTCTACTCTTACAGTGGAGAAAATGATATTCTTTCCAAATAAACGCGTTTATGCCAAATCTATTATCTCTTGTGCAAATGTTTTGGAGCAAGATCAGACGCCGGGTAACACGGTGTCTGATCAGGCTCCAAACTGTTTGCCACTCATATTAAAATGAATAGTCAGACTTATCAAAAAGTTGTCCTTTTCTCCATTTTATTGCAATGCGTTTGTGTTCTGTTTGCGTTTAAACGAGAAAGAATAACGTTTTTTCCACTGTAACATATTTGTTTACGTTGGGATACATATATCAGTTTCAAGTATTTTACAGTGGATAATATTTGAACGAAATTAAACGCAAACACAGTGCATTAAGATGGCGACAATGACAGTCATGTGGCTATAGACTGTATCTGAGTGGCAAACAGTTTGGTAACCCGGCGTACAATATGACTCCAAATTGTTTTAACTTAATGCGGATTTTGAGAAAAATGTACAATTCTACTCTACTTGTTAAATATAAACTTTATTTGTTCAGTTTCAAAACAAAACTGAACGCAAACGTAATGCAGTTACTGCCGAAATTGTGTTGATGTTAATCGCCATTACTTGAATTAAACACAATATTATATTATGATGTTGTAAAAATCATGTCCTTTTTGTGCCTTTTAATTGGTGTACATTGACTTGACTTTTAACTAGTCCAACGCACCAAGGCAATAAGCGAATGCGAAAAAAACAACATTTTGATACTCTACCCATCGACTATCCGTTTTGCACTTTTATAATTTTCCTTCCTCCACTAAAGAAAATACCTGCGATTCATTCAGTCATGAATATGTACCTTCAGAAAATAGTTTATTGGGAATGAATAACACTGTCTCCACTGTAGTGGTCACCAGTATTCAGTACTACAGTGGAGAATCTGTTATTCTTTCCCAATAAACGCGTTTACGCTAAAACTATTATTTGCAGTGCAAACAGTTTGGAGCCAGATCAGACGCCGGGTAACCCGGCGTCTGATCAGGCTCCAAACTGTTTGCCACCAAGATAAACAAGAATTATCAGAATTGTCCAAAAGTTGTTATTTTCTACGTTTTAGTGCTTTGCGTTTGCGTACGTTTGCGTTTAAACGGGAAAGAATAACAGATTCTCCACTGTACACACTAGGCTTTGGGGTAAAGGGTTATGAACATATCAGCAAAGAATATATGAATAGGATGATAAGATCTCTAGATTGACGAAATTGTATTGTGTTTATTCTATAAAAATATGATACATTTTTATTCTATCGTAAACAGTATTTCGTAAACAGTCTTACAAGCCATATACAAATTTATTACACATAGTTGGATGGGAGCGTACAGGAGAAAATGTTAGATATTCAATAATCTCCCATTGTCCAGATACCTGACAAGCTGAGCAATGGTTCGAAAAGAATATTTGCACACAAACTTTCTACAGCAAAATTCACCAGTCTGCGATCGAAGACTGTGCCGGTTTGCTGAAACTTGTATAATCTGCGTAATTCACAAACATGTACAGTGGAGAAGGGGTGTTATTATTTCCCGTTGAAACGCAAACAACATGCAAATTCATTGCCATAAAACGTAGAAAATGACAATGTGTTGACTCTTCGGATAATTCATTTAAATCTGAGAAGCAAACAGTTTGGAGCCTGATGAGACGCCGGGTTACTGGAAATAATGATTGTTGCGTAAATGCGCGTCTTCTCCACATTACCACTATATCAAACAGTTTAGATCTAGATGAATTATTCGACCGCTAATGAATATTGGAACTACATGCTTCACTTATACAGTGGAGAATCTGTTATTCTTTCCCAATAAACGCGTTTACGCTAAAACTATTATTTGCAGTGCAAACAGTTTGGAGCCAGATCAGACGCCGGGTAACCCGGCGTCTGATCAGGCTCCAAACGGTTTGCCACCAAGATAAACAAGAATTATCAGAATTGTCCAAAAGTTGTTATTTTCTACGTTTTAGTGCTTTGCGTTTGCGTACGTTTGCGTTTAAACGGGAAAGAATAACAGATTCTCCACTGTATGTATCACTACTTCACCAATAGTGTACAGTGGATAAACGTTATTCTTTCCCAATAAACGCGTTTACGCAAAACTATTTTTTTCTTTTGCAAACAGTTTGGAGATAGATCAGACGCCGGGTAACCCGACGTCTGATCAGTATCCAAACAGTTTGTCACTCAGATTAACATGAATAGTCAGAATTGTGAAAAAAAAATCTTTTTCCACGTTTTATGAAAATGCTTTTGCGTTTCTTTTGCGTTTAAATGGGAAAGAATAACGTATTCTCCACTGTATCATTGGTTATTACCATTATAGCTACAAAGGCACTCATTAACAAAGTGTGTACATGTAGATCTTGATGAACTGTTGAATCTTTAGATATCAGTACTGAATCTTATTAAATTAAATTGATAATCGCAAGCGAATTGCCATCGAATTGCCATCGAATCGGGCGCTTCAAAAAACAAATCCTACACTAGAATATTTTTACGCGAATTGTCCGAAGCGGTTGTGACAAAAATGGAATCAAAAAATTAACGGAGGCATATTTGCGAACATTTGTGAGATACACCATTCAAGAAAACTTACCCGAGGGTAAAATTACTATTTTGAATCGCAAGCGAATTGCCATCGAATTGCAAGCGAATCGCAAAAATTGTTAATTTAATAAGATTCAGTACTGTACTGAACCTTATTAAATTAAAATTATAATCACAAGCGAATTGCCATCGAATTGCCATCGAATCGCAATCGAATCTGGCGCTTCAAAAAGCAAACTGTGTGCTTGAGTCGTTTCACGTGATTTTTCCGAAGCAGTTGTGATGAAAGTAGAATCGCAAAACATTAACGAAGGCATATTTGCGAATATTTGTGAGAAACACAATATAGGCAAACTTAACGCGTTAATAGCGTTGGAAAATATTCACAAGCGAATTGCCATCGAATTGCAAGCGAATTGCCATCGAATTGCAAGCGAATCGCAAAAATTGTTAATTTAATAAGTTTCAGTACTGTATCCTTTACACATACATGTATACGTTTCCGGGTATATAATAATATCGTTTAGTGAGCACATCGTGAGAGTTCATTGCTGTTCCAGACAAAATAAGTTAATACATGTTACATTAATTTGTTAAAATATACATGTACGTGTACAGTCAAACTTGCATTGAATTTTACTGGTTATTTAAATTGAAAAACATTGAGTTTCATAACGGCATGTATTGTCCGATTGTTCTGACATAGTCGATTTATTTTTTAGAATAGAATAATTTATAATGGTTACATGCAACTTGTAAGCAAAGAAACATCGGTGTTATATTCGTACTTGAAATAAGCATGGCCCTCGTGCAGTATGAGACCCCTGCGGCTGATCAGGCTCCAAATTGTTTGTCACACAGTTTAAAAAGGAAGTAAAATTTAAAAATAGTTGTAACTCCTACAGTTTAGATCATTGTGTTTGCGTTTAAACGGGAAAGAATAACGTCTTCTCTACTGTACATTACGCACAATAAATACAGCTACATGTACATGTATCCCTATACTATAGAGTCTAATGATCATCTCATTTTCAGTTTTAAAATGTTCCAATCTAAAAACAAAACGGCCAAGTCAGATGAAAAACTTATAGCTGCTTGAATACCTGACGGAATGAACAAATGCATTTTTACAAGGGTTAATTGTATAGAATTACTCCCTCATCATGTTACAAGCTATCATCACAGACGGCAGCTCAATTACTTATTTCCACTCTGTATGCCGTTCAGGAAAGAGGAAAACACCAATGGTAAATAGTTAGGATCCTAACCAGACACTGTGTAAGTCGAACGCCTGCTCTGGATCCAATATATTTGCAAAACAAGCCATTTTGCATTACAAAACAGGGACGATACATATAAACGCTAGTTGTCCCACTAAATGCATTAACGCGAACTATTTTCATATGAAGCAAATTGTTGGAGAATGATAATTTCCTTACCAGTGTACCACCTAGATTTTGATAAATCACAAACCTTTGTTTTATATTTGGTCGAATTGCGTTTTGTTTTGATAACATATTGCCCACTTTATCCATTACTCTATAAATACGCCTTTTTCAAATGATTTACATGTACATGTATCTACTGGAGAAAATAGCACCATTTAATCAAGTCGCGATTTTCCATCTAATAGTTTCTTTATTCTAGCAGATGGTACATGTAGCATAAAGCAGGCTGAACGTATAACATAATGCTTTACTTTTAACCTGCTTTCTGTGGTCACAAATCGCTAATACTATTAACAGGCTATGGCGTATTGGGTTAACGTGTTTAGGCACCTACGATCCAAAGTACAGTGGAGAAAACGTTATTCTTTCCCGTTTAGACTCAAACGAAACGCAAACGCATCGCAGGAAAATGAAGAAATTGATCACTTTTTGACATTATTCTAAAATTTGATTTTAACCTTGACGGCAAACAGTTTGAAGCCTGATTAGACGCCGGGTTACCTGGCGTCTGATCTGGATCCAAACTGTTTGCACATGAGATAATAGATTATGCGTGAACGCGTTTAATGGGAAATAATAACGTTTTCTCCACTGAACAGTGCTGCGAAGAAACTGAGAAAGAGAAAAATACAAAATTAAATTAGATCACATTACTAGCAGAGATGTATCACATGCCCAGGCCTTTTATACCAGTTTTGCCAAATTATTCTGACTTATTGGAAGCGGGTATGTGGGTTGCAACGATACAGCTACTTCCAAGTACACTTCAAGTACTCCGTGCAAATTGCACGCTCTAATCCCATTTTTCAACACGTCAGTATTTAATATCGCCAAATTAACCAAACAAATTATAAGGATTTTGTAAGAGCAAATAAATTGCAGAGTTACACGGAAGCGAGGTTGTTGGGAAATATTTTCTCCGCGCACTCCGAGGAGTTAATTAATCCTACATTATTCAGACGGAGTTCAAGCTCGGCTATGTAGACAGCTATGTATGACGGATTAATTGAATTTGGCTTTCAAGCCACTCGCTTGGAATTCAAGGAAGGAAACTCACAGCTTACTTTAACTGAGACTTAAGGTTGTTATATGAGATGGTTGTCTTTTTCACCATCATATTAACACCTGCATACATGTATAACCCTTGAACGAACATATTATTGTCCGGGAAATAACAGTAACAAGGACGTCATTCACTAACGTTGAAAACAAAACTAAACCCAGTGTACAGTGGATAAAACGTTTTCTTACATAACTACCCCTGTATTCTATAGCGAACAACGATGACGAATATCCTTATATCCAACATGTGTAAGATAACTTTGATGACGTCGCTATTTTTAACGGCGTTTTGACGTCACCGGGGTTCCAAAATATGCATATTGCTTTAAAATAGCTTAATTCGTTGGTAATGTGAGAAAAAGAATCTGTCACTCGTCGATGTTTAAGACAAGTTGATCTCAAACTCGTATAGAATAGAAAAGTTATTAAGCTCGCCATGGCTCGCTTAATAACATTTCAATTCTAGACTCGTTTGAGACCAGCTTGTCTTAAACATCAACTCATGACAGATCCTATATATTCTTTCCCGTTTAGATGCAATCGAAACGCAAACGCATTGCAATAAAATGGAGAAAATGACAACTTTTTATTAGTCTGACTATTCATTTTAATATGAGTGACAGACAGTTTGGAGCCTGATCAGACGCCGGGTCACGCAAACTGCCATCCAATATTTATATAATATCATTAAACGGAACAATGGAAAACAATTTGCCTGTAGTTAACACGTCTTTATAGGAATGGTGGTTACCTTGTGTCGTTTTCTTTTATTTCTAAAATGCAAGTAGTACAATTATTTCGACTAAATAAAAATGATTGGTGCCATTTTTTTGCTTAAAAGTTATAGTTAGACACCGGGTTACACAGCAAATGCTAGCGATTAAAATTGTTTGCGAATTCAAGTGCAGGCGGGATAAGAAAAACAAATATTTAGCTTTACATGTATTTACACTTGAATATCGGTTAACACGTTTTCTAGATGTCTGGATGCAGTTAAGATATCGAAAAGATACCAGGTAATTCGTCAATTGGTCAGGATACAACTTTCGGATATTCGGAACATGCATCTGTAAATATAGACGCTATAACCTTTATCTATAAATGGTACGGACGCCTTTTTTAACAGACAAAATGTAGCTCAGCTTTGAAAAGGGTTATCTAATGATATACACGTCTGATAGTGATTCTTAAATGAGATAGAGGCTAGTGGAGAACTTTGATGTTGATCAAGTACCTCATTTACCAACTTTCCATGTCGTAATAGATTCTATTGGAACGCTGTCGTCTGCATGTACAGTGGAGAAAACGTTATTCCTTCCCGTTTAAACGCAAACGTACGCAAATGCATTGCAATACAACGTAGGAGATAACAACGCGTTGACAATCTTGACCATTTGTTTTAGTCTGAGTGGCAAACAGTTTCGAGCCTGATCAGACGCCGGGTTACCCGGCGTCTGATCTGGCTCCCAATTGTTTGCTCGCAAATAATAGTGTTTGCGTAAACGCGTTCATTGGGGAAGACTAACGTATTCACTACTGTATTCTGTATAAAGCCTTCAACCCCACATTGTACTGTATGTTCATTAAATGGTGCACAAGCTATAACTTCAAAGACGGTTTTAAAGTAATTTGATCGAAATAGTATCAAAACGAGCGCAAAACATTTTGGATCCAATTCAGACGCCGCGACACGTGGTGTCTAATAGGGTTCAATTTGTTTACAAACTTGACTTTAATCGTAGATAGTTGTGAAAAGGGATTAAATTTAAAGTATCAAATCGTTCGGTTTATCATCAAACGTCATCGTAGTATTCATGAACTGATCGGGGTCTAAACTTTTGGTCGCCCATAATTCTGTTTTCACTAAAACTGCTTTAATGCAAATAATTTTCAGTAGTGGCCATTAAGCAACGAAAGAGCTTACCGCGTTACCACATCATAAGGCCTTTATCATTAATGTTAAACTTATTTCTCTTACATGAATTGTCATTATTTTTATTACTTCCAGGAAAAACTATAGTCAAGAGGTGCCCTCTCCTTTCAATTCTTAAATTGAGATTTAACCTCTTCACTGCAATGGCTACAGACGTGTATTTCAAATTAGTTTGGATCCTGGTCCGACCCCACTTCGCACGGTGTCTGATCAGCATCAATACTGTTTGACTCTCATTTCAATTTTTAAATTAGCGACATTGCAATTTAAATACAGTAAAACCTCGCTATTACGACCACTAAAACGAAGGCTAATTGAGTGTATAATAGACAGGTGACAGCTTAAAGCAAGGTTACAGTGAAACAGAAAGCTCCTATAGGAGCTTTCTGTATCACTGTCACCTTGCTTTAAGCGGTCACCTACCGTAAACACCCTAATAATTAACATAATTCAGTGGTCGTAATAGTTAAGGTTTTACTGTAGTGTCAAACAGTTTGGATGCTGAATACACGCCGCGTGATGCGGCGTCTGGTGAGCATTCAAACATACAGTGGAGAAAACGTTAATCTTTCCCGTTTAAACACATTGCAATAAAGTGGAGAAAACGATAACTTTTTTATATAAGCCTGACTATTCATTTAAATATGAGTGGGAAACAGTTATGAGCCTGATCAGACGCCGGGTTACCCGGCGTCTAATCTGGATTCAAACTGTTTGCACTAGAGATAATAGATTTGGCGTAAACGCATTTATTCGGAAAGAATAACGTTTTCTCCACTGTATTGCCGATACTAATGCAGACAAATCTTTGCATAGAGACGACCGTTAAGCCAAGACATGTCATGAGTCGATGTTTAAGACAAGCTAATCTCAAACGAGTCTACAATTGAAATTTTATTAAGCTAGTCTTGCCGAGTTTAACAACTATTAGATTCTAGACGAGTTTGAGATCAACTTGTCTTAAACATCGACGAGTGACAGATTCTTTTACACACATACACAACGATTTTAAGCTATTTTTTAAAGCAATAGGCATTGTTTTGAACCTCGATGTCGTCAATACGCCTGTATAAATAGTGACGTTGTAATGACGTCATCAAATTGATCTCACACATGTTAGAGACAAGGATATTCGTGATCGTTGTTGCCTATAGAAAACAAGGGTAGTTATGTGAGACAATGACTTCCATTGAAAAGAAAAATATTTTTTAATCGTAAACAGGTTGGATGCTGATAAGACGCTGCAAAATATTTACCACTCTGTATTAAATTATCATGTTCCAATATTTCCTAAACCCTTTCGCTCTCATTGACTTCATAAAGCGCGTTTGCAAACAGCTAAGGTCCTGATAAGGGCCCAATCTGTTTGACACTCGTATCGCAATTTCATCAGTCATATTGTCTTAACTGTATATTTGAAACAATTTTGCAGACACCAATTTTGAAGCAGAAGACAATATGGCAGTGAAGGGGTACAGTGGAGAATCTGTTATTCTTTCCCAATAAACGCGTTTACGCTAAAACTATTATTTCCATTGCAAACAGTTTGGAGCCAGATCAGACGCCGGGTAACCCGGCGTCTGATCAGGCTCCAAACTGTTTGCCACCAAGATAAACAAGAATTATCAGAATTCTCCAAATATTGTTCTTTTCTACGTTTTAGTGCTTTGCGTTTGCGTACGTTTGCGTTTAAACGGGAAAGAATAACAGATTCTCAACTGTATTAACGCACGATAAATTTGATAATGAAAGGGTATTGAGTCTGTCCCTGATTACATTTCAGTTTATTTCATGTGTGTTTCTTTTCGTGATACCGGAATGAATACATGTAATATATTCACTACAGTTTTAGCAGCCAAACTCATCTTTACAAGTATGGTATACCGGCAATACATAATACATCAATTATTACGCACATTAGCAGTTTAATTAAATTTCACATATTGAAACAGAAAATCCCGTTGGATTATTAGGTAAGCAAATTGAGTAATAAAACTTCGGCAGACTTTCAACACAAAGACTTCGAAGCCAATAAACATGTAGCCGGCAATGTGTGTATTCTGCAATATTGCTGCCAGGCATGCAAAGTCTGCAATTTACTTCCTTTCGCACATTTTGGATCGCAACTCAGTTGAACGGTAAGACAACGGCAGAGTTTTATGTTCGCGGAATTAAAAAGACGCGAAATTAAAAATAAGAATAACTACTGCACCGCAAAGCTATCGTCTACTCAAAGTAAATGTCGGATATTTATATCCAAACCTTAATTTCTAACTATCTTGACTGTATAAATATCTTGTTGAGTGTAGAGCAGTTCAGATCCTGACCAGACGCCGCGTAACTAGGTATCTGATCAGTATCCAATCTTTTTGCTAATTTCGGGGCACTCGTGTGAAGAATTAAAAGGGTAAAATGAGATTATTTCCTAAACCAATAAACTGTTTAACTACATCCCTATTGTTTAACCCCGTCACTACCTTACCCTGAGTATAATTGCTTTTGAAAACAGTCTGGAACCTGATCAAAGGCCGCGCAGTGCTGCGACGGACCAGAATCCGAACTGTTTGACATTCATTTGAATGCTTTTATGTTCGAAGTACATACAAATTTAAATTTGAAAATTTCAGGCAGGCGATAATTGTTTAAAATCGATGGCGTCATGGTACATGTAGTGAAAGTGTTAATTTGGAAGAAATAAGATTTTCTTTTAGGGTTGATTTCATTCAAGAATAGTGATTATTAACTTCTGAACTACGTTATTGACGTCTGCTTAACCCTTTCACTGCCAAATATTTCGTGAGACTTTTACTACCCCTTCACCGTTTCATTGTTGTCTGCTTCAACTTCGCAATGTCGTTTTAAAGTTAAAAAATAAGGCAGTATGACTGAAGAAATTTCAAAACAAGTGTTAGTATGACTGAAGAAATTTCAAAACGAGTGTCAAACAGTTTGAATCCTAATCAGACGCCGCGTGACGCGGCGTCTGATCAGGATCCAAATTGTTTGCAAACGCGCTTTTAAGCGTCACTGAGAGCGAAAGGGTTAAACTATTTCGTCTAAAAAATGTCGGATGGAGTTCACATGTATTTTATTAAGAACAGTTTAACGTATTGCGAAAGGAATCATAACCATACTCCGATTTGAGTTAACGCGCTCAGCAGCTAGATAAATGTTTAACAAAGAATCGCATTAACCCCTTCACTGAATAACCATGAGTTTTACAATTATTTTAAACCTGTTTGAAACCTGATCAGAAGCTACTTAACGCGCATCTGATCAGAATGCAAATTTTAGGCATTAGTACATGTATCCATGTTTCTGCAGTCAAACTTCTAATCCCGAAATCTGAATTGGAGACATAGAAGTAAAAAACGACTGTTTTAACCCTTTACCTGATAGAAGCGACTTTTAGCGCAATCATTTTATTCATCCGCCAAAGAAAATAGTTCAAATTTATACAGTCATGAATATGTATCAGAAGGAATATTTTCTAAATTCTAGCAGGTGGTAACTTAAAGCAGGCTGAAAGTAAAGCAGAATGCGCCTTAGGGCGCATTCTGCTTTACTTTCAACCTGCTTTAAGTAGTCACCTATTTTCAAAACCAGAAACAGGTTATGGGGTAAAGGGTTAAGCAGATGCCGTCATTGAAGTGAATGGGTTAATATTCCTGGAAATATTGAAGCCTTGGAATAATTTGTTGTAATAGGAAGTCAACTGAAGATGAAAGATTTGTACAGAGGACCTCTCTATTACGACCACTAAAATAAGGCTAATTTTCTGTATAAAACACAGCTGACACCTTAAAGCAATGTGGAAGTGAAACAGCTCCTGTAGGAGCTTTCTGTTTCACTTTCTCATTGATTTAAGCAGTCACCTGTTTTAAACGATTACTATTTGACACATTTTAGTGGTCGTAAAAGAGAGGTTCTACTGTATTTAGACTTTAATAGTTAATCAGAATTATTTACAGTAACGCATCACTGTAACATGTATGATTTAAAGAAGATGCATTGGTAGATTTAAAAACCAGACGATAGTTTAACCCTAAGCATGCTGAATTGGTGTCTGTAACAAATATATCGTCTGCTTTGAACATCATGATTAGTTTTCCTACGTTTTACACTAAATAAAAGACAAGTACATGTGTCAAACAGTCAAGCGGCGTCTCATCTGGATCTAAACTATTTGCAAGTACTAGTAATAGTAATGGTAACGGTTGAGCATATTGAAGGTATCACAGAAAGCTCCTAAATTATATTTCTGTTGAACCTTTTTACTTTCAATGACGTTAATATGCGAGTTTGCAAACAGTTTTGATCCTGACATGTAACACGGCATCTTATAAGGAACAACATTCGTTAACGACGAAATCATACAAGACAACATTTTTGAAGAAGATGACAATGGGGCGGTAAATGAATGAAAACCTCAATATATATTTGACCACGAAAGGGTTAACTTAACTTAACGTAGTCAACTGGAATAGAAGTGATACACAGTTGGCTTAATAGAGCGACTTCAAGTGGAACTATAGTTCGAGCCTTTAGTCAGGCACTATTGCGACCGGCGTATGCGCATTAAGGTTGGCAAAGGAACACCTTTGTCGAACCAATGACAAATGACGTCACTTTTAGTCAAGTTAACCGGTGTTCTGATGAATCTATAGTCACTACAGGGCTGCCATTTCTCCGGATTTTTCCTAAGTATTCGGTTTTTTATCCTAGCAGATCGTAGCTTAAAACAGGCTGAAAGTAAAGCAGAATGCGCCTTAAGGCGCATTCTGCTTTACTTGCAACCTGTTTTAAGCAGTCATGTGTCTTCAAAACAAGAAACAGACTATGGGGTAAAGTTACAATTGGTAAAATTGCGTCCGAAAAATTGATAATTTGAAATCCTAGCATTGTTATGATCAACTTATGGCAGCCCTGTCACTGCGGACGATAGTTTCACGTGAATTCGCTCATGGTGGCTTTTCTAATGAGAATTAGAGTATTTAGATCTATTTACTTTTAAAAATCTAAGCGCAAAAATTATTATGCAAAGGCTTTAACCCATTACCTGATAGCGTTGTTTCTAATATTGAAGATATGTGTCTACTTAAAGCAGGTTGAAAGTAAAGCAGAATGCGCCCTAAGGCGCAGTCTGCTTTACTTTCAACCTGCTTTAAGCTATTAACTGCTAGAATAAGGAAAGTATTTAATATATGACACATATTCATTACGGTATAATTTGGAACTATTTTCTTCAGCGGATGAATAAAATGAATGTGCTAAAAGTCGCTTCTATAAGGGAAAGGGTTAATCCCTTCACTACATTATTCCGAATAAATATTTGTTTGCATACAGTTTTGATCAGGAACCAAACTGTTTGACACTCAGTTCAATATTTCTCAAGTCAAAATACATGAATTTTAAATTTGAGAATTGAAAGCAGACCACAATGGCTAAATTTTGATGACGTCATAGCAGTGAAGATGTTAATAAATGTAAATACGAGTATATACATGTATATATAGCTGTTTTTTCGCAGACGGAAAATTCCTAGCAGACGATAATAAACCATAACAAGGGCCAATGCACTGTGCTAGCGTGTCTCTAGTTCGATAACCGCAACTTTTATATTAACATATTGTATGGCTGACTACAATGGGTCCCTGTAAAGGGAAGATGTTATTCTTACCCGATAAAAGCATAAGTTCTAGCCTTAAAAATAAAACGTTTTAGACCATTATCAGACTGTTTGCATGCCGGTGCCTGATCAGTCTCCAAATTGCTGGACATTATACAGTTAAACTTCGATAATGAAGTCGGACATATTCGTATCTCACAGTTAAAAATTGGCTAAGCCTCAACTTCGTGATGTCTAAGTTCGACTGGTATCTGAAAGAAACCACCAATTTGTTTTATTTAGCTGAACATAAAAACAAACTTCATTGCAATGCGTGTGCGTTAAACTTTGTTTTATCGAGAGAGAAGTCGCCTATTCAAAACTGTTACGGGGACATATTTTTTCTTTCCGGTGTAAACGCAAATGAAACGCAAATGATTTGCAGTAAAATGTAGGAAATGATAATGATTGACAATTCTGACTATTCATGTATATGTAATTGGCAAACAGTTTGTAGCCTGATCATACACCGGGTCAACCGGCGTCTGATCTTGTTCGCAGCTGTTAGCAGTAGTTTCAGCGTAAACGCGTTTAGCATTAAGATACATTTACGCATTCTTCACTGTACAAACGTACAGTGGAGAATCTGTTATTCTTTCCCAATAAACGTGTTTACGCTAAAACTATTAGTTGCAGTGAAAACAGTTTTGAGCCTGATCAGACGCCGGGTAACCCGGCGTCTGATCAGGCTCCAAACTGGTTGCCACCAAGATAAACAAGAATTATCAGAATTGTCCAAAAGTTGTTATTTTCTACGTTTTAGTGCTTTGCGTTTGCGTACGTTTGCGTTTAAACGGGAAAGAATAACAGATTCTCCACTGTACGCTGTTACACATGCCACCGGCATTTTCTGCTGTATGAAATATTATCTACCCGGTGGCTTTCATTTCGGGGATAGATACAGCTTGTAGGTTATGAAAGGAAATGAGTGACATATTGGCTGCGATTTTTACGTTGAAACATTCTATGTATAAATGGCAGATACAGATTTCGGTTTCAGCTTGATTGTAATACAGATAGCATGTGCCAGGAACACGAATCACTCAGCGTCTTTCCGTTTCATCAATATGCGGCTGCTGTATATTTGGCCTTCTTACTACTATACAAACTTAGCTGGAAGAACGCATTAGTATGTAATTTGTGATTGGAAGAAGTATTTGAGCGAGAAAACTGATATTTCCTGTGGGACACCGAACGTTTTCCTCGCTGCCTCATAACAAACCATTTAAATATCGAATGACAGTGAGCACGCAGGCAAAACAGATCATTTAAAAATAAATCATCTGAAGGGATGGTTGAGCGTCTTAGGGATATATCCCCTGGCAATGCTTCTTACATAGTGCGCGAATGTGTCTCGCAGAGAAAATCCCACAAAATGGCATTATCACCTGTCAGGAACAATAAAACACTGCCTTCAATTACAATACAATGAACTATAATGAAACCAAACAAGTTCGTGATCTATAAACAAACACATAATGAGAGTGTAATATCCATGTAAATGTAATGATTACGAGGTTAATAGCAGATATCCTTTTCTAAATGTTGACCTTTTCATTACGAATTATTTCGTCTGGGTTAACCCGATGGCCTTTGGAAGCAGACTGAACTTCAAGCAAACTGGTTTCACAAGATTTACCTTACTTCAGCTTGTCGTAACCAGCCACCTATCTGGGCATTTAGGACAAGTGTTCAAATTCTAACTGACATTACTCTATATCTCTATTAAAGGTGCAGATGTGTCTTACCTGTCGATTAAGGCGATCTATGGCATTTTGACTGAACAAAACAGGTCAAAAAAACTAAGTTCAGACGCCAAGTTACTGTAACTCGGCATCTGACCAAGAATCAAAATATTTACTTCTCACTCAACTATAAGCCGTAAACTATTTCAAGAATAAGCCATGCTCTACATGTTTTTGTCTTCAAATTACATGGAGGAAAGAATAACGTATTTCCTATTGAAATGTGTCTAACTTGTTAAAGTGGAGATGATCTAATTATTCCTGTTTAAATGTAAACACATTGCAAGTAACATTTAGCAAATATCAACTTTTGACAATTCTGATGTATCCATTTAACAGTTGTCATGCTAATCACGACTTGACTTACATTTGCAAACAAGCGTTTGATCTTGATCCAAACTGTTTATCACTCGTATTCACTTATTCTTCTGTTTCAAAAGCGTGAAACCCACATTTTAGATTTGTATCAAACGAGATATTTGAAGAAATAGGTATTTAGCACGATAAGAAATAAACGAAGTGACAGACAGTTTTGAGTCTGATCTGACTACAAAATATTTGCAATAGACATCGGAGTTTTAGCATAACACGTTTATATGAAACTACCAACAATGTACACTGGATTATGAAATACGAAATGGATTAGTGTTTAAATAGAACGTCATCTGGGACATGGCTTCTGCAATACACAAAAGCTCTTTCCATTTGATATATACGTATATCTTTATGCACAATATATTTGAAATAAATCTACAGAATTTACGAGCGAGCCTCATTTCCTTATTTCGTGTATTTCTTTGAAACCCCTCATGTGTCTGGTTTAGTGCAGTTTTTCAAATGCAAATAAAGTAAAAGACGTAAAATCTCGACAAAATTATTTACGTCTATGCTATTGTTCATCCGTTTGACATATACAAATATTGATTTAACCATTGCAGTTTGCCAAGTTATAGAATAAAACGAATTCACTAGTCAGAATGCCACTCCGTGCCTTTCACTGCTACAGTGGAGAATGTGTTATTCTTTCCCAATAAACGCGTTTACGCTAAAACTATTATTTGCAGTGCAAACAGTTTGGAGCCAGATCAGACGCCGGGTAACCCGGCGTCTGATCAGGCTCCAAACTGTTTGCCACCAAGATAAACATGAAATATCAGAATTGTCCAAAAGTTGTTCTTTTCTACGTTTTAGCGCTTCGCGTTTGCGTACGTTTGCGTTTAAACGGGAAAGAATAACAGATTCTCCACTGTACATGTACAGCGCTTCCTCTCTACAACACCATTAAATGGGAGACATAGAGTGTATGTGTTGTTTGGAGGGAATCGTTAGAAGGAGGGGACATTAAGACTTGGCTTACATTTGCAACCAGCTTGAATCCAGATCAGACGCCGCGTAAAGCGGCGTCTGATCTGGATTCAAGATGTTTGTCACTCGTCAATATATTTATTCTATCAAAATGTCCACTTATATGTAACTTTGTAAAAACAGCAGAAGACAAATTTAAGCAGACGGTATTTCAGCCATGAAATGGTTGGACATAAATGTCTTGTTTAGGGAATGGCGACAAGGGTTGTTGTAAGGAGGGTGTCGTTGTCGGGAGGGTCGTTTTAGAGAGGGAACACTTCTATATGCGAGTGTTGTTATATTGCGGACTGTTTTAATCCAGTTCAGACGACAAGCTATCGATATGATCAGGGTCAAATCTGGTTGACACTGTATCAATATTTATTCTTGAAAACGTCCTGAAATATAAACTCGAAGCAATTTCGCAGACAACATTATACATTTATGCAGACTGTTTGGTTGAATGGCTCAAGAAGATATATCAATAACTTTGCTTTTCAGAAGCAGATATATACATCATAACATGTATATTTGTTATACCATTTTCCTCTTCAACATGTTTTTGGACATAACTTAAACCCTTCACTGTCATTATGTCATCAATTCTTAACAATTGTAATCTGCATTTATTTCTCAAATTTAATCTTTCGGTAATTTGACTTAAGAAATATTGAAATGATTTTCAAACAGTCTGGACCCTGATGCGTAACGCGTTGTCTGATCCTAACTGTTTGCCAATAACGATTGCATTCGAAGTAAGGAAGCGGATGGGGTTAAGCATTATTAAATCAACTGTTGATCAAAAACTTCATTGCTGACTGCAGCAATTATCAGATGTGACTTATCCACGTTTTACTATAGCAAATTATATTCTACCTAAGGGGAGTCAAGCAGTTTAGAACCAGACAATACGCCAAGGTACAACGGTTTTATCACATTAGCTCAAGTGTAAAGACTCATAAGCATAGTTGTGGAAGACATTATTTGAACAAATAAACGCATTTGCAATGTATACTAAACCCCTATGTCATCTGCAAACAGTTAGGAGCAATATCAGATTCCGGTTAGGCCAGTGACTGAACAGGCCCCACACAGTGTGTCACTCAAATTAAAATAACAAGTCATTTAAAAAGCTAACTGTCATTTCTCCATTTGCGTTTAGTTTCGTGTACACGGGAGAGTATAGCGTTTTCTCTACTGTAATAAAAAAAAATACAGTGGAGAAAAAGTTATTCTTTCCCGTTTAAACGGAAACGAAACGCAAACGCATTGCAATAAAATGGAGAAAATGACATTTATTTTGATAAGTCCGACTATTCATCTTAATATGAGTGGTAAACAGTTTGGAGCCCGATCAGACCGATCAGACACCGGATTACCCGGCGTCTGATCTGGCTACAAACTGTTTACACTAGAGATAATAGATTAAGCGTAAACGCGTTTATAAGTAAAGAATAACGTTTTCTCCACTGTACCATGGAACCCAAGTTTTATTGTATTGGCACACGCATTTGACTAAGCTTTTTGTTTCCTTGGCCGCCTCATTGGTATTCAAACCAGTTACATTAGTCTTCTATTCAGTTTGGCACCTGCACACATTTTTACTCTGGTATACAGTTTTGACAGTTTTCTGGCTAGAACATTCGGCCGAGGAATGCTGTTTTCCTTTTGACCTAAAATATTGAGAAATAATCGTTATTCTACGGTTGATGACTTTGCCATCTATAAAGGTAGTATAGTTTGTTCTGAACAGTTTTGAGGAAGGGAAATCAGTATAGATTATAAATTACAGCTGTGAATAAAAACTTCCCCGTTCGTGTCGTTTATAACATTGTCTGCAGGTTCAATGTTGTGTTAACAGCGTTCCTTTGTGGCAGAAGATCGACTCACAACCAGTGTGTGGTATTCGCTCTGAAATTCAACCTTATGCATGTTGTCAGTTAATTTGTAATAACTGTAACACACATTTTCATCGTATTGGGGGGCTGAGGTGTTCGGCGTCTCGTCAGGATCCATTCTCTTTGAGATTTATTGATATTTTCAAACCAGAATCAAATTCAGCTACCGTCAAATCGATATTAATCCGTCATTCTTTAAAGAGTATGAATATAGATTCTAACAGGTGACTGCTCATTGAAGAACAAAAGTAAACCACGTTGCTCCTGTAAGAGTTTTATTTTTTACATCTTTTCTCCTTTAATCCGCCCCCTGTGCTAATGGTCTATTATCCGTGGCTGTTAGAATGACCAGTTAATACTATTCTCACTGTAATAGAATTGAAAACATTAAATGCTTAGCATGTTAAAGGTAAGCCAAGTATAAATGTTGTCTACAAAGCATGCTTGGCTACAATTAATTACACTCATATCACTGGAGAAACAATAAAAGCCAACTTGACGGGAGCTAAGCATTCATCAGGAAAGAATGTTTCTTTATTCCGTCTTGTTAGCAAGGGTATAAAATGATTTCTCAACGGCTTTGGTAGGCTCGCAAACATTCGTACGTTGATAATTCACCAACAATATTAGCCTGGTAATAACAAAAAGCTAATTGAAAAGAATGTGTACTTAATTTAATATTTTCTTTATGCTTTAGTGTTTAAGATTGCTTAACCCTTTCATGATCAAATTTATTGTGAAGTTTTTACCTCTTCATTGCCATATTGTCCTCTGCTCCAATAGTGTTGTCCGCAATATCGTTTCAATGTTAGATTTCAGGCAGTATAACTGGCGTTATTTCAAAACAACTAACAAACAGTAGTGTTTGGAAACGTGCTTTATGATGTCATAGACAGTAAAAGGGTTAACAATGCTGATATTAAAGCAGAACAGTCATACAGGAGCTTTCAGCTTCAATTCATATCTGCTTTAGGAGGTAATCTGCCATAATATAGGATTGACTTTATGGGTTTCTTTAGCAGAACATGTGTGTTGAAAGGATATTTTGAGGAATGTATTGTAAAGACAGTACAGTCTACGATTTAAAATACGTTATAATTTTCTGTTTAAAATCAACGCCTTCGCCGTAGTAATAATATTTACTAAGAACAGTTTTTATTCTGGTCAGAAGCCGAATAACTTGTGTTATAAGAATGTTTGCCTCTCGGAATTTAACAGACTGTTAACATTTCCTAATAGTTGTTGTTTTTCTAGTATGTTTTTGCATTTTGCCGTCCGTTTTGTTAACCATTATCTTGTCGATATCGAATTGACTGGTATTTTCAAATATTTTGGATCAATATTAGACGCCGCATGGCGTCTAATCTCGATTCAAACTGTTTGACACTCATCTTAAAGTTTCTTCAAATTAAGGGTGTATCAATGTCATGAATTTGGGAACTTTTCAAAGTATATGAAAACACTCTATGATGGTTTTGTATTGAAGAGCTATTTAAGATGAATGAAAAAATAGAAAAAAGTGTACATTTTGGTGAACAACAGTTGGCTCTACGGCCATGTAAATTTACCCCACCCACTTCCTCTTATTTTGTCCTTTTCAAACAGCCCGCTTCAATAAAACCCATGTTAAATGAAAACAAATATGATAATTTGGTTTTGTGTTATTTATTTCCTATCTATGGTAGTATTTCTTCATACAAAAACTAGTTTAAGAAAAAAAAAGGCACCAAATGTGAAATTTATAAAGCTCTAAATATCATCGATATGGTACTTTTTTGTAAATTTTGTAAGGGGTGATAACTCTTTTTACTTTAATAACTCAAAATTTTCAAAACTGACCTTTCAATTTCTTTTCATATTTTGAACTGCCTTAGTATGGGCTTTCATCTGGTAGAATATAAGAAAAAGTTAAATACTAGAACTATTTCATTTTCAAACTTTTTTACTTTTTTTCATAAAATAAAAAATCTAATAAAATCATGCCCTAAATAAAGCATATTTTTGATATTTAAGGATCCATATTGTTCAAACCTGGTGCCTGCTTTGTCTAAATTTGGTTTTTATATGTGAACATACCACCATAGACATGAAATAAATAAAGAAAACCCAAATTAACATTTTTGTTTTGTTTTGAAATAGATTTTACTGAAGCTTGTACTCTGAATGGGTAAAATTTGAGAAAAAAAATCCAAATTTGACATACCTTTTTCAAATCGCTGTAGCTCAAAAAAAAGGACACCACCATATATATTTTTTTTCATTTTTTCATTCATCATAAATAGCTCTTCCAAAAAAACAATGATAGAAAAAAAGTTTAATACTTTGAAAAAAATGGCTCATGACATTGATACACCCTTAAAGTGTATACATCTTAACATAATTTGTTTTTGCAGATGACTATTCCAAAACAGACAGAGTAATGTTAAATTAGGGAAGAATGTGTTCCTCGCTGTTTGAAGGGAAATGTTAGCCTATTATCTACCAGTCTGCATGTGGTTGGTCCTAATGCCAACCATCGTGATAGAATTAAGAAACTTTTACAATTACTTCTATGTTACATTTACCATCTTCTTACAAGACGATATTTATGTTTTTCTGCTAATGCGCCTCAGAAAATTCAAGTTAATTGAATTACCTAGAAAAAAGCGACATACGACGCACATTATAGCCCACGTGTTCTCATAAAGAACTTCATTCAACTTTATTCATGTCTGTAATCTTTACTAGAAGAGACAAACAGAACTGTGGCTGCAATATTGCTTTCGAAATAAACGTGTCAAACAAAGCGCTCCTGCAAACATTCCTGGTTTTAGCAGATGTACTTTCTACAGAAGGTCCCTGAAAGTCTGTCGTCATTGCCCGTCTAACGAAGTTATTGCCATATCATTGTCTGTTTTTATTAAGTAAATCTGGAATTGTACGTGATTTTACGTCCCAAACATTAATGTGAGCAGCGTCTGATCAGCGGCGTCTGATCAGGAACTTAACAATGCGTTTGCGTTTTAACGGGAAATAACAACGTTTTCTCCACTGTTTTGGCATTGGCAGTGAAAAGGGTTAATGCATGACCATATAAAATAAACATTCATATATAAAGTACAGTGGAGAATCTGTTATTCTTTCCCGTTTAAACGCAAACGTACGCAAACGCAAAGCGCTAAAACGTAGAAAAGTGCAACTTTTGGACAATTCTGATAATTCATGTTTGTTTGGAGCCTGATCAGACGCCGGGTTACCCGGCGTCTGATCTGGCTCCAAACTATTTGAAATGGAAATAATAGTTTTAGCGTAAACGCGTTTATTGGGAAAGAATAACACATTCTCCACTGTATTCCATACCGTAAAACATATTATCACCGAAATAAGTCTAACATGGAATCGATACTTATATAACCAATGCATATCATCTGCTTCAAAAGGTTTAAAACAAGACCATTTAGTCTTAAATTGTAGGAACTTAAAAGTAAATGCCAAACAGGTTTGTTTATGACCAGAGAGCGAGCTATTTGGATCTTGATCTGGACTAAGACTGCCTTCAAATATTAGTCAGATCGTCAGAACCACATTCCCAACAGCACTGACGAGATTAAGTTTTCAATCAGTATATCGTCAATTGCACGCTATATATCAAAGTATTTTTGACAATTATTATACGAATAAGGAAATATCAGCTGAGTAATTTGATACGATGCAAAAAGGCAAATAGTGTATTGATCTAGGCTGAAGCATGTCCATACTTGGCATTTTGTATGTAAACATTGAATGATTTATTGTTACAGCGGAGAAGACGTTATTCGTTCACATTACATTGTATATATGTGTGTGTGTGCTTTAACTATTATTTCCGTTCCCAACAGTTTGGAAACAGATCAGACGCCGAGTGATTCGGTGTCTAATCAGCTTCGAAAATAGTTTGTAACTCACATTAAAAGCAAAATTTAAACCACTGATCATTGTGTCGTTGATTTCTCTCTACATGTAACACTGTTTCTACACCCCTGCATTGCGTGTTTATACGCGGTTAATGTAAAAGAAATCCGCCCCATTGCAAACGATTTGGAGTCAAATCAGACTCAATATAAGCCAGAGTATGATCAGCATTCAAAGCTCTTTGTCACTTAGATTAAAATATTGGCAACAAGTTTCAAATACATCCAGGTCCTTCAATTTATTTATTACGTGTGTATTTAGTCCTTTTAACCCTTTCATGATCAAATTATTTACGTGCTTTTACCGCTTCACTGCTTTATTGGCGTCTGCTTCATTAGACGTTTCAAAGTAAGAGTTTAGGTCGTGTGACTTAATAAATTTCGAAACGAGTATCAAACAGTTTGGTTCCTGATCAGACGCCGTGTTACGCGGCGTCTGATCAAGACCCAAATTGTTTGCAAACGCGCTTTAAAGCGTCATTGATAGTGAAAGGGTTTCAAGGGAATGAAGAACGTCTTCCCCGTGTTTACATCGTTCGTATGGTTACATCAATCATCTGACTTGGCTTGCATTATTCAAATAGTAAACAGAAACTAATGGTAATTACTCGAACGTTATTAATTCTTTGAGCGCCAAGTAATTTTATAGTCTGCAATAGTTGTCGTCTGCCACTGTTAAAAATTAGAACGCTTCAAATTAAAATCTCAAAACAGGGCCTATGTGTCAAACACCTTTGATACTGATGAAATGCCGAGTTGGCAGGCATCACACCTGGATCTAAACTGTTCGGAAAAGTAATCATAGTTTTGCCGTTAGCGGGTAAAACATTCAGTATGGAGATGAGCATTCGTGAAATTTGCATCATGTTTATAGGTGTAATGGGATTTAAAAACGGCATGCTTTTCCTTTTGATGGACGATCTTCTGTTCAATAGCAACACATTATACTTCTTTTGAAATAGAGTATCCTGAACTCAGAAGAAATGTTTCAGAATTTTTATTTTTTTGAAGAAGAATCTATGATGAATGATGTTCGTTTTTGTGTGTAGATTCATTCTTATTAAAATTGACATCTGCAAATTATACAACAACCTTTATTACGAATGTAAACAGCAGTGTTCCTGGTAATCATTGTTTATCCATTTTACTTAAGCTAATGTCTTGGTACAGTGGAGAAAACGTTATTCTTTCCCATTTAAACGCAAACGAAACGCAAACGCAAAACACTAAAACGTAGAAAATAACAGCTTTTCGACAATTCTAACAATTGATATTATACTGAGTGGCAAACAGTTTGGAATTCAAATAATAGTTTTAGCGTAAACGCGTTTATTGGGAAAGAATAACGTTTTCTCCACTGTATACAATAAACACTATTATAACGAACATTCCGTAGAACTGATGGTGGTATATAAAGGTGACATATTTCAATCTAAGTGGCAAAAGTTTGAAATCAAATTAGACTCCGGGTCATCTGGCGTCTGATCTAGCTCAAAATTGGTTGCACAGGAAATAATAGTCATAGTGTAAACGCGTTTATTTGGAAACGAATAACGTCTTCTCCACTGTACGAGTATACTCTCCATTTACTATGTACCTTTGAAAAGAGCTCCTTTAATATGCAAACAGTTTTTAATTTCTCACATAACTACCCTTGTTTTCAATAGCGAACAACGATTACGAATATCCTTATCTCTAACATGTGTGAGATCACTTTGATGACGTCACTATAATAACGTCACTATTAATAACGGCGTTTTGACGTGACCAGAGTTCCAAAAAATGGTATTGCTTTGAAAAATAGCTTAAAATCGTTGGATATGTGAGAAAAAGAATCCGTCACTCGTCGATGTTTAAGACAAGTTGAGTTCAAACTCGTCTAGAATAGAAAAGTTATTAAGCTCGCCAAGGCTCGCTTAATAACATTTCAATTCTAGACTCGTTTGAGATCAGCTTGTCTTAAACATCGACTCATGACAGATCCTATATATTTGTCATTTTGAAATAGATTCTGAATAACTCTAAAAAGATCTAGTCAAACATTGAAATAACTGTACAGTGGAGAAAACGTTATTCTGTCCCAATAAACGCGTTTACGGTAAAACTATTATTTGAATTGCAAACAGTTTGGAGATCCGGCGTCTGATCAGGCTCCAAACTGTTTGCCACTCAGCATAATATCAGTTGTTAGAATTGTCGAAAAGTTGTTATTTTCTACGTTTTAGTGTTTTGCGTTTAAGTTTCGTTTGCGTTTAAACGGGAAAGAATAACGTTTTCTCCACTGTAACTGATTATGTCCGACTAAAGAATCAGTGGTGAATAATGTACAGTGGAGAATTTGTTATTCTTTTCCGTTTAGACGCAAACGTACGCAAACGCAAAATACTAAAACGTACGAAAGTACAACTTTTGACAATTCTGATAATTCATCTTTATCTTGGTGGCAAACAGTTTGGAGCCTGATCAGACGCCGGGTTACCCGGCGTCTGATCTGGTTCCAAACTGTTTGCACTGCAAATAATAGTTTTAGCGTAAACGCGTTTATTGGGAAAGAATAACGTTTTCTCCACTGTAATCGACGGAAAAGAAGCATTCGTTTAGTGTTTGTAAAGGCGATGTTTCTGTAGATCTACATTCAATTTTACTAAAATATGACTATGAAACGGACATTATTTATAGTCAAGATGTTGTTCACCTTTAAATACTCAGTATAATGATAATCAGAATAAAGGTTAAATCTTCCACTGCCAGTATGTCGTTGTCATACATGTTCCAGTTTCTGCTTAGAAAACATCGTCTGCTGTTACTTTGATATGATTGGTTGATACAAATTCTAACTACAAATGTCCCTCTGTACAGCCACATCCCAAGGGATACAAATATTGTGTGTGATGTTCGGAGGGAGTCTATATAGGAGTAAAAATCTTAGAGCGCTGAGCAAGACTTAGTTTATATTTGCAAACAGCTTGAATCCAGATCAGACGCCGCGTCTGATCTGGGTTCAAGCTCTTTGACACTCGCCATTATGATTTTGTTTTGTCAAAATATCTAATATGTTTCTTTGAGAAAAAGCAGCAGACGACAATTTAAAGCATACCAGATTGCAAGAGTGAACAGGAAAGAAAGCATTGTCTTGGAAATTTAAGGCAAGGGTCGTTGAAAGGAGGGAATCTTTGTTTAGAGGTCCGTTGTAGGGAGGGAGCACAGTATTTGCAAAACTCAGTGTCGTTGGTCTCGTCAGTGAATAGGTTAAGCGTAATGTAATTTTGTCAATGAGAAATGTCCGTAAACTGGGTTTACATAAAATGGCTTTCACTATGAAAACAAAGTTGTTTTTTATGGAAATAGGCACAATCAATGAAGAATAGCATATAAACATTGTTGGCTTAAAACATAATATTTTAGCGGGGAAAGTATACATTTCCAAATGTTTTGGATTATCACATAATAGACCAAAGACGGAAAACTTGAGATATGAATGGATTTTCTTCAAAATGTGTTTTTATCTGCAACACTGCCAACTTAGTATAAGCAGCCTACATATACTTAATACAGAACAAAAACCGTCTTATGAGTAAGACTATTAGCGGATTGTCACTCATAATGTATGACAGATGATTGTAATAAAGACTGCGTGCTTGAAATTGGTTGTTACCCGTGTGCATGAATAATTGAATCTACAAAGCTGGACGTAAAACAATTAATTTGCGTCATGCTAATTAGAAGTAAAAGGAGAAACCTTTACCGGTGAATGTTCTCTTTACCCCCGACGGTTACTATTACATACTGTTGCTTTTAGCGACAAGAACTAATATGTTGTTTTGGAACATGCAAACAAAATGTGTATTTTATGTGTATTTTTTCTATTACATTTTCAGTATGACACGCAAACACGTAGTTCTATTGCAGTTTCAATTCAAACATAGATACCGAGCAAATCAATGGAAACTGTTAAAGCGATTTGTGTTAACCCCTTCACTGTTATGACGTCATCAATTTTAAACATTTGCCGTCTGCTTTTATTTCCCTTATAAAGGTATATTTACTTATTAAAAATTGAAATGAGTGGCAAACATTTGGATCCTGTTCAGTTATCACGTTACATGGATTCTTATCAGGATCTAAACTATTTGCAAATAGCTCAGGACAGTGGGTAAATGCAATTCTTTCCCAGTAAACGCGTTTACGCTACATCTATTATCTCCTGTGCAATAGTTTGGAGCCAGATCAGACACCGGATAACCCGGCGTCTGATCAGGCTCCAAACTGTTTGCCACCAAGATAAAGATGAATTACCAGAATTGTCCACAAATTTCACTTTTCTACGTATTAGTGTGTTGCGTTTGCGTTTCGTTTCGTTTAAACGGGAAAGAATAACGTTTTCTCCACTGTATAAGGCGATCAAAGGGGCCCAATAGATTCTCTGAACAAGGCAGTGAAGACGTAAACCAGAGTGGCAAATAGTTTTGTGCCTGATCAGACACCGGACAACCAACTGTTTTGTATGACTTCAACCTTTTAGTTTTGGAACATTGCTTTAGCATAAACGCGTGTATTGGGACAGAAACTCGTATTCTCCGCTTTAAACCAACTAGTTGTGTAGATTTCATATCGCCAAGAAAAATGCACAATTTAACATACAAACGGCTTCAAATGGTGCTAAATGTTGTCAAATGATATTCATATTTTCGTTATAAAGTGATAAAAAGAGCCTTTTTATTTCATTAGCAAATGCAAAACGACGTATGATGTCAATATACATTTTGGAGACAACACTCGTGTTATGTGGAAAGACGAAACATTCCATACCGATTTAGTCAAAAGTAAGTGTAATTATTCTTGGACTGACAGATGTTACAAAGAGTATGTCAAAACCATTATTCAGGTATAATACGTTTCGGTGAAGCAAAACTGACTGTCAAAACAATAAATGTAACGGACCCGGTTACAGTGGAGAAAAACGCTATTATTTCCCAATAAACGCGTTAACGCTAAATCTATAATCTCTAGTGCAAACAGTTTGTAGCCAGATCAGACTCCAAACTGTTTGCCACCAAGATAAAGATGAATTACCAGAGTTGTCCAAAAATTGCACTTTTCTACGTTTTAGTGTTTTGCGTTTGCGTTTCGTTACGTTTAAACGGGAAATAATAACGTATTCTCCACTGTAGAAGCAGGGTTATGGTTCACGCCTTCAGTATACGTTGGGGAAGTCGTTCCTTCCGCTGTAAACAAAACTAAAAGCAAATGCAAACGCATAGGCAATGAAATAGATAAAATGTCACACTTGTTAAATTATTGACGATTTGTTTTTAATCAGAATGGCAAACAGCTTTTTAGCTTAATCAGATGGCGGGTAACCCGGCGTATAATCTGGTTCAAAGCTATTTGCAGTAGATATATTTGTTCCCCATGTTTATTGGAAATATAACGGAATTGCTACTGTGCAAGATCCAGCGCTCATTCTTTGTCATTTCACCAACACACTTGTGCAGATGTAACACTTAATCCGTGCAACATTGTTAATAGTCATTTTGTTCAGTAGATAAAATTGAAATTTAGACTGGTACTGCAGTCTTTAAAAATCAAATTGTCCATCCTTTCCTATCCAATCTTTTCCTTTCTCACTCTCTCTTTACTCTTTCTATATGTCTCTCTCTCTCTCTCTCTTTCGCATCGAAACATATTTTATCTCACGCGTATACATGTATGTTGTGTAATATAGAATTATATAACATGACATATGATGAAATTAAATGCACTGTTGTTAAAACAAATAATAGTACAGTGGGACAGTCATTAGGTTTGCTATATAAACACCTGTATACTAAAACTTTATGTACATTGTAAATTAATTGATGTAGATTAGACGTGCTGTCATCTAGCGTCTGATAAGGCGTCAAACTGTTATGCCACTGACATTATAAAAGTCAAAGTGTATCAATAATCATTCATTTTCTAAATTTCACTGTATTGCGTATCTGATTAGTTTTGCTTAAACAGGAAAGAGTAACGTATTATCCCCTGTAAGCAATACTCATTGATTTATCTGCCATTTCTTTCGGCAAATATTTTCACAGTGCTACATGATGAAACCACTCTGTTTTCATCTCCTCTACATTGAATCGGTTTACATCTGTACTCGACGATAACATACTAATAGCTGTATTACTCAACGTGTGATGTTTTTGCACACTTACGTTCATGATCAAAGTGAATTACCGTAAGTGACATGTAGATAATTCAGGTAATGGACCGTTTATACACCTGAGATATATGCAGGTGGAGTAACACACTTGGCAGAACGCACTTTACTATAAGCTATAAACCTGCTTGACATTTACTCAAGCCCGCATTCATTCCTTTAACATGCAATACATGCAGTGTGACTGTGTCGTATTGCGTTAGTGAAATCCAATCTAGAAATTGCAGCTCATTCTCATACATGTATATGGGGGGGGGGGCAAAATATTTTCCAAAACTAACACGTATTTGCTAATAAATGGAGCACATTGCCCGAGCAGACACCGAGACGTTCGGAGTTTGTAATACAAATGCCTTGACTGGAATTAAACAAAATTGTCATTTTCAAACCATGGTCATTGTGTATACTGTATTGTTTAATTCTTTGAGATTTGATTGCAAAGTATGCGTAATTTTCATACCGACTACATGGGTGCAATATTATAAAGACTTTAGTTTGAGTCTGATATCGTTCTCAAGTATTTGATTGGTCATTCAAATGCTTTCGAACGATATCATATTCAACTCAAAACTTTATAACCTTGGGGCATGTACGTTTAAGCTTGACTTATGCAAACGGTATTTTCACAACCTATGTGTCTCTTGAATCTTTATTTGACCAGACTGCCCTTTTTATATTTTATAAAATACAGCGTTAGATAATCAAACAAGTATTAGATTTAATTGGATACTGGCAGTGTCCATTTTAAGTTTCAAGGATAATGGAGTTAAATGATAAATAAGCACGCTCCATCGACTAAACTATGATGACCATGAGAAAGCATCATCATGGTAATTTGTAGTGCTGTGCGTTCTAAATCGGAAAAACTTGAGAGCAAATATATGAATTTCTTGTCAGTATTAGATTTTAGTGCATATTTGGTTGGTGAATTAGCCCCGGGAGTGCCATTTTGTGATGTTAACATATCATATTATTGACTACATACAGTTGAATATGTATAGCACGAGGTAGTTTGAGTCGAATATACCTGTATTTCAAAGTTGCTAAGTCACTTAGTTTTAACTTAAAACCATGGGTATGTTTCACTTTAAGTGAGCTGGAGGTTACGAAATTAAATTTTTAAAATATGCAAAAGTTCGACATCACATATATCGAGTTATCGTGGTTGGGCTGGAGAAGGAAATCTCAGATATCGCCTCAGATAAATAGTGTATGTGCTACAGTGGAGAATCTGTTATTCTTTCCCGTTTAAATGCAAACGTACGCAATCGCAAAATACTAAAACGTAGAAAAGTACAACTTTTTGACAATTCTGATAATTCATCTTTATCTTGGTGGCAAACAGTTTGGAGCCTGATCAGACGTCGGGTTACCCGGCGTCTGATCTGGCTCCAAACTGTTTGCACTGCAAATAAACGCGTTTATTGGGAAAGAATAACGTTTTCTCCACTGTATGCAGGGTTTAAGCTTATAAAGCGTCTGGGCTGAGTCTGTTATCGTTCTCAAGCATTCGATTGGTCAGATATGAGCCTAGCTCACATCTGACCTATCAAATATTTGAGAACTCCTTTAGACTCAACTCAAAGGCTTTATTACCCTGGACCCAGGTGATGACAGACACATAAATGTAGTCTGATCTGGCTCCAAATTGTTTGCAATGGAAATGAGCGTTTTACAGTGACGAAAACGATATTCTTTCAAACTAAACGCCTTTACATGTAAAGTTTATTTGTTTTTATATAGTTTTGAGCCAGGTTAGACGCTAGGTAATCCAGCGTCTGATCAGACTGCAACCAAATTTCAACTTACAATAAAGCGAATAGTAAGAGTTGTCAAAAATGTGATATTTCTTCATTTTATTGCACTACGTTTGCGTTTTCATTTTGCGTTTAAACAGGGAATAATAGTGTAATCTCCATTGTAGCACTCATGTTTTTGGTAGAAACAAATCTTCACTAATTATGCTGGTGTTTCAGACAGAAGCAAACTCTCATTGATACAATTGATAAGTAAGAGTTATACTACGAGTTAACTATAACAAACATTTAGCATGTTTAGCTTTATGTAAACTTTAATAAAGTTGTATAAATATCATACAAGATTTACTGCTTTTAACTACATTTCCCGACCCAAGGGGAAATAGCATAAAGGAGAAAGGTATTTCGGAAATGGCACAATCATCACGAGCCTCTAGAAAAAAGTATACTTTTCCACTATTTCAGTTACAGTTGAAAAAGCGTTGATCCTTCCTAATAAATGCGTCTGTGCCTAAACAGTTAGTTCTTTGCAAAGAGTTTGAGTCAGATCAGACGCCGGGAAACTCTGTATATCATCATTCTTCAAACTGTTTGCAACTGAGACGAAAGTAGATGTATGAGACTTTTGAATAAGCATTTTTCTTTCTAGTTTTTATGAATTTCGTTTACGTATAGTTTGGTTTTAAACAGAAAAATAATAACATATTAGCCGCTGTGGTATTGAGTAACAACGCTACGCGTTTCCAATTCTTTCTACACATGATATAGCAATTATACTGAAGTTTTGAAAACATCATTTACTTCAAAGTGTAATAACAGAAATCACAGAGAGTTAATTTCAAACGGAATTTGCACATTACGTTCTGTATTATACTACACAGGGGAATAATACTACATATTGCCTGCTAAGCGCGAAGTGCCTTGGAGTTTAAATACATTTGTTTCCTCATCAAACGTAGTTAACCTTCTCCATTACGACCACTAAAACGAAGACTAATTGATAGTGAAAAAAACAAACAACAACAGGTAACACATTGAAGAAATGTGATGGTAAAACAGAAAGCCCCGACAGGAGCTTTCTGTTTTATAGTTATCTTGCTTTCAGCTGTCACCTGTCATAAAAACCAAATAGATAACACATTCCAGTGGTCATAATAGAGAGGTTTTCGTGTAATCTAATTGACTCTCGTTTTAACACTGTTTCTTATAACACAATAGTAAAGAAGTTTCAAATAGTGCAGACGACAGTTTGAAAGTATAACACAAACTGATACTTAATTACAAAGAATGTTCGCATTTTGGTTGCATGATTAATTTTTCGATGAAATTTATTTTCAAATTGGCGGGACCTATAGGTATTTTTCTGGCAATATAGTTTTGACAAGATTCCATACTAACCTGTCTGGTAAAGACAAATTACATTCATTTCCTCGGGCCTCTGTTAAAACAATTTAACCATGTTTTGCCATTCCTAGTTAGATGTATTTTGCACCTGTCAGTAAGCCCAGTTTGTGAGTAATCATTTCAAAAGAAACATCCAGAATCCGCATTGATCAGTGAAGCGCTCATGACTTTGAAAGAACAACTTACAATGTACTGTAGTCTTGTTCTATGTGGGTGGTCGAGTTATGGATCCTGACCAGGGTATGCACTAACGTTAAAATATGGCGTTTCCGAACTACCTCTGATTCTACATGTTATATCGAACCACTTAACCCTTGCAAAAAGTTCAGATCATGAGTTACAGTGGACAAAACGTTATTCTTTCCCGTTTAAACGCAAACGAAACACAAACGCGAAACACTAAAATGATGAAGAGGAAATTTTTTTGGCAATTCTGACTTTTCATTTTTATCTGAGTGGCAAACAGTTTTAAGCCTGATCAGAAGCCGGGTTAACCGGCGTCTGTTCAGGCTCCAAATTGTTTGCACGGGAAATTATAGTTTTAGCGTAGACGCGTTTATTTGGAAAGAATAACGTTTTCTCCACTGTTGACAGAGTACCTTTGAGTCTGATATGGATTGCAAATGTACCGATGTTTCCTAAATCAAAATACAAAAAGGCTAATTTGTTAATTGTAAGACGACTATCAGACGATATACAGTTTGTTGCCGGTGTGAATAAAACAATAGTTTCAAAAGGCATCCCTTGTTTAAACACCCTTGAACACTATAAAGTTATGGTTCAGTGGGAATGATGTTTTTCTTTGCAATATGCACATGCAATAACATGTACAAAAGAACTTTTTGTAAAAACATTCTGACGAGGTGTTTCTATCTGGAGGGCAAACAGTTTAATTTGAGCTTGGTTCCAAACTGTTTCAGAATAAGTATAATTAGTTTAGCATAAACGCGTTTATTGGGAAACAAGTACGTCTTCCCGCTTTAGTTGCAATGGCGGATATTAGTGTATATCAATGTGACAGAAGGTATGTAGATTATTACCGGAAATATTGACTTACAATTAAATAACCTCCCTTGCTGTCTGTATTAATGATATTAGCACAGTTACTAATCGTTTTATAAAACAAACTAGTAACAAAAACAAATACGTACTTAAAAGTACATCAACTATATTTGTGTACCTCAAGTCATGATAAACCCCAAACGCGTTTACATGTTACATGTAGTTTACCTGAGCACAGCTCACTGTGTCGTCCTTTGTTTGGCGTCAATGTATTTAGTGTTTACAAATTAAGGCCTGAATTGCTAGTAACAGCTTTATGCAGTAGCGTTAACTATCTATTGTGACTACAAATTTGAACGGATTTTGATAAAACTATGTGAAACTATGTATGGCTATATAGTATCGTATGAGTTCAATTATGGGTGAAATCAGATCAATTGTCAAGAGCTATCTGCCCTTTATATGTTGAAAATACCACATATAACAGCGTTTACACTATTGCAACTACAGTTTTGTATGCATTTTAATTATACTAATACACAATTTATATATAAGTTTTTAAGGAGTACAATTATGTTTTAAATCGGATCATTGTGTCAAGAGTTATCTATCCTTGATTTACTAGGAGAGTTAGAAAAAGGCTTTTTAGCATTGAAAACATTTCAGTGTCTACAAATGTGTATGGGTTTTGATTAAACTTTGTCGAAGGAGTACACTTACTGTTGACATCGAATGGTTGTGTCAAGAGTTATATGCCCTTGATGTACTCAGAAATGTTAATGTTTTGAACAATTACAATTTGGGTAAACTTTAACCATTGAGTTCAGAATTATCTGTCATTTGTGTACTCAGCTGTACTATAGTTTGTATCATAGAAGTTTCAATATGTAAAACTTTCATGTTCAAGTACAACATATTATGTATATCATGTGACTAGTGCGTTCTTGTGTTTATCTTAATCAGAGTAAAAACTATCACTTGCCCGAATAGACGATTATTTGAAATTCTGGTTGCAAACAGTTTCGAATCTCATCTGATATCGGGCTACAACGCAGCCGTTTGCAATGGACGTACAGTGGAGAAAACGTTATTCTTTCCCAATAAACGCGTTTACGCTAAAACTATTATTTCTATTACATGTACAAACGGTTTGGAGCCAGATCAGACGCCGGGTAACCCGACGTCTGATCAGGCTCCAAACTGTTTGCCGTCCAGATTACATTGTAACATCAACATTCAGAATGGTCAAGAAGTCGTAATTTTCTTCATTTTACTGCTATGCGTTTGCGTTTCATTTGCAGTAAAACGGGAAAGAATAACAGATTCTCCACTGTACCAGCTTTAATGAAGCTGTATTATGTTTATTGGAAGAGAATAACGTCCTCTCCACTGAACTTGTTTATTCTGTTCCAGTTAATGCTTTTGATATTAAAACGTTTAATTTATTTCCAATGCAAAAAGTTCAAGTCAGATCAGTAGTTACTCAGATCAACGCTGATTCAAACGTGTTTGAAATAGGCTTCACTGGGAAATAAATAACGTGTTCGTCCCTATATAAATTGCAGGTATTATCGCAGGACTATGGACTATGGAAGATAATAGCAATCACAACCGCAGCGGGAACTGTACATGTATAAGCAGGTTTCTTGAGAAAGAGATGTATAATTAATAAGGTGCACACGACAGAGACTAATCACTGACTCTTACATACGTCTTACAATGGTGAAGACGATATTCCTTCCCGTTTACACGAATCTAAAGTCAATGCAATACAGTAAGACCTCGCTAGTCCGACCACTAACACTAATATTAATTGATTGTATACATGTAGAATATAGGTGACAGATTAAAGCAAGGTGACAGTAACACAGAAAGCTCTTTAAGAGGCTTTCTGATTTACTGTCATTTTGCTTTAAGCAGTCACCTGTCGTTAATACGTAATAATAAAACAGGTTATTAGTCTTAAAAGAGTGGTACAACGAAGAACAAGCAATGGTTATTTAAAAATGTTGACGAGTGTGTGGTGTTTTTTAACCAAATCTGCACGACAAGCAGTTTTGGTCTTGATCAGATGCAGGATTAACTGACAATTTAATCGTGTTCGAAATTGTTTGCAGTGGGCATTGCAGTGTAACACAAACATTTTGGCATTTTGGAATATATAACATCGTCTCTACTGTACATATCTAGTTAAACACAACCAGATTGAACGGATGGAGCACATTGACCATATGGTCACTTGTGAACTGAACAATAGTGTCATCATCATGAATAATTTAGATCATCACAATTATCCTTCTGGCAAGCCTTATATTCACAAGTATACAATATAAAGATGATAGTCGTACCGATGACATACACGGTGTTAATCTATGCTAAGACCGTAATTATAAAACGATGTTGTCATTAGCAATTAAAGTCTGCCAATACGACAATCGAACACCTATGTTCGGTATTATCATACTCAGTGCTATATGTAACAAAATGCTATTTTTCAAATAGTTTGATCCGGACCAGACTCCGCGTTACGTTCAGGATCAAAACTGTTTCACACTCGGGTCGATCTTTCTTTGATAAAACTGCCCTCAATTTACAATGAAATAACATTTTAAACATCATTCTGAAGTTAGATAATGTAATGGCAGTATAAGCGTTACAACAAACAATACAATCGAAAACGGTCAAACACGGTAATCGGCTACAACAGTGGATAGGACGCATTGCTACAAAATATTGAAAAGAACTAACGTGTTCACAGTTCTGACTATTCATATAAATCTGAATGGTAAACAGATTGTAGCATGGTCAGACACCGGGCTGCCAAGGGTCTGATCTGAATCCAAATTGCTTTCAAAGGAAATAATAATTTTAGCATAATTCAGGCGATTGTTGGGAAAGAATTACGTTGTCTCTACTGTAGTAATTTTCATAATGCTAAAACAATGTCTTCTTTGAAATTTCTGTGCACCAAAATGACTCAAATAATGACCCTATGTCACAGTTAAATATAAACGAGTATTAAACACTCTGGATCTTGACCAGACGTCAATAACAGAATCACGAAACCTGTTTTTAATCTGATTTACAAACATCTATGGGTTTGATCAGACGCTGAGTGTCTGGGCATCTGACCTGCCTCTAAATTATTAGCAATTGACATCATTGTATAGCACAGCCCAGCATTTATTATACCCTGTATGGTATGGTGTGCAGTTTAGTTAATATACATGTGTATGCCATGCGCGGATCCACTGGGTGGGAATAGACGTGTCCGGTCCCCCGTTGTAAAAACAAGAGAAAGAACAGATCATTGAGACACTAATTTTATGTCGTACACAGTAGAACCCCACTTTGGCACGACCACTCTAAGTACACATGTACTTATTAATCACAGTGACAGATTAAAGCAGGATGAGAGTACAGCACAGCTTTTCTCTAAATTTTCATTTTCTTTTAATTCGTTACTCAATAGCATGTTCCTATTTTTGAAAATATGTAACCACTTAAAGCAGGTTGAAAATCAAGGAGAATGTGCCGCAAGGCACATTATGCTTTACTTTCAACCTGCTTTAAGCTTCCAGCTCCTCGGATATAGAAACTGTTTCATATGGTGCATAATTGTTAGTGCATAAAGTGGAACTATTTCTTCAGCGGATGATTCGGTTTAAGGCATAAAAATGTGTATTTGAGAGGAAATATGTTAAGCAATCAAATACCTTCAACCATTGAAAAACATCACTTTTTACTGTAGCTGAATCTGTTTGGCTGGAAAGAATTGCTGGATCCACAGATGAACAGTATATACAATTGCACTAAATGTTAATACCTTACTAGACATCTTTCTTCAGCAAGGGAAGCCATTGCAATTGAACAGTTTTATTGCTTCGTCTTCATACCGAACGGTTTCTTATAACTCAAGATAATTACCATCAAATGGAAACCAAAATTACATCGCATGCGCACATGTCATAAAACATAATTTTGACAACTAAGTTAAGCAATTTCAGTAGGTTTAAAGTCAATCAAGCAGGCGTATGGTGGCGCTTTTCTTCACTGATGATTGCATTTTTTTGCACATTAACTACATTCAACTGTCTCTTGAGTGACCCTCGAAATAATATAATCGACGGTCTCTAAGATTAAGCAACATACCTTTTCAGTATCTGAGTGGCAAACGGGTAAGAGCCAGGTCACTCCTAACGGTTTGTTATTGAAGTGAGCTTGTATCATAAACGTGATGATCGGGAAATATTAACGTTTTCCCCATTAAAGCTAATAAAAACAACGATACAATAGATTGTTAGTTTCACCATGTGAAACTTGTATTCAAGTGAAAGCGTCTTGGCAGAATATTGAAACACATAAAGCATTTCTAGATACTTGCACATGACAGCTATGGGTTTTGTTTTGTATGTAACAGTCTGTGGGTTTCCAAATTTCGTGACAAGTCAGTTTTGCAATTGAGAATGACAAAAAACCAAGAACTCCAGTTCCTGGATGCCAGAAGAACAGACGTATGCAAGCTATGTTTGCATGACTGACATTCTTCCCCCATGTTATGGTGGCATTGTGACGTGGCACATTTACTGGAGAGAATTGCTCTGCTTCCTTGTTAAAATGGTCTGTGCTAAAACTAAAATGACTATTGCAAACAAATTTGAGCCTAATCCGGCACCTAGAACATCGGCTCCAAATGTTTGCCGTTACGATTTTACTAATTGTAAAATAGTTTTAAACTACATCATTTTCTATTTTCTATTTATATTACCATTGTGTTTGCGTTAACAGACATGTCAACGGCAAATACGATGGTTTTGCTGTAAGGTGGCTTGACGGACATTCTTCCCGTTGCTATTCAAAAGTTTGGACGTAACAAATTTTATACTGCAACACTGTTTTGTTAAAAGTCAAACGATTGTTTATTAAAGCCAATAATGTGTTTGGTAACTACCCACTGAAGAAGTGTAAACATCGCTAAAAATATTGACTAAATATAGCGCAAAAGTCCCCTGTATGAGTTTTCTGTATGATCTCGCATCAGAAATACACATGTGGTAAAGTGTACCCATGGACATCTAATTGAATGATTGCTTAATAGATTATAAAATATTGATATAATTTAATATACATTAAAACATTTACATTAGATATAATCTAATTAATTTCTTTTGTTCACCTGAAATTTAACTTTGTTGTTCAACCAAGACAATGAAACGGATTTACCAATTCACTGTCGTGACCTCATCTATTTAAAATAATTGTCGTCTGCCTTTGTTTCTCAAATGTAAGTTGGATACTTGTACTTAATTAATAATTACTGAGAATCAACCAGTTTCGATCCTGACCAATGAATTTGTTTAATTTACAATACGTTTCGCTCATTCCGACTTTTGAGCAGCAAACAACAGACGATCAGAAAGTGAACGTGTGACTTCCATCTATTGTTCATCTTACACATTAGTAGTCTTATTGACAAGAAGGTTGGCTTATTCAGGATACGAATGCAATGCAGAACATTCATCTGGGATATTTCTGTATTACATTTACCTTGATTAAACCAATTACACACTAGGGACAAGTATACCCGTCATTTACAAAGAGAGTACATTTGAAAAGTCAAGATTAGCCGAACTCTGAAAGAGACCTTCGATAAGGGCCAGTACTAGTTGTTATTTGCAATTGATTCCTAAAACAATACCCATTGGATAGTCAACATTTGACTAGACTTAATTGAAAACTAGACTAGTCCATTTGATATCTAAAATGTGTTCTCAGAGATTGTCATGCTTCATAATTGTTTATGGCAGCTATAATTTGATTTAACCTTACATATTTGCTTCCTGATATTATTTGGTCATTTGATAGCCCTCGATACGCATTTGAAGATCTACGTTTACACTTCCATTTCAAGCCCCAGTTTATCCCACAATGCAGCTCCTATCATGGCTCATTGGAAGTGATGTTCAGCCTTTGCACGCAATATTTGAATTCTTGACAGCCAATCTGTCAGTAGCTTGTGATAGCAAGTCAACACTAAACAATGTATGCAAGAAAAACATCGGTCACTCTGAAATGTAACCTGTCGAAGTATTTAGAAAGAATATTAATTCGGCAATTTTCAAGATGTTTCATTACTTTTGTTTTGCTTAAGCTGTAAAGTTGTAACTTAATTAAACACTCAAATCGACCGTATACTTCTATGCAGGAATGTGTGTGTACAACTTTGCAATAGTTCAGCGAAATTGGAGGAAACATTATAATTTCTAATCTAAACGAATTTAAATGCAAATACAATATCATGCATAAACTTTGTTTTAAAACTATTGACGATTGTTCTTTTTTAGGTAAAACAGTTAAGGGCCTCGTGAACCACAGAGTTACTCGGTGTGTGATTTAGATAAAACAGTTCGCATTCGAATTCGGCCTTTTTTGAGAACAAACGAATTTGTTTTTAACAACAAACTTGTTTTACCCGGTGTATGAATGCACATTTGTTTGAAATTATTAGATATAATTATAGGCACAAATATAGACATCACAGTAGTAGCATTCCATTAAACATTAGCAGTGCAGTATTAAGTACTAAACATTGTTAATGACGTGGGGGACCAATTTCAACTAAATATAAAATGAATTGCAACTATGAACATTTATCATATGTCACTTTTATTGTGATACATCGATACTATGGCTGGTAATTGTTTTAAGCCTAGGGAGCTTTTAGAATAGTGTCTAGTTTTGCAATTCCGCCACTGTTTCATTTATGTTTAAAGTCAACATTAAAATCAAGATAAATTCTAATTAGTCTATCCGATCGGTTAATATGTTTTACATTTGACATTTTATTAGAATAGAATAATGTATATTCTATTATACCATAACCGAGGAAAAAATTGGTAGTTTGTCTAAGTGATTAAAGAACCGTTTTTGTAGTTGATCGGCTGTTAAATAAAGCATACACTGTGTTCTGAAAACAACAAAAATATGATCGGTTGGTATTGTAAAATGTTTGTCCATATATCTTGCAAAGACTTAATGAGTTTCGTTTGCCCCCTCGTAGGTAAGTGTGTGGAATCTCTACAATCAATTGTTTTTCGTTTGTGTTGCGTATCATCCAAGCGGCAATTAATAATGCCTCAATCTGTATACATGTATTTGTTGAAAATAACTTTAATTCATATAAAATTACCTCGATACCTCAACTGGGTCAAAATTAAGTGATAGTTTGATCAAATAGCCTAAAACATGGTTAACAAATATATCTTAAGAACAGCCATAAGCCTTTAGTATAAATTGATAGAAACACACAACAACGCTGATTTAAGAAGGCGGTATTCTGTAATTGTAGGAGTTTTAGATAAATAAACAAACGATCAATCTTGTGTTTATTGATTACAGAGGAGACAACTTTATTCTTCTCCAATAAACACGTTTTACGCTTAAACTATTATGTGCAGTGCAAACAGTCTTGAGCCAGATCAGACGCCGGGTAATCCGGCGTCTGATCAGGCACCAAACTATTTGCTTCTCAGATTAAATTAAATGGTCATGATTATCAACAATGTGTTTATTTTCTACGTTTTATTACAAAGCGTGTGCATACGTTTGCGTTTAAATGTGAAAAAATAACGTTGTCTCCAGTGTACATACTTGCCTAACAAAGAGGTATCTTTAAATAAAGAGTGGTGATTGATATTACATTAATATTATATTTGTATATGTACTGATAACAATTAACAACTAAGAAAAATATACATTGGATACAGTGTATGAAACAGGATGTTTCACTTACCAAATAATCAAGTTTTGAATGAAAATTAAATCGTGAATCTGCATTTACGCAAACCAAACTCTTCTATAAGAATTTTAGATAATGCAAATGGATATCAGTATTAAAGCAGCATACATTTTGTCGATAGCGTTTTTAAGGCAGGTGAAAAACTGGAGGTGAAAGGTCAAATTGACGGAGTATCGATGATCATATCTAAAGGGAGCACAATTTAGATTTGCCAAAACTGAGTGCTATGTTCTAACATCGATGGTTACATTGTTGGCTTTCTTTACAGGCATATTACTTTCAGAACGCTTTCAGTATTAACTTTCTACAAAGAGACAATATTATATTACACCTTCCTTCATACTGTTCAACTCCTTGAATATGTTTTGCAATTCTCAGTCAGATGACTTTTCCGTTTGAGAATATCTACTCTGCTTCGTTAATAGTTTCTCCAGGAAGACCAAATTCCTCATTGATTATTTATAACATTTGGGAAAAACTCACTGTGGCTTGTCGTATATTGCATCTCTTGCAGGACGTTTCTTATGCAATCGATACGAAGGCATGTTAGGTCAAAGAAGTGGAAAAAAGTGTAATTGTGCTTGAAATGATTTAAAAGCAATATTTTTACTCAGAGCAACAGATACGAGTGTGTAATCAAAACATTTCAAATATTCTCTTACTCTCTTAGCTATTTTTCAGTAGATTTGACAAATCCTATGGTTTAACTATAATATATTATAAATAATTTAGAGACATTTCAATCAGAGATCACATCATGGAGTTTGTTTGAAAAAAGAGATTCTTTTTTATTTTGAAATACAGTAAAACTTCTCAATTACGACCACTAATTTGTGTTGACTTTTAGGTGTTTACGACAGATAACTGTAAAAAGAAAGGTTCAAGTAAAACAGAAACTATTTTGGGGGTTTTCCGCTTTACTTTCATCTTGCTCTAAGCTGTTATCTGCTTTAAAAAACTTGTCATATGGTTTTAAGTGTCAAATTTGATTATAAGTTAAAATGACAAGTTATAAGGTCATGCGTGTTACATTGTAAGGATCGTCATCAGACACCGTGTAACGCGGCATCTGATGAGGGTACAACATGTTTTAGAATACATGTTGACTCGGAGTATGCATTTTGCATTCAAACTGGCCTTCACTGACAACCGTTCAACTACAATAAAGGTTACGTGTGTGTATTGTTTCAGTGACCGGATAATGCAAAACTATAGTCATAGAAAGATTCTAATATTGTGTTTCAGGACAGACATTCTGCAGTGATTGTGTTTTAAGCTTCTAGAGATCAGTACTTGTATGTTTAACTCTCTCACAGGCAACATTTTATCGCAAGTTTTAGCCTGTTCGCAGGCAATTTACCTCTATTACATAATGGTGTCTACAAGTTGATACATATTGAAATCTTTGAAGTTTTGATTCGAGTACCAAACAGTTGCGATCCTGATCAGAAGCCAATTAACGCATTGTCTGAATCGGATCTCAATTGATTGTAAAGTCGACTTTAATTGCGAATCGCTGTGTAGGTGTCAACAAGTTAAACGCAAAAAATATATGTTTTCACTGGAACTCAAAATATTTTAATCAATTTGAATCATATGAATCAATGTGCATTCTGCTATACTTCTAGTCTTCTTTTAGCTACCACCTGCTTGAATATAGAAACTATTTATTTTGGTAGATGTTTATGGCTGTATTAATTGGAACTATTTTCTTTAGTAGAGGAATGAATCTAAATCGATTAAAGGTGATTTTTTGGAAAAGTGTGAAATTGAAATATTTTGCCGGAACAATGTCGATAAACGTAGTCAACAGTTTGACCAGATGTTGGGCTTCTCTTTACAATGTCCAATGGAACCAAAAGTCACAGTAAAGAACTTAAGGTCTATGACGACAATGGAAAGCTTCAATTTCAGAAATGCATAAATAGAACTGCTATATAATCCTCTATGACGACGTTTATATGAATTGGTTAATGGATTGCTTTGCCTGAAGACTTCTGTAACTGTCAAAATTGAAAGATCGAGGTTTTCAATAGGTTCGTTTTTGTGGTCATAGATGCCATTAATATTTCAGAATACCATATTTGTAGTATAACCGATTAGACGACCTTTGGTAATGAATGTCGTTTAGACTGCTGTTTTAGTGTGTTTATTTGTAACGCGTTATCATATTGTATGCTTCAAAATTATTTGAACGTGATTTTATAGAAATGTTTCGTTTTCTTTTGTTCCTATGACTGAACTTGATGTTATATTTAACTGCAAACATTTCAAAATAGTTTCAATTAGTTTTATCCTGGTCAGACGCCGACATACCCACGTGTATTATCCATATTTAAGATGTTTGTACATTTTTGTTCGGTCGTAACGAACAAGATCTAATGGGTAAGATTGACTTATTAATACAAATATAATTGATGATATTGGACCACTAGTGGAGTTTCCGACGGGCAACAGTTTTTCGTTTACATGGTTTACTAGTTCAAAAGATTCATTTGCAACGCATCTTAATTACAGTGGATAGTACGTTATTCGTTTCCAATAAACGCGTTTATGCCAAATCTATTTGTCCATTGTAAACAGGTTTGAGTCAGATCAGACACAGGGTAACCCGGCGTCTGATAAGGCTTAAAACTGTTTGCCATTCAGATTAAAATAAGAATTCAGAATATCAAAATGTTGTATTCGTTTGTGTGTTTAAACGGGAAAGAGTCGTGAATTCTACACTGTAACATGAACATCGGTGCGGTATATGACACTTATTTCACACTTACTAGTCGTAAATTAAACGGACGCAAACGTAATGCAGCGAAGTTAAGATCATAACATGTTCTTGAAACTACACGACGCATTTTATGTGAGTGACAAAACATTTGGAGCTCGATCAGACACCAGGATATTCTTTGGCTGGAGTGACCACACTATGTTTGCAATGGGAAAACTTGTTTTCGCTCACATATTTATCGATAAAAATAACGTCTTCATTACTTTGTTCAATTCCAGTTGATTCCAATATCCACTGGCAACAGGTCAAATGCTCATTCATTTTACAGAGGAATTTGATTAATGATGTTGAATTTGTGCACTGATTTGCACAGTTTATATTAGATTTTCAGCGAATGTGTTTTTTTGCCAATATATGCGTTTATGTTTAAAACCTTAATGTATATTGCAAACAAGTTCCTGGTGTCTGATTAGGCTACGAACTATGCGTTAATCATTTTTGAAAAAAATGTTTATATTTTTTCACATTCGATTAAATAGCGTTTTCGCTTAAAAAACTAACTAATAACGTCAACTTCAGTGGCATGGCTATCCTAAGCGAGTTATAGGAGTAAATTACAGTAACACCTCCTCTATAACGACAACTATATTGCGCTTATTTAGTTGTTTAGACAGGTGACGGCTTAAACAGGCTTTTTGCATTTCTATCACCTTACTTTAACCTGTCTTTTATATCACGTAAACGTTACAGTTTCTAGTGATTACAAATATCTCTATATAAATATAACACTGTTGACAAGAAATCCTAGTGGTTAAGTTTGTGTCCGATGGATGGACCTATCAAGCTAAAATAAGCAAGACCGTTCCCGTTTATCATACGCTGTAGTGGTCGGTATACGGGAGGATTTACTGTATCAACACAACCCTTAACCCTTTCCCCCATATAAGCGACTTTTAGCGTATTCAATTTATTCCGCCGCTGAAGAAAATAGTTCCAGTTTATACCCTCATGAACAATTACCATTACAAATTTTTCATATAGCCTAGCAGAATTTAGCTTAAAGCATGCTGAAATTAAAGCAGAATGTGCCTCAAGGCACATTCTGCTTTACTTTCAACCTGTATCCAAAACCATAAACTATGAGGTAAAGGGTTAATACCACCTTACAGTTTTACAACATGTTAGATCCTCCATTACCTTTTCCAGAGCAGCCGATTGTTTACCAGAGGTAGATAACGTTTTTATAATGACAACGCCAAGGTTCTAAACTTGAACTGTGTAAATGTTAATCCTGATACCGACTGGATAGTAATCATCTCAAACAAACAGACTAGAGGAGAAGTCATTACTCTAGTGCAAGCGAAAACGAAGCGCAAATGCAATTCAATAAATGTAGAAATTTATATTCTTTCTCACCGTGTTACAGAACTTTCGTAGACAAGTTATGTTAATTTTAACGGCAAACAGTTTGGAGCCTGATTAGACAATGGGTTATCCGGCGTCTGATCTGGCTCCAAGCTATTTGCAATGTTTTTGAATAAAGGTGTTCATCGGGAAGGAATAACGTCTTATCCACAGTACCCAGTTAATCGTTATATTTTAGTAGGAGGTGTTGGCAATCACAGAAGTGTCAAAACCAGGAATGTCTTTTCGCATCGTTTAATTAGTTTCCGGTTTTCTTATCGACTAAAATGATAGCTGGTTCCCTCCTTGTAGACCACAACGCCTGCATTTATCACAGCTAGACATGTTGTCGAACTCATACAATTTTATTCAACAGCGCTACGTGTTTTTAATATTAATGTTATACATTAACCACTCTCCTTATGTGACCACTTAATTGCGTTAATGAATATCGTATATACCATTGTTACGTTATATACAATGCAAAAGATTTTAAACTCCTCTCAAAATAAAACAAAACGCAAACGATAAAAACACGTATACCCGTGCGTGTAATAGTTTGGGCTTAACATTTTGCAAATCTTTAGAAAAGCTGATATAAAGAGCGAATAGTTTGGATCAAGGTCAACCGCCTTGCGTCTGATCAGAATCCAAACGAATCGTTCGAAATTTCAAACTATTGTAATTTTCTACATTGCATCGATATGCGTTTGCGTTTGATTTTCACTTAAACGGGAACAATAACGTTTTCTCCACTGTATCACAGTTACAGTGGAGAAAACATTATTCTTTCCCAATAAACGCGTTTACGCTAAAACTATTAATTGCAGTGCAAACAGTTTGGAGCCAGATCAGACGCCGGGTAACCCGGCGTCTGATCAGGCTCCAAACTGTTTGCCACCAAGATAAAGATGAATTATCAGAATTGTCAAAAGTTGTACTTTTCTACGTTTTAGTATTTTGCCGTACATTTGCGTTTTAATGTTGAGTGACATGGCTGTATTAAATCATACATATTGTTGCTTATTGTTTACTGTGTATGTTTTTAATAACATATTGCCATGTTATTGTACATTTTATGTTGAAATAAATCTATCTATCTATCTATCTAAACGGGAAAGAATAACAGACTCTCCACTGTATATTCATTGATTTCATCAGTCCTGCATTCCATCGTCATCGTTTGTTTTAGTTTACAAACGTTCGGCCATCGCGTGCAAAAGATAAATAAACAAATATTGAACTACGTCCAAAGAGCATTATACCATAAGTGTAGTTGGATAAGCTAGAGAGTATATGTACCGTGCGGTCACTTATCTTAACGTATTCCAGTGCTAGTGATCTGGTCGCCTTTTCGTGTAAACACTATACCAACTTTATTAAATTTGGATCAAAACTGCAATAATCCTAATTATATTAGAGTTAGCTTTAAGGTTAAAGCTAGTATATTCAAAAGAAAACTGTTAACTTAACAAACATTACAGATGTAGCAAAACGATCCTCTAGATAAACGATTAATGCCGCTGGGGATTTTTATCGATTCAGACAGATACAGGGTACTTATGGTTTCAGTTTTCGGCCGTCACTTTCTTCTACCATTTAGACCTAGATGGCTTCGATAAGCATATCGGTAATCTCAGGCTGAACTTTGACGGGCACGAGACACGTATTTACATGTCGCTTATCCCCTTCACTGCCTGCACACTGTTAGCTTCCAATTATCGTCGGTCGTGATTTCTCATTTTCAGAATTCAGACATTTGATTGAAGAAACATTACTATTAGTGTCAAAATTGCAAAACGTTTGGAACCTGATCAGAAGCTGAATAATTATGTGTCTGATCAGGAGCCAAACGTTTTGTAAACGTCATCAGAGACGGACTAAGGTTGTCAATGGTTAATTGAAGGTTTAGGGAGATGAATAGGCTAAGTGATCTGAACGGTGACACCTTTTCCAGCCTAGTAAATTCTCATTTCTAATTTCAATACTGACTCAACCCGATCCCCCCGGATTACAGAAACGAAACTATATAACAACCACTTACAATAACAATAAATTATTTATGACAGACAGGTTAGAACTTAAGAAGATACAAATAAACCAGACAGCTCTTAAAGTAGTTTTCCGTTTAACTTTCTTCTTGCTATAAACGTTCTTGCACGTATCAACATAGACGTTGATGTAGACAAATACAGTTAGTTTAGTTTAGCCATATTTTATTGCAAATTCCATGCAAACGGACCGGGCAACAAGTTATGCCAACATAAGTTACAGCCCTCCTCCAGTTAGCTGTCGTGATCGCGATCGTGATATAGCCTGCAATGACATAAGCTATGAACAAAATGGTAACATTCTTGTATTTTGGAGGAATCGGGTTGCTTTGGCCGAGTATATTACATGTGTTGCTAAATGCGAATACCCAGGACAGAGGGCTATTATAGGAGCCCTCTGATTTGGCTATACACGGTGTGCTTTAGTTTTAAACAAATTGTAGACAAAAGTATATGTATCTCAAAATTCAAAATATACTACCGGTATTCAAATATCTTTAAATTTTACTCCATAATATGATTCTAGTTTGAATATTGGTGACTACTTAAAGCAGGTTTAAGAAAAGTATAATGTGCCTTAAGGGCATTCTGGTTTATTTTCAGCCTGCTCTAAGCTACAGTCTGCTAGGGTATAGAAACTTTTTCAAATGGTGCATATTTTGAGTTTATAAAGTCAAACTACTTTCTTCTGTGAAAGATTATACTAAAGGCGTAAACAGGAATTTGTATTTAGTAATTGTGTACATCCTTTGTGCCCACGATACCATATATGGGACATAGGCAAACAGTGAAGACTCTGATCAGACGCCGCATTATGCGGCGTCTGATCAGATTCTACACTGTTTGCTGATAGGAATTTCAATATTTAACAAAATGAAAAATAAAGTTGACCAGGCATCCCTTTGATAAAAAAATGGCAATATATAAACATGGAATAATCCACTGGGTATAAATGGGTTAAATGAAGAATCCACTTGTTAAGTTGGCGTTGTAAGTGTTAAGGGAAGCCATGTTTTTACATCGGCTTGTTTCTCAGAACAAAATCAACTTGACATGTTCATGTGGTATTCTGCATTCATGTTACATGTTTATAGAAAACACAAGTGAGTTAATTATTGACGAGGGTAATAAAGTCATACTTAATTCTTCATCTGGTGATCGCGAATCGACATGCAATTGCAAAATGGTTGATTTCAGATAATATGTTAAGTAACTTGACTTTTGATCTTGATTCAAACTCTTTGATTCCAAGCATTTTTAATTAGAAATTAAAAACCGCAGACGATATTCAACCCTTATCAAGCTCAATTATCGTTTGCATAAAACATAATCATTGTGTACGAAAAAAATAAAAATCAATTTTGATCATTTTTTAACTTGAGACAAATATTATTATGAGTGACCAACAACTTGGATCGAAATCCAACTCCGCTGTATGCAGCGTCTGATCTGGTTCCAAGCTGTTTGCAAATGTAACGATAAGGGTTATAACAGACAATGCAAGATACTACACAACTGCTGCTTTGCTCTAGCCATTCCAATTGACGTCATTTGGGCTCATTATATGAGCCGATCAATTTCTCACGCAGCAAGTTAAATGTCACCTATGTTAAACACATGGAGAAGATGTTATACTTTCCCCGAAAACGTTTTTGTGCTAAAACAAACGTATTCGTTGCAAATTATTTCGCGCTAAGATACGACGTGAGGTTCCCAAAAGTCTAAGCAAACAGAGAATTGTTTGTCACTGAGATTAAAATCATTTGTCATGATTGGTATGTGGTAGTTCTAGGGAAGTTGTCGTAAAATATAGGTATAACTGTATGACACTATTGAAGATACAGTAGAACCTCTCTTTTACGACCACTAAGTTGTGTTAACTATTAGCCGTTTATAACATGTGACTGCTTTAAGCAATGTGAAAGTGAAACAGAAAGCTCCTACAGGAGCTTTCTGTTTCACTTTCACTTTACTTTAAACTGTAACCTATCCTTTATACGGACAATTAGCCTTCGATTTAGTGGTCGTAATAGAGAGGTTCTACTGCATATCAAAACGTGCAACGCAGACAGTTTTACGCTTGTTCAGACACACAACGCATATCTCGGAATTCGACGTCTGATCTGGCTCCAGTCTGGTATACATGTGTTTATTAGGGTTAATGTACATTAACAATGTTTCCCTGTAGCTTGACTACGTAAAGTCAGAACGTATAAACCATTCATCAAACAAACTGTAAAGCTAAACACTTCTTTAATGGACACCGTTGGTTTCGCAAACAATATAAGTCCTGATCAAAAGGCTCCTTGATGGACCTTCTGAACAGGGGCTGCATTGTGTGTTTAGTTTTAAGTGTTGATTTACCTGGTGTCTCATTGGGGTCCAATATTTCAAAAAAAAATATAACAAAATCACCACTATGCAAAACAGAACTTGTTTTCAGTTTCTATTCAAAAAGATATAAACAAGCATGTGGTACGGACATCAGCGTCATGCAGAACAAAAGGAACGCACAACCGTATTTTAACAGGTTAATGGTTTATCAATTATGCCTTAACCCTTTCACTCTCAATGACGTCATCAAGCGAATTTGCAAACAGTTTCGATCCGCGGCGTCTGAAAAGGATCAAAACTGTGTGCCACATTTTTTGAAACTACACTAGTTATACTACCTTCAATCTAATTTTGAAAAGATATTGCAGACAACAATATTGAAGCAGACGACACTATAGCTTAGAAGAGATAAAAACCGCCCGATAAATTTGATCATGAAAGGGTTAAAAACTTGTTTGTGTTCGAGGTAGTCTTTCTGTTTCGAAAGATGGATGAATAGCACACATATACCTGTTCATGTACAATCAATTTACCTTGGTTCATGTAATAATTAAGTCTTGTAGTGCAGAATGTTGGTTTTCATTGGAAAACTGAGATCAAAGATATGGTAATTAAAACAAATTATGTCTCAATATCTCTGTAATTGATTTTGTTTATTACCCTTAGAATGGGTTTCCATCTCATTGCTTACGTACATGATAACTGATATTGGCTGCATAATACAGTATTAACCCTTTCACTGCCTTACCCCGAGTACATTGGTTTAATTGCAAACAGTTTTGATCCTGACCAGACGCCGCGTAATGCGGCGTCTCATCAGGATCAAAACTGTTTGCCACTCGTTCAATTATTCTAAGGCAAATACCTAATATTTAAGATTTAAAATTTAGACGACACTTGTAAAGAGAAATGATGATGTCATGACAGTGAATGGGTTAACCTATTACATGTGTAGATATACAAGGAGAACATTGTCCCTACAAATGCATTTGTGCTGAAGCCATGCTATAGATTGCCCAACATTTTTCAACAAGCTTATCTACCGAGTATCTCAACGTCTGGTCAGGCTCCAAACTGTTTGTCAGTTAGTATTCATTTGTCTAATTGTTGCGTTTGGTATTTTCTATTTCTACTGTAATATATAAAAATAACATTCATTACTTAGCACGACAAATCGAAATCAAGATAGGGATATCTCCACTAATGCATCATAAACACATGCTTATGGATCTTATTAAATACAGGTGACACCCTTAAGCAAGATGAAAGTCAAATAGAAAGCTTCTTTAGGGACTTTCTGTTTTACGTTAATATTTCTTAAACAGTATCCTGCTTTAGAAAAATATTGTTATATACGTTTAGGTGGTTTTCAGTTTTTTGCGGAAAATGAGACTGGATTATAATGTATGCAGGACAAATACATTGTAAAGCAGGACGCTCCTACACTATATTTCAACATTGCTTTTTTCCTGCATTAAATTGCAATACTCACACGTGTTTACTGTATACAAAATGCTGATGGTTTGTCGATCAGTGTAAATTCTACCAGCTAGAATGAGTCGGTTATATTTTCAGGGAAGAAACGGCCTGTTGTAATTGTTAGACTCGCACAGCTTGAAATAATGAGCGGAAACTGAAATGGGGTTCAATTGTGATACTTTGTTTAACTGTAATGTGATATATATCAATAAAATTAACTCTAACATTTGCCACCCCTAAATGAATGACCTTTTATGTATTTTAAGAACAAGTTATAGCTTAAAGCAAAATATAATTAAAGCAGAACGTTTCCAATGTAGCCTTTAATCTTACTTAAGCATATTTCTGATTGAAACACTGCAAATATGTCTTTCTTTGAAAGACCGGGATTTTGGGGGTTTACTGTATTTTTAATGGTATTTGAATGCCAGACGTTTATACATTTGGCAATCACTATCTGTTGTATAATTACTGGGAGATATATAGTTTTAGCACGCAAGACAACAGAATCCAGCAAAATATATACAGTAGAACCTCTCTATAGCAGCCACTAAGTTTTGTTGATTATTGGGTGTCTAAGACCGGTTACTGCTTACAGCAAGGTGACAGTGAAACAGAAAGCTCCTTTAGGAGCTTTCTGTTTTACTGTCACCTTGCTTTAAGCTGTCACCTGTCATTTATACAATCAAATAGCCCTCGTTTTAGTGGCTGTTATAGAGAGGTTTTACTGTACTGAACTTTATTTCTAAGTACACAGAATGGTTTAAATTGCGATGAACCGGAAATGAAATAAACACGCCTTTTTTACCTTCTAGTGCACTCTACCACACTGCCACTTGGAGAAGTTGTTATTATTTCCCATTCAACGCGTTTTTTAATAAACCCTTATGTCGGTTGCAAATGGCTTGGAGTCAAATCAGACGCCGGATAACCCTGCGCCTACTCAGACTCCGATTTGTTTTCCAGTTAAGTCAAAATCAGTCAACCCCTCAAAATATTGTCCTTTGTTTTTTACATTTATTGCATTACATTTTCATTTAGTTTCCGTGTAAACGGAAATAGAATAACGTCTCTTTACTTAAATAGCGTTCGACCAGATTTGACTCATAGCAAAGCAGCGCTTGATTATTAAACGAAATGTTTTACACTCGACGATGTTTCCTCATTCTAGAGTGTAAAACTCAAAAATTATATATTTTCCAGTCAGACGACAAGTGTTACAGTGCAGAATCTGTTATTCTTTCCCGTTTAAACGCAAACGTACGCAAACGCAAAATACTAAAACGTAGAAAAGTACAACCTTTTGACAATGCTGATAATTCTTGTTTATCTTGGTGGCGCACAGTTTGGAGCATGATCAGACGCCGGGTTACCCGGCGTCTGATCTGGCTCCAAACTGTTTGCACTGCAAATAATAGTTTTAGCGTAAACGCGTTTATTGGGAAAGAATAACGTTTTCTCTACTGTATGCAGACGATACTTTGGGAAAAAAATGTGTTAACCGTTTCAGCGCAAAATACTAAGATTGTATTTACAAACAATTTGAATCCAGATAAGAAAGTATGTATACGGAATCTTATCAGGATCCAAGCTATTAGACATTCGTTTTGATATGTCTTCAGTCATACTATCTAAACTTATACTTATGGTCTCACAACGGTATGAAATCACACGATATTTTGCTTGCTGTACAGGCAAAAACGCAGTTGACTTGTTCTGATAAAATGGTTAACCTAGCACATATTGCAGTATAAAACGTATACAGAAAATACAAATCAAAATGCTTTTTTATTAATTAAACATTTTATATGAGTGCCAAACAGTTTAACCGAGATCAGATGCCGCGCCACGAGGCGTCCAATATTGATCCAAACTGTTTTCAAATGCAATTTAAACTCCAATAATCGACTTCCATTGCCAACAGTTGTGAGCCAGATCAGACATGGGATAACTAGGTACAGTGGAGAATCTGTTATTATTTCCCAATAAACGCGTTTACGCTAAAACTATTATTTGCAGTGCAAACAGTTTGGAGCCAGATCAGACGCCGGGTTACCCGGCGTCTGATCAGGCTCCAAACTGTTTCCCACCAAGATAAACATGAAATATCAGAATAGTCCAAAAGTTGTTCTTTTCTACGTTTTAGTGCTTTGCGTTTGCGTACGTTTGCGTTTAAACGGGAAAGAATAACAGATTCTCCACTGTACCACTCATATGTTGATTAAACCGTAAACATTTCCTAAACAAAAATGGCATTTGTCATGTTATTGCGTTTTGTTTTGCTTTAGTACATACAGTTTGATTTTGTAAACTCCGACAGTGACTACACCAAACAGCGAGCATTTACAGTTGCAATGACTTTATTTTCAGTTGAACGAAACTAAACGAAATGCAATAAAATGTAAATACAAGTTTTGGGATATTTTCAAGAAGTATTTCCCTCCGAGAAGAAACATACATGTATATTGATCCTGATTAGTATATGGTTAGTTTGAGTCTGATTGTCGCTAAATGTTGTGCGACGAAAGTCAAACATTTTAGCAAAAACGTGTATATTGGGATACGACATACACAATTGAAAAAAGTGACTGTATCACATAAGACCAATCGGTCAGTTAGTACAAGGATATATATTAAGAGAATGGGGATATTTACTATATTATATCGTGTATATTATCAATAAACTCACATCATATTGAATCACAATCTTCTGTTTCTGCAATGTTGGAGACATAGCTCCAAACCCGTGTGCCTTTTATAACGTAATAAAATATTCAAAATCATTATATGGATGTTGAACAATTTGGAGCTATATCAGACGCTGAGTTACTCAGCGTCTGATCTGATTCCAAACTGTTTGCAAAGGCCGTCATCAGTTCGTGCTTAGCATGTAAAGGGTTAATGAAAAAATGCCAATGCGTATCCGTCATAGATCTATAGTGATGTCTGTACTGTCAACCACACGCTGAGCGTATACATGTAGTTAATGTCAGCCTGAACGATTCAAAGACAATTTAATCTTCAATTCATGGCAATAGTATTGAAAAGAAACAACAGCAACAACCAAACATTATTCACATTTGCAGTACGTATGCAATACATTCAGACACCACCATCAACTTATTGATGGATGATTCCATTTATTTTAAATGACCCTATAGAGGTGTCTCTGTAGCATTATTAATTTAATACGAAGCTGGCCAACTTAAAGTTATTATGTAATTTCCGCGGGGCTTTATTTCGTTAATTAGTTCTTTCATGTTTTACGGTGACTAAACGTCAAACGGGTTTGTATATTTATTATATGTCTATGATGGCTCTGTGTATACTCTAGCGTGATTAGTAATTCAAATACATGATATCCAGAATTATTTCATGCCATGCGTGTTGTCAAGTACAATTCGAATATGTTATGCTTTTCCCGTTTAACCCATTTATACCCAGTGGAATTTTCCATATGTTTATATTGGATTAGTACATTTTTTATCAAAGGGATGCCTGGTCAAAAATTTCATTTTCATTTTGTTTTATATTGAACTTCCTATCAGCAAACAGTGTAGACTCTGATCAGACGCCGCATTATGCGGCGTCTGATCAGAGACTGCACTGTTTGCCTTTGTCCTATATTTGGATTCGTGGGCACAAATGGGTTAAACCAAAACCAACTGCAAATCGTAATTCAAAAGTTATACAGTCAAACTTCTCATTTTCTCATTCTTGTTACTTCTCTCAACAAAGAAGGATGATTATGACAAGGCGCTGTATCATAAGTTATTATTTACAAATTTGAAAGTGATAAATATACAGGGAATTGATATCAAATAAAAGCAAGATATTTTTTTTATCAGATTTACTATAACGGGTATGGTGACAATAATTGTTTTGAAGTCAATAATTTTTGGTGCCATTTGGTCTGTGATTTGTAGTAATTTCCATTGTGGGATACTTTCAGGATCAGAAGAAAATTTATAAGCATCTTTAGATGACATGAATTTTTAAATGAGTCTGATCTTGCTCCCAACGTTTTATCATTTACACCATTGTTTTAGCGCAAACGCGTACACCAAGGTGGATAATGTGTTATTTTTTCTGTTTGCACTAAGTGAAGCGGCGCAAAGGCAATACCCTGATAACTTTGATGATTATTTTAGATATACGGTGCTGTCCGGTAATGCTGCGCACTTAAGCTTTCATGTTAAAGTTTTCCGCTATAAAGCGGATAATCGTATGGAAACCTGTATATCAGAAGAAAGACTAAATATTTATCTTTCAACTGAAATAGAAAGATTTAAGAAATAATGTGTTAATTTCCTTTCTAGTGAACGCAGCATTTACCCATCCCACCCATCTAGCAACTGTTTACATGTCCGGTAAGTCTGCGCAGTAGAGACGCTTGTCACGGAAGAGGCCCAATTGGGGTTTTTAGTGGTAACATTGTCCAGACATGGTTTTTAATAGCATTATTACACTTAAAGGTGTTAGTTGCTTTATATAAATTATCAATTTTAAATCAATATGTAGGTTTAGATTTAGGCATATTTTAGATCCCCAAAATTTCAGACATGCAAATAAATGGATCAGGTATTTTACTCAAAATAATTTGTACCCCCCCCCCCCATGACAGGTGTCTCGCGCCTTTTACAATGACGTCACAAAATAGATGCAATTAGCATATCGCGCAGCGTCTGCATTCATGGCAACTATGTGACAAGAATTTAGGGCTTATGACAGCATGGCAATAACAAATCTTTATGGCTGATAGTTATTTATGAAATCATCTGACAACCATAAAAGGTAATTCTTTACTTTTTATTGGGTTTGTTAAAATGCATTTGGCAGCCAAATCGGCCGAGATGGCTTGCGGAAACTAGGTCAATGTCTCATGAATATTCAATGAGGTCAAATGCATGAGCTGTAACGTGTATACAATGGATCCACACGTCTGAAATACTAAATTTTACGAATAATACTATTTGTTTTACTTATCGGAAATACTTAGCTTAACCTAGGGTGATTTTTTACCAGTTCCGATCAATTCGACTGTCATTCCCCAAGTAAAATGTGGTTTCCGTGAGCATATGACAGCCGGAAGTAAACCTGTTTGTTGATGCGCAGCTTTACCGGACGCGCAGACTTACCGGACTTGACTCTTAGTGACGAACAGTTTGGTACCTGCCCTTGCTTCAAACTGTTTGAGATGAAACTAGCTGAATGCGTAAACGTGTTATTTGTGTAAGAATAACATTTTCTCCACTGGAATATACTTTCTCATGAATGATTCAATTATATGCACGTAGCTCGAATAGTTATCGGCATGGTATATTACAGTATTATAAAATTGATATAAAATATTTATGGAGCCAGGGCAGTTAACAGCGAACGAATTACATTTAACATAAAGTACATGGATACATTATATCAGATAAATTCAAAAAGTTGGTTGAGCATGATATAAACATCTTGAGTGAAAAGATGTTATTGTTACCCGTTTAAACGAAACTTAACGCAGATCAATATGTTAAATGTGGAAAATGTAATTAAAATACATGTATACTGGCGATTATGTGGCAAACAGTTTTGAGCCGGATCTGCAACGAGTTACCTGGCATCTGATCCAGTTCAGTAGGGTCTGCAGTGGACAATGTTAGTGTTAACAGTAACGCGTTGAATAACGTATTCTCTATTGCAGAAAGCTACAGTCTCTAACAAAACAACCGTTTCTTTAAAGGCAAGTAAGTGTTAAATACAGGGAAAAAAGTAGTGTATAATGCTCCTAAAGGAGTTTTCTACTTAACATTTATTATGCATTAATCGAGAGATAGTTATAGACACACCTACTCTACGATCTTTTGAGGTGCCACTTGACTCATACTTGACCGTGTAATTGCTGTTAAAATGTAAACCGTGAAGAATACGTTATTCTTTCCCGATACACGCGTTTCTGGTACATGTAATACTATTATCACCATTGAGAGTAGAATGCGTCTTATCAGTCGCCACACTATTTGCTACTATAATACAGTGGATAATCTGTTATTCTTTCCCGTTTAAACGCAAACGTACGCAAACGCAAAATACTAAAACGTAGAAAAGTACAACATTTTGACAATTCAGATAATTCATCTTTATCTTGGTGGCAAACAGTTTGGAGCCTGATCAGACGCCGGGTTACCCTGCGTCTGATCTGGCTCCAAACTGTTTGCAGTGGAAATAATAGTTTTAGCGTGAACGCGTTTATTGGGAAAGAATAACGTTTTTTCCACTGTATGAATGAAAAACACCATCAACATATTTCAATAACTATTAATGTTCTATATTTACTGGATTGCCTTTGCGTGTTGTTTCGTTTAAACGGGAAAACAAAACGTCATCGTCTCTGTATCGTCAGGCAATCAGAAAATGTATTAGCCTTACACGTAGTCAGGTTTCCTGCTACACAATATATGTAAAATAGAGAAATATTTTAGAATCAAACTGAAGCAAATTATGTTTGTTCCCACAGGATTTCATTAGTTGCTGCTGCTCATGTTATATTCGAGAGATAGCAGTTCTCCTTTATTAGTTTTTAAACAAGATTCGCTATTCACAATAGTAACATATACATGTACGCACAACACTTTGCAACTGTTTCATAAGTGAATTAACCATAAAACTTTGTCTGAAAATATCGTAAAACACACTATTACAGTGGAGGATCTGTTATTCTTTCCCGTTTAAACGCAAACATACGCAAACGCAAAGCACTAAAACGTAGAAAAGAACAACTTTTTGACAATTCTGATATTTCATGTTTATCTGGGTGGCAAACAGTTTTGAGCCTGATCAGACGCCGGGTTACCCCGCGTCTGATCTGGCTCCAAACTGTTTGCACTGCAAATAATAGTTTTAGCATAAACGCGTTTATTGGGAAAGAATAACACATTCTCCACTGTACAACAACATTTAAGACGTTTGGTGTGCCAACACATACCACACTCTAAATCCTTTTACCCTAGCGACGGGTACACTCGACCTTTACAAAGTGTGTACCTGTAAGTAGTATACCTGTCTTATGTACATGTTAACATTGTATACATAGATATGATAGGTCCAACAGGGTCAGGGGAGTGTGCGTCGTTTGCCATTTTGGATTTTTTTTTAAATGTTGTCCTAGAAACTAAAAATTGTAAAAGATATACATGTAGTTGGGAATGCATTAATCCAATTTGATTCTCTGTGTGAGTTAGCTAAAAAACGAATGCACGCTAACCAGAAACAACCTACAGGTTTTCATCTTGTTTGCTTGCTGTACTCAATAGTCATTCTGTAACCCTTTCACCCCATAAATAGTTCGTGAGAGTTTTACACCTTCACCATTGCATTGTCGTATGCTTCAAATGTGTTGTCTGCAATGTCGTTTCAAAATTAAAAAAAAATAAGGCAGTATGACTAAATAAACTTCAAAATGAGTGTCAAACAGTCTGGATCCTGATCAGACGCCGCGTAACGCGGCGTCTGATCAGGATCCAAACTGTTTGCAAACGTGCTTTGAGCGTCATTGAGGGCGAAAGGGTTTACCCTTCATCGTCAAATACTTTGAAAACAGTTTGAGTTCAAACTAAACACCGTGTATTGAGTCGTATGGTCAGAAACCTATGTGATAAGCACTCGTATCATTCAACGTTTAAATTTGCCATCAATTTTGACGGCAATTTTAGAGTTATAAAGTGATTAACACAGACGGTTCAGTTTGGAGACGGAAGAGTTAAAGTAGAACGAAAATAAAAACTTTTCAAAAACTACTTAATTCACTTTAGCCTTCAACATCTACTCCTCCTTACCCCGGGTACACTACTCGTATTTATTTGCAAACAGTTTGACACTTATTTTTATATTTCTGAAGTCAAAATGCCTAACATTTGAATTTGAGAAAAAAAAGAAGACGGCAGTTTCTTAGAGCTGATGACGCCATGCTAACATCCGTAAAGAGTATACGTTTAGTGATCGTACATGTTCAAACGGGGGAAATTGACTATATACAGAGTGATGGTTGTCATTGGTGTAAATTTAGATGAAATATAACTGATGTCGGAAACTGAATCAATAGAGAGAGCGGAAAATTCCGCTGGGGATGTTATTGGATTCAGACAGATACAAGCTACTTATGTTTTCACGTTTTGCCGTCATTTACATCTAGCTACAGTTACAGTGGAGAAGACGTTATTCTATGCCGTTTTAACGAATCTAAACACCAATACAATAAACTTAAATGTAACAAATGATACGTTTTTGACAATTACGACCATTAAATTTAAGCTGAGTTGCAAACAGTTTGGAACCTGATCAGACACCGGGTATCCCGGCGTCTGATCAGGCTCCAAACTGTTTACAATGGACATACGAGTTTAAGCATAAACGCGTTTATTGTAAAATAATAACAGTTTCTCCACTGTAGCACTTAGAGGTAAATTGAGTTGATTACCGTATTGATAATCTTAGGGTTGGCGATTGACTGACAGCCGACAGGTCCTTACAAGTCGCTTCATTACGATCTCAGAAGTATACGAGGCCCCAAGCTTTCACAACTCTCACAGAGCTGGCGGGGGTCAATTATGCCGCTAAACGAAAAGTTGTGCAGTGACCAAATCTGCAGTGCAAACACGTTCAATGGGGAATACATTATTTTCCTCCGAAACGCGTTTATGCTAATATAATTACGTACTTTTCAAACAGACTGTTTTCAGGTCAGATTCCTGGATAAATTGGCGTCTGACCAGGCTTTGTGTATCGCTGACATTGAAAAACTCGTCAACTGTTTTCAATAAACCATTATGTTGTACATTTTATTTCATAGTGCTTTCCTTTAATATCGTTTAAACGGGAAATAGTACATGTAACGACGTTCCCTCATACAACGGGTTAACACGGTGTTTGATCCCAACGGCCACAGTTGTGGTCTAAGAATTGGTGTTCATTGTAACAAGATTGAAGCCAGATCAATCGCCACTTATTCCTATTCCATTCACGGCCTTACACCGAGTACACTATTTATTTGCAAACAGTTTGGATCCTGATCAGACGCCGTATCAGGACACACACTGTTTGACATTCATTTCAATATTTCTTATATAGAAATACCTAAAGTATATATTTGAGAAAAATTTGACTAGACAACAATTGTTTACAATTGATGACGTCTTGGCAGTGAATGTGTTGAAACACACGGCGATTATAAGCAGACGATGTATTTGCAGATAAGCGGGGCAAACTGACCGTTTGTTTTACTATGATATTGTTCCAAATAGTGGTAGACATTGTTTAATACACTACATGTAGAATATAAGGTATTTTACCAATAAACGCGCTTTGTGCTAAACAATTATTTAAATTGAAAACAGTTTCGAGCCAGATCAGACGCCCGGAAGCCCGATATTTGTTCAGGTTCAAATTGATTGCAAGACAGATAAAAATAAATGGTACGATATTTAATAAAAACAAACATTCCAACAATTTAATACATCGCGTTTAATCGAAAGGTAATAACATCTTATATATTGTATGTAACCTAAGTGAGTGAAACGAATACCGTTGTACAAACCCATGTTTGTCAAATTAGGTTCATACATGTAGCTATGAACATTAAAATATCTCTATTACGACCACTACATGAGCTATTTCTCGTTTTAGGCAGGTGGTTGCTTTAAGACAGATAGCAGTAAAACCGAAAGCTCCTATAGGACCTTTCTGCTTTACTATCATTTTGCTTTAAGCTGTCACATGTATTCAATGCTATCAATTAGCATACATGATAGTGGTCATATTAGAGAAGTTTTACCGCACATAACTTAATAAATTCGATAAGTTATTCAGCTCGTTCGGAAACTATGTTTCATCTATTACAACTTATACAGACATATAAAATTGCTTCCAAGTTGTATAAACCGAGAGGGCATGCTGTCCTTTTTTGCTGATATGTTACTTATGTATATTGTAATATCTGTCTCTGTCACTTCCTTGACAAGAGTTATGGCTAAAGACATGTATGGATATGAAATTAATGTGTCTATCTTTTATTTCTATGTATAAGGAATGAGATGTACATGTATACACACTTTATACGTACGTGTAAATTGTCATGCTACATGTAGTTAATGTACTGCCTGAAATTAGGAGTTGGCATTTGCAACTAGTTTTGCTACGTTTTATGCCAGTTTATCGATCTATGATAAGCTTTTATACACATTTACACTCATTGCTATTTTTCTCAAATCACAGAGAATATAATCTTTAAAACAACGACTCAAATACTAAATATGTAAGCGAATACTATAATTAAGATGAAGGGTTTTAAATAGTTTGTGATTTACTACAGTAGAGAACAACGTTATTCTTTCCCCCAATAAACCCGATTTTGCTGAAACAATATCTTCCTTTGGAAATAGTTTGAAGCCAGATCAGACACCGGAAACCCCGGCTTCTGATCAAGTTCCAAACTGTTGTGCTCTCAGATTAAAGAAAAGGATCAGACGTGTCAAACAACGTCATTTTCTTAATTGTATTGCTATGTGTTTAATTTGCGTTTAACCCTTTCACTCTCATTGACGTCATAAAACGCATTTGCAAACAGTTTTTGGGTTGGAACAACAATGTATTTTAAATCACTATTTTAATAATGCGATTAATCTGTTTGATATTTGACTTATTTTTAAAATTGACGTTAGAAACTTCGACGGCAGTTAAGAGTTAAATTAGTTGATCGAACGTTCCAGATTGGTTTTATCACTGTTTTACTGGGCTGCTATGTAAAGTAAAAGTTAACGTGCACATAAGATATACAGAAAACTGATTCCAAAATAGTGAACGCGACATTTCGGTATGCTTACACTTTAACACATGGGTGTGCAAAGAAGTTCAACCCACTACGCCCTGAAAAGAAAGGCTATTTGACTGTTAAATAAATGGTTGACAGCAGAAAGCAAGATGAAAGTAAAACGGAAAGTTAATTCAGTAATCACCTGCCTAACAGTTAACACATGTTTGTGGTCATACTAGATTCATAAAATAGAGTTTTACTGTGTGGTGGTCCCGGTGTCATTGACGGAGAAATGCTAATTACATCCACAATCATAGAATGTTTTTAGACCCATAGAAAACCCCGTCATTTTTTACGGTCGTTCAAACCGTAGATAAAAACGGAATGGTAGTTTTAAGCAATATAAAAGAAAAAATAGAAACATCCGCAAAGAGGTTTCTGCTTTGGTTATAACCTGTTTCAGAAAATATACCTACCTAGTATATACTGAATGCAAGAGCTTTCCTTTTTTATCATACAAGTAGGACTGTACTTTGTCGTGGTATCTGAATGATGGAATCAATGTTCCTAGGACATTAAACTACGCCCTTTTTAATCTAACCCATTCACTGCCTTTACCAGAGTACAATAATTATTTGCACATTGTTTAGATCCTAATCAGACACAGAGAAGCAGTGCGTCTGATCATGATTGAAAACTGTTTGACATTCATTTCAATTGTTCTTCGGTCAGAATACCTAATACTTAATTCTATTCATTAAAGCAGATGACAATAATCGTTTCAATTTGTTTCAAACAGATGAAGCCAAGGTAGTGAAGGCGTTAAAGAATTTAATCAGACCTGTTTCTACAGGAGAATCGAAATTCAATTCAAAACGAAACGAAATGTCGTTTTATAGAATTACTGAATAATTACCGGGAAAAAATGGTCAATGCTGTTTGCGAAGGGTTAAACATTTATAAAGTTTTTAACATGTCCATTGTTATGTAATACTTTCTCTACAATTTCTCTAACTTTTTCAGTGTCATATAGGTCGTCTGCAATAAGGTTCCGTCTGTTGTATGTATGAAAATTGCATTGTATGCGTTCTTAGCTTAAGAATTATCAATTTGAGTGTCAAATAGTATGGATCCTGATCGGACGCTGCGTTATGGCAATGTTAGTGTTGTCATTCCAGTGGAAGTATATACAATGCTCCTTCTCTACAACGACACCCAAAGGGAGACACAGATTGTGTTTGTGTGTTTTGCAGCAGTAAAAGACGGTGCTCTGCAACGTCCTCAACAGGCACTAATCCATAGTCAGTGTGACTGAAAGATGTCAACAAAAGCGTTTAACATAATTGTCCTGTTTAGGGAACTGCGGCAAGACTCGTTATAAGGAGAGAGTCATTGTTGGAAGGGTCAATGTAAGGAGTGAAAATTGTTCTGCTCCAAAGGGAAATTTGTTCAAAGAGTGTAGCCCAAAGAAGAGTAGGAACACAATATTCTCATCATTGCATTATATATGGCTGCTGATTTATATTTTTGGATGCCCACTATCCATAGGTTTTACTGTAGTTGAATCAGTTATTAAGTGATATTAAATATTGAAAACCTCAATTTAATTTCAAATGATGTGTTTCATAACGTGGCCTTAGGCTGGCCGATTGTTATTTGTCAAATATTTCATTTGGCCCAATCTGATAATATCCAGAACAGATATTGCCAGTTTGCGAACTGTTATTAATCTCATTTTGATCATGAACTAAAAACTAAATTTTAAAAACTAAATTATTATAAATATTCCTTTAGGCTGTACAAAATTTAGATAACGAAATGAATATAGCTCATACATGTAACATGTTCATTTTCGGTACATGGAATGCATTTAAAAAACTTGAAAGCTTTTTAATTTTAAAGAACGCTTTTAATTGACTAATATCGCTAAATTCCAGCATTTTTGGATGAGAATAAATATTTTCATCTGCCTGAGATAACACGCCAAAGCACCAGGTTTATGGCTCAGCAAGCTACCAATACGACCTAGTGTCCGTACCTACAACGCGCTGTATTCAGATTTACATGGATTTCAACAAGTTAAATTTGTGATAGCTCGAACTGACTAAATTCGATTGTACCAAAATGTTGAAGTAAAACGTGTCATAGCCATATATTAACGTCCAATAAGGCGTTAGCTCGACTAAAACGTGTTCGAGTTGTTGAGGATTGTCTGTACGTTCATAAATCTTCCAACCGCTGTTTATTTAATAGCATGCAGTGAAAAGAGCAGCCATCAATATTATAGTTATAAAAGAACCCAATCTCAGTCAGATTTCTTTTTAGTTTTGCAAACCATTATTTGCTTGCAAAGTAATCAAAACAACTAATACAAACATGTTTTCTCTAATCCTAGGCGTTTAAATCAAAGCAAAGAACTATGAAAGTCGATACACTGAACTTTGAAAAGAGTACAGTCGGACGTCAATACTTCAAACTGGTTTACATTCAACAATCTCTTGGTTTGCATTTTTACACTTAAAAACATGGTCATGCCTCATGATAACTTGTAAGTTAGGATAAAGTCCAGTCAAGCGTATTCTAGTTATCTTAATTCACCTTACGAACTACGGGTATTTTCGATGTCAAAACGAAATCGAATTCACCAGGTTTATTATTTCGATTGTTTAATGTGATATGACTCAGCTGCAAAGTTGATCATTATCAGAAATTCTGACAGTGGTTTCCCAACACAAAAACGAGGTTTCACATAAAGCAGTTGGCATTCTAAAGATATTGCTCACTTTAACGTAACGAAAACAGTCCCGCGGCCAAACAATTATTTCAGATGCAGTACCGGTATTATTTAATGGAATTTATTGCATAACGTTGTACTACATTGGTCAGTAATCGTTCTATGTTGATCGAAGTGATACTGCATTTATCGGCCGATATACTGTAAAACCGGTTTTATTCGCGAGAATATAATTTACGCGTTAATTCGCGAATGTGTTGCCTTGCGTCTCATGTAAATAGGTGACTCCTTTAAGCATGTTTAAAGTAAAACAGAATGTGTCTTAAGGCACATTCTGCTTTACTTTCAGCCTGCTTTAAGCTACCACCTGCTAGAAATATTGCATGACGTCGCGAATTAATACAAAAATCGCATTGCGCAAAATATTCATGACACGAAAAATATCTGTTTTACAGTTCAAAGTTCTACTCGGACTAGAAACTTATTCTACTAAGACTGATACAGACTTACTACTTTAACAATGTCAGTTCGAACCCTTTCACTGCCAGATGGTTGTTTTAAATTGATGACGACATGGTAAAGAAAGGGTTAAACATATTGTTTTCGTTTTACTGCATCGCAATAATCAGGCTACTTAAAGGGATATTTCCGGGAAATTAACATACACTATTTTGAACTGAAACATAATTATACGTATAGTATCTGGTTGGAAATTGTACTCAATGTAGAAATATAAACGCTCTTACATGAGGCTAAACGAAGTGTTATATATGGTCTATGTTCAGTATAAAGAAATATAGAACATCTAACCCGGCGTGGCTAAATGAAGTGTTATGTATGTACATTGTGAATCGTGTCCAATGCTTTGTACTTCCTTTGTTTGAAATACTAGCCCTACGATCATACTGATCCATTCATCTTCATGTACGACAATAAATGTCAGTTTCTTTGTAGAAGTAATACTCCTATCTTACCATACATCGTTGTGGACAAATAGTTTGCAGATTGAATCGTCATGAACGTACAGTCATGCGCCGTTTAAAGTCTCAGCACTAATTCGTATTGGACTCTCAAAACACAGAAACCTATTTTAACCCTTTACCCCTAGACCCGTTTCTAGTTTTGAAGACAGGTGGTCACTTAAGGCAGGTTGAAAGTAAAGCAGATTGCGCCATATGGCGCATTCTGCTTTTCTTTCAGCCTGCTTTAAGTCACCATCTGCTAGCATATAGAACACATTTCCCTTAATACATATTTGTAACTGTATAAATTGGGACTATTTTCTTCAGTGGAACAATAAATCAAATTCGCTAAAAGGCGCTTCTATGGGGGAAAGAGTTAACCAATTTGCGCCCATTGCAATATTCCATGCTTATAAATTGGAATATTTAATTGTGGATATACGAGGTGCCTTGTCTAAATTTTGATTTTCGTTTTGGTTTATATTGAAATACGTATCAGTAAACAATGTAGAACGCATAACCCGGCGTCTGATCAAAGTCTACACTGTTGAGCTATGTCCCTTTTGTATGACGATAGGGACACATGTGTTAAAGCAGAACAAAAAGATTGAGAAAACTCCAAAAATATTGAGGTATTTTCATTGAGTATCTAGGTCAAACGTTTGAAGCTTATCCAAGTATTTCCATTGCAAACGGTTATGAGCCATATCAAGCGCCGGGTTAACTCTCGTCTGATCAGGCTCAAATTTATGTGCCTCTCAGATTAAGAATAAACGGAAATATGTTCTGGAAGTTGGCATTCTCCTCAGTTAAGTGTATTGTGTTTGCGGGTCGCTTCGTTTAGAGGGAAATAATAATAAATTCATTGTATATTTGGTCGATGTCCACTGAATTATGTCATGCGGCTTTGTCTGATAATGTAGGAAATTGTGTTGCTTCGTTTTAGTAGAAGAGTCAATGGTGTCCGCCTATTGCCACTTCACAAGCCGTGTGATTTGTTTGGCAAATATTGTTTATTGTGGGTCAACAATGATGTGAAACTGCCAATTACTGGAGACCAAAAGGGGTACAAAGTTGATTGATCATGTCAGGCAATCAATACAACGAACGCTTATAAAATGGCATGCCTGTTGAATCATAGTGCAGTGATACATGTAACTGCAGTGCTCCAGATAAGGAGGGTATTCCAAAAACTAAAATCTTTTTTTGAGCTTTAAACCAAATGGTGCCACTACTCATTAGAATCGTCTCGAAGAGACGCTTCTAATGAGTAGTAACACCATTGGATTTGATGCTAAAATAAGTGAAAAAAGGTTGGACTTGTGCAGTTTACTCCCTCTTATCAGGAGCCATGTAACCTTCTGTTACGACTCCTATTGTTACTTCTGAGGTGTTAAACCCTTACATCGGCAAAATTATCATGAGGCTTTTAGTCTGATTATGTTTAAGACTAGTCAGAATCGAAATTGTTTCCAAACGGCGGCCTTTGTTATCAGCGGCTGTGGAGGGTTTAAGGTTGGTAGCTCAATAAAGCAATGTGAAAGTAAGGCAGAACGTTCTTTTAGGAGCTTTCCGTGTTACTATCATATTGCTATAACCTGTGACCTGTGTTCAATACTCAGTACAATCAATTAGCAGTTTAGTGGTCGTTATAGTGGAGAGTTGCTGTGTAGTTTAAAAACACGCTACTGTTCGAGTTAATTTAACTTGCTTGTATACGGCAAGATAAACGTAAAGCAGACTGTTCCTATTAGATATTCGCTATATTTTCCTTTACAAGCATCAACATTTGTTTTTTTCTCTGTTCAGCAGTTACAAAGTTCTTACTGCAGCTACAGTCATGCTTATTCGTATGCTGATGTGAGTGTATGGGTACAGCGAGGTTGCACTCAATTTGGCGACCTTAGTCTTGACCTTTATGATATTACTAATGTAACCGGGTGTTCTTACAAAGGAACATACCCGTTCAGACCCGGGATCGAACCCGGGTCAGAAGGTTCGCAGTCATACACTCTACTTCAGCGCCATAAAAGCGCGATTGTACGGCAAGGTCGTACAAGTGATGACAAACCTACAAATAATGACATACTCCTAAATCATTTTGAAATTCGTCCCGAAAGCCTAAAGTTAAAAGAACGACTTGAAATCGAAATCGGAGCAGAAACAGTCACATTCCGTAGTTGGGCGCCAAATGTAACCGAGTGTTTTTATAAAAGAAACATACCCACTCAGACCCGGGATCTAACCCGGATCGCAAAGTATAAAATTTCGCTTGTACAGCAAAGTCGTACAAGTAATGATAAACCTACACACTGCGACAGTTATTGTTTTGCACTTTATTAAGCGATGAATTAAATAATGCCACCTCATTCATACAACGTTTATACTTTTATATATAGCTGCATCGACAGTTGTCGATAACCATTCATTTTCTACATGCTTTTTATTTGTATTGCATATACGTTTAGTATTGTTCAAACGGGTAATAAAAAACATCTTCACCAACGCATACAGTAAAACCTCTCTATCACGACCACTAAAACAAAGGCTCATTATTGTTATAAAAGACAGGTGACATCTTAAAGCAATGTGACAGTAAAACAGAAAGCTACCAAACGAGCTTTCTGTTTTATTGTCACATTGTGTTGAAACGTTACCTGTCATAAACATTTATATAATGAACACAACAAAATGGTCGTAATAGAGAGATTCTAGGCTTACAGTATAAGAACCATGGCCATTCACCGGGTCAGACATAAAGGCAGTCGGGTTGATGCATCGAAAAGTAATACAATTTGCATCGATGCGATCTTTATCTACCGCGGAAGTTTCAGATCTAACTTCACTTTGAAGTGTTTTATTTGTATTTGCTGTACCTTAAAGTGAATTATCTTAAATGAATTTTCTATAACTTCAAATGTAAACTGCGGTACTTTATTGATTGAATGCATAAATGTAAGACTTATGGTTTTACTATGGCTGTAAAGTCGGTATATGCCATAACATCGTCTACAGTCGATATTGTATTGAGCGGACTCCTAAAATACAGTGAATTAGTTGTCCATTAAACAGGCTACAGCTTAATACCAAAACAACAACTTTCTAAGAGTGTTCTGTTTCAATATTGGTCTGCATTCAGTGGCCACCTTTCTACATTATATATGATTATTACACCTCGCTTTGAGTTACAATGTTAATTTCCCATAGACCTACAGTTAACAGTTTGTCTTTTACATCTATCCAAAATATACTGTCACTCTTTATGATATTCTTTTTGTGACGTCACTCTAAAGGACATTACTTTTTTTCTCCGTCCTAAAAAATACTGTCAGCATTGACATGGATTTCGCTATGGGCGATAATAGAACGTTTTAAAGACTGGTAACTTCTAATCAACGTTTGGCATTTTCTGTACAAATTGCTTCCTTTTGTCCATTCCTTAACGATTTGCCACCGTTTCGGAAGAGGATATTTGCCACCTAGACAATGTAAAGACGCTGTTTCTTCAATTTACTTAATATAACGTTCTTCTTTCATTCTTGTGTAATATAATAATAAACAATGTGACGTCGTAAGACGGCGACGTCATTTCCCGCGTTACGTACATGTCCGCGCTAAATTGGTATTTTCACAACACATTTTATAAAATACGAATAAAACCATTCCAAAGCCAGGGTTGATAAGCTCGGTGTAATAAAATAAATATTAGATGTCAGTTTGCGTGACATTCAAATTGTCAACCCTAGAAAACAAGAATGTCTACCTCGGCTACGCCATCTAATATTTGTATAATGTTGTTTTATCACATTTTAGACAGTACCGAGAAACTTGTATAAAATGTACGGGATAAGTTTGGAAGAACGTGAATATATTTAAAGACAAGAGTCCGCTATGGCCAGAACAAAGGTAAAACAGAATGCTCGCGAATAATATGCTGTTTTTACTGTTTTCTTTGCTCTGATGAGCATCAAACTAACACAAGTTTAACGCGTTCACTCTCAATAACGCAAATAGTTTGGAAAGTTCTTCAGTCATACTGCCTAGATTTTTAACTTGGAAACGTCATTGCAGACAAGAAAATTAAAGCAGACGACAATGAAACGGTGAGGGGTAAACTTCTCACGAAATAGTTGGCGGTGAAAGGGTAAAAGTAAGTTTGTTCATCCTGTGTTTCGTTTAACACCAGCCTAACAGTATACAGTTTATAAGCAATTAACTATTGCTGTAAAATGTCAGGGAAAAAGTGTGTGATTGCTAACGGCAGGAATAGTTGGCTTCCAGATGTACTTGTTAGACCTGATAAATCCTCTCTATGTCAAAATATGGTCTGCTTGTAAACTGACGTCCATAACATCGTTAAACCCTTTTACTGCCAAATCTGATTGTTACCCCTTCACCGTTTAATTGTCGTCTGCTTCAATTGTGCTGTCTGCAATGTCGTTTCAAAGTTAAAGAATAGGTCAGTAAGACTGAACAATATCAAAACGAGTTTCAATCAGTTTGTGTCCTGATCAGACGCTGCGTGTCGCGTTACGCGGCATCTGCTTAGGATCCTAAATGTTTGCAAGCGCATTTATAGCGTCATTGAGAATGTATAGGTTAGATCTTTGATGTACACTTTTGGAGCAAAAGATGAAATAGTGGACTCTTCAAACAAATTGGAAACTGATGAAATACCCTGTCGAGCGGTGGCGGATCAGGGTCCAAATTATTGAACACTGATTTCGATTTGTCTTCCATCGAACTGCATTAAATCATACTTTAAAATAGTAAATAAGTAGACAGCATTGTTTAACAAAATATGATTGTGAAACACAGTTTAAAGCAGTCGATAGGATTTGATTTTGAGAGATTTAAAGCAATTAATTCATTCACTGCTTTGCGTACATTTTCATACAGGTTTGATTCAAATCAGAAACTACATGTTTATAACCCTGACTATTTGACATTCAGTCGACTTTAACCCTTATCCTGCGGTGATATCGTCTGCTTCGAGGTTGTCGTCTGCAAAATATGTTAAATTTAGATGTATACAATTTTTAAGTAAAAAAACATAAAGACGGGTGTCAAACAGTTTGGATCCAGATCAGACGCCGCGTTACGCGGCGTCTGATCTGGATCTAAACTGTTTGCAAAAATCAATGAAGTCGCGACCAGCAGGCAAAGTGTTAAGTCGTATATAAACATCAATGAAATTGCGAAAAAAGCCAACGACATGTTTTAAGCAGACGATATCTAGTCGGTGATTGTGTTAAATAGAGCAGCATATGATTGATGACGTGTCAAAACGATCTTGATTATTATCAGACGCCAGGTTTCTGTTTGTAAACGTCAGAGCAGTGCATGTTTTGGCCTACAGTCTGCTAATCATTACTTTGCTAGACATTTGAAAACAGTCCGGATCCTGATCAGACCCCACCGCAAAATGCCTCATCGGATCAGTATCAAAACTGTGGGACCATCCTATCAGGTGCCAATCAGACTATAAATTAATGTAAAGCAGATAATATTGCCTCATGCGAAGGATTTAAAAGAGCCGCTTAAAGAAAAGAAACAAAGTTTAGTTTAATAATATTTTATTGTTCAATTAGTTTACATATTCACACAAGCATCATATAATTTGTTTAATATAAACAAAAGGGTTGGGCCACAAGTTATTGCAACATTAGATTCGGCCCTTCCCAAAGGTATTGGTAGTTTAACCCTTTAACTCTCAATGACGCCTAAACCCATTATCCCATAGCCTGTTTCTAGTTTTGAAGAGAGGTGACCACTTAAAGCAGGTTGAAAGAAAGGCAGAATGTGCCTTTAGGCACATTCTGCTTTACTTTCAGCCTGCTTTAAGCTAAGATATGCTAGGCTATATAAAATACTTGTAATGGTAATTGTTTATGAGGGTATAAACTGGAACTATTGTCTTAAGCGGAGGAATAGATTACATGTAAATACGCTAAAAGTCGCTTTTATGGGGGTTAGGGTTAAAGCTCGTTAGCAAACATTTCGGGTCTTGATAAGACGCCGTGTAACGCGGCATCTGATCAGGACCCAAACTGTTTGAAGCTCATATCGATATCTATTAAGTCATTCAACCTTAAATCTTACTTTGAAACCTATCTTGCATATAACAATAATGAAGCAGACAACACTAAAGCAATGAAGGGGGAAACATCTTCACAGTAATTTGATCATGAAAGGGTTAAAGACTGTTCATCCAGAATTTCATCATACCTCGTGCATATTTATATACTATCTGTACGAAATGTTATTATCTTTTTCCAGATCTGTAGTTTGGGGCTATTGAGGTGAGAGTCTACATTGGTTTCAATATTTCGACATGTATATTCTAGTATATGTGTTAATTTCATAACAATATTTGCTCATATTCCTCAACACTACAGAACAAATTTAAATCGACAGCTTCGAGACACGTTTAAAGTATCTTACATTGTCGAAGACGCTATTAATTTCCAATAAATACGTTATAAATTTTATAGCTAGAATGCTCATTGCAAACAGCTTAGAGCCAGGTCAGACGTCGGGTGATTCAGCGTCTGAGCAGGCGCAAAATTGTTTGTCACTAAGATTATGAATTACAGTTACAGTGGAGAAAACGTTATTCTTCTTTCCCAATTAACGCGTTTACGCTTTATCTATTGTCTCATGCGCAAATATTTTGGAGCCAGATCAGTTGCCGGGGTTTCAAAATGTGTGCCGTCAAGGTTAAAATCAACTTTTAGAATTGTAAAAAAAAATAAAAATTCCTTTATGTTCCTGCGATGCATTTGCGTTTCGTTTGCGTTTAAACGGGAAACAATAACGTTTTCTCCACTGTAACGCACTCATATGTTTCCAGGGAATCAAATTGGATAATACTCGTATTAAATCTGTTGCATTGGGTCTGCGTTCAGTGTGTGACGTTCAGAAACGTAATTTCTACTTTGAGACACATAGACCGCAGAAACAAAACTGTGATTCCCTTTGAAACAAATTTTAGGTGCAAATGTATAATCGTTTTTATGGAACATTCATAACTCTTGTCTTGCATTGTGTTTTGAATCAAATCCGTTCTAATTGTATTGAATACAGTGCTCCCTCTCTTCAACGACACCCTTTGGGAGACATACGTTGTGTGCGTCTTCGGAGGGAGTCATTATATGGAGATACATTGGCTTACAATTGCAAACAGCTTGAATCCAGATCAGACGTCGCGAGATTTGGATTCAAGCTGTGTTACTCATCATCAAGGTATTTATGTCAAAGTGTCCATGATGTAACTTTGAGAAAACAACAGACCACCATTTTAAGCAGACTATATTGTACCAGTAAAAGCGTAAGGCATAACTGTCCTGTTCAGAGAGCCGCGACAAGAGTCGTTATAAGGAGGAAGTCGTTGTTGAGAAGGCCGTTGGTGAGAGGGAGCACTGTTATTCCTTTCACGTTTCGATTGATGTTTCTTTCCCGGAACATCATATCAAGAAAAAAATTAAATATATAGCTATCACAGTGCATTAAACTACAAAAAAGTCGTTGTTTATATTGCAAGAAAAAAAGATTTATATTACCCATAAAAACAGTTATCGTCTTAACTATTACCTCCCATAGGGACTGTCACAAAAGCTTTCACTTAAAATTTAAAACGACTTAAGTTTTCCACTCTGATTGTCATAAAATGCCACTTATGTAGGATCAAAATCACTGTATCAGACATAAAATTGAACGTTCTTCACTCCAGCCTACTCAAGAATCTTCACGTAGTGCAAACATAACTTACGAACAGGTATATAGTCGAACTTCGGCATCTCAAACGTATTTAAGTAGAACACATCCAAACTATAAAGTAGTTTAAATGTATATATTCAACGTTTGATTTTTTTAAAAATACGTGTATGCTTAGGTTAAGCGAACTTCAAATTTCGATATACAACTGTTGAAAAAAGAACTTTCAGTGAGCACGAATTGTTGAGGATCGACTGTATTTTGCAAAACGTGCCGATGGCTCTAGGGGAATTCACTTCAATTCAAACCAATCTATGCGCATTAAGTACTGAAAAACATCGCTATTAGGATCACACAATGTAAAATTCATTCGTTTAAGACACGTGACCGCTTCATTCATGCTGAAAGAAAAGTAGGAAAACTCAATTTTGATATTGCTGCTTTACTTTCATCCCGCTGTACATAAGCATAGTAAGTTATGCGTTACAATTGTTTTATTGTAACCATTTCTTTGAGTGATCGTACTTGTATTGTTTGACTGTTCCAGGAGTGGTATTTATATCATAAATCTTGCTTCACATTGAAGTTAAACCATAGCTTTCAACGGGGTTTCCAAAAGCATTAACTGTCTATACTCAAACTTATATTGTCAGTCAAACAATGCTTTTGATATTATAGACATGATTAGTGTTTGCATACTTATATATAAAACATCTTTTTGACTCAATGACCCTTACAACATTAAATGGACAATTCCAGTTTCCACTTATGTCTAGTCCGGTTCAAAAGAAGTTGCGATGAGTTTTACAATATATTTTTTATATTTCAAAATTCCCTGCAGATGACTCTTGTAGAGGGCTCTGATCTGGGTCTACACTTTCTGTATAATACAAGTGTTCTCTGCACATGAATGCCTGTTTATGGAGTAAAGGGTTGAAATGACGAACGCTGCGTCTGATCGAAGCCAAACTATCCTAGTTCATACCGAGTGTTCGTCAGCCAAATTATGTCTGTATTAGATAAATGTAGAAGAGAGTAAAGCAGACGGTCGTTTTTATTTTAAAATTTTGCCTTACTTTACTGATTGTTGCAAACATTTTGGGTCCAGATCAGATCTGGATTCAAACTGTTTGACATTCGTCTTTAGGTTTCTTTACTTCAAAAATGTATTAATTTGAATTTAACCAATTTTGCAGACGACAATTTCGAAGCAAACGATATCACCGCTGGATAAGGATTATAGCAGATGAGCTCCTAGTAGTATATGAGATAATGCGTATATTGCTTAATGTCTGGATCTTAATGTGAACACTCTGTTTTAATTACTAAATCAACTATAGCTAATATATATAAGTGGCAGCCTAATACTGCACAAAATTAAAATTTTAAACTATACGCTCGTCTCTTAAAATATTTGCAGTTTACAAACTTTTCATTAACCATTTACCTCACACTATTTTTCTAGTTTTGAAGACAGGTGACCAATTAAAGTAGTTTGAATGTAATGTTCAGCCCGCTTGAAGCAGCTACATGTACCATCAATTACGGTACGGATGCTATGTGTTCGTGTTCCTGTCCGTGACTGTTTTACTGATGTGAAAGAATACATTTTAAACGGAAAATGCGCATTTATGGAGTAAAGGGTTAACATGACGAACATGTCAGTGGGATAGCTAGACGTACATGATTGTGTAGACCTTTGACGACAACCGACGTGTACATTGTAATATATTGTTTATCTTCTGTCAGCGCGTTGATCAGACATCGCAGTTGCCATGGTTATCATCGGTCTAAAATGCTCAAAATGTCATATTGTCCTTTATACATCCGTTTCGCGGATCCTACATGTACATAATAAACATAGTGTTACTCGTAAAAACAAACCACTGTCGATTACGACATAAAATGTGTTATTCAATTACGTAACCATAGTTACTATAGTTAATTTTACTAAATTACCACCACGCAGCCGGTATTAACCAACATAAAAGTCCTCAAACTGACGTGGCCTGTGACGTTCGCCAAAGCGTTGCAGGCACTTTCTTTTCTTGGCATCCCTAAAACACCGACCTCCCGAAATAACATTGTTTTCGATAATATGTCTGATGAGGTACAGTGGAGAAAACCTTATCTATTATTAGTTCCCGTTTAAATGCAAACGAAACGCAAACGAATCGTAGGAATATGAAGAAAATGATAACTTTTTGACAATTCTAAAAGTTGATTTTAACCTTGACGGCAAACAGTTTGAAGCCAGATCAGACGCCGGGATACCCGGCGTCTGATCTGGCTCCAAACTGTTTGCACAGGATATAATAGATTAAGCGTAAACGCGTGTATTGGGAAAGAACAGCGTTTTCTTCACTGTATCCCCTCTATACAGTGGACAAGACAGTGTTTCTTGTCAAAACAAAACTTAACATAAACTCAATTAAAGGTAGAACATGAATGATTATTGAAACATAGTCATGAAAATTTAAAATCTAAGTGACTAAACGTATGAATTTTAATAAGACGCCGGGTTACCCGATGTCTGATCTAGCTCCAAGCAGTTTGCACAGAACATATTAGTTCAAGCATAAACGCTATTAGTGGGAAAAGATAACGTCTCCCCTACGGTAGACTACAGATTTTATGAGTCAATTACAGTGGTGGTGATGCTATTTATTGATCGAATCTAGACGATATAATGGCTGTTATATCAAGACTCTAGCATGGTAATGTGCCACTTGACACTCTATAATTTCATTTTTTGCACATAGTTGGCTATAAACGTAACACCAAAAATACTAATAACTTGCAAGGCCCGATTTGACAAGATTTTGAAAGCATTTAGGATAAAGATCAGACACCAGTTAACGTAGCGTTTGATCCAGATTCAAAATATTTGAACCTCATATCCAAGTATCTTAACAATAAAATGATACAACCACTTACATTGAGCGGGTCGTTGGCCTCCCATTTGGAAAACAACGATTAAGTTAAATACTGTATTGTCTATTGTAATTTGACTTGTGTTTGCAAACTGGTCCATTCTCTTTGACAAACATCTTAAAATGTCTACATTTCAAATGTCATCAATTTTAAAAACAAATGTCGTCTGCTTTTTATTCTCAATATTTGTTTGGTACATGTATTTTGATTTAAAAAACAATGAAATGAATGTCAAACAGTTTTGATCCTGATCACACTCCGCGTTTCGCGAATTCTGATCAGGATTCAACCTGTTTGAAAATAACCATAGTAGTCGGGGTAAGGCAGTGCTCATAAGTATATGACATTCCTCTATCATTAGGCTACATTTGAATAAATAGGGGCTCTAATATGACTTAACCTTTAGCAGGTTGTATTCGGTTAGACGTCTGTTTAGTAAGATCTACATCTATAGTAAAACGGTTGAACGCATTTTGACCTGAAATTTTAAATGGACAATCAAAGTTTCCAATTAAGTCTGGCCCATTTGTGACTATATTTTAAAATGAAAAGCATTGCAGTCCTTGATGTGGGTCTTCACCGTTTGCATAGGATCACTTTTTTCTTCAAAGGTGCATTGATTGTAAACGACGATTGTACTTTTTGCTAGGATTAAATGAGTAAGCCGTTGACAAGCTATTCATTTCCATTTTTGAAATAAAATATTTCACATAAAACGTATGCTACAATAAGTCTCAAAATGTTGTCATCTGCAATTTCTGTTAGGCAAAACTATAAGTTAACTAACAGTAAAATAGTCCCTGATGAATAGATGCCTCATCTGGATCCAAAATGTTGCAAATGAATGTTATCACACATTCGCACAACACTGCTACATGTAAAGGTTAAGTCAGATTAGAGCCTTTGTTTTTTCCGAATCCGAATCGTTGTTCAGCGGTGTTTTATATGAGCTGAAGGTCTAGCGAAATTTAAAATCTTATCAGTCACAATAAGAAGTCTGAATTCAAAACACGGTAGATCTGCAATAACTCGAATACACTCAAGTCGAGTTCCGTATATTTTCAGTATACAAATAATACGATACATGTAGCCCCTGCTCGCTTACGTCGAGCGTATACCTTTTCAAAGTTAAAGCATGGCTTACTTTGACATGAGGGTAGACTTATGCTAGTACTGTTATTGAGTTAAGACTGTATACTATATGGAAAATTATTCCAAACCGCGACGACCCTATTATAACTAGACATGGCAGATGTCCTCCTTTTATTCATTACTTTGCAATAATGACTACTGTCGAGACTCACTCGTTTCAAAATAAATCAGCTACATCACACAAACAAAGTTATTGACGTCCTCGGTCGATATTATTCCTCGTGCTTGACAGCAACCATTGTAGATACAGATTTGGAAACAAGACGTAAAACCAAGTACTACTTATGCCATGTAATGTTAATAGGCACGTCTTCATATAATGCTGTTAATTCATTCACCCCAATAATTTAATGAAAAAGACCAATTTTCAAGTTAAGTCTAGTCCATTTTGGACTATTTAGGGTTGATTTTAACAACAAATTTAAAAACGGCAAGAAGTGCATCCCTGATCAGAGGGTCTCATTCTCAACTGTTTGCATAAGACAAATGTCAGGGTCTACACTGTTTGAATAGGGAAAGTATATTATTCATAGTTACACTGTTTTCTAATGAAAAGCCAATTTGTGGCTAGAAGTTTAGATTTTCAGGTCAAGTGTAGCAACACGCAAACATCCGTCACATAAAACATAACAAAGCGTCAAATAACTCCATAATTCTGTGTTTAGAATTGAATTTAAATTGTTAAGAATGCTGAACAAACGTGGCATGGTTTCATTTGCCGTCTTGAAATGACACAAAATTGTACATCCTCGATATAATAAAAAAAGTAAATGAACAGTCGGCTGAGCGATCATTCGGACTGAAAGTAGACTTTAACTTGGTATATTACATCCTCGATATAGGATCAGACAAACACTAAACATGTGACTTTCGAATGGTCTCCAGATCATACATGTACAGTGGAGAAAACGTTATTCTTTCCCAATAAACGCGTTTACGCTCAATCTATTATCTCTAGTGCAAACAGTTTGGAGCCAGATCAGACGCCGGGTAACCCGGCGTCTGATCAGGCTCCAAATTGTTTGCCTCCAAGATAAAGATGATTTACCAGAATTGTCCAAAAATTGCACTTTTCTACGTTTTAGTATTTTGCGTATGCGTTTCGTTTCGTTTAAACGGAAAAGAATAACGTATTCTCCACTGTATGTCCAGTTCGTCGGCGTCTAGAAAGAATCGGCACTGCTGACGTTTATGTCGTATACATATAACATACATTTTGAAAAGGCAGTTAGTGCATTATTCTTCTATCAAATGATACTGCAGAAGTCAAGAAACATTTAGATCCTGGTCAGACAGCGAGTCACACTATAGCCGCTCCTAACTATTTTGATACAGTGGAGAAAACGTTATTCTTTCCCGTTAAAACGTAAACGAAACGCAAACGCAATACACTAAAATATAGAAAATAACACATTTTTGACAATTCTAAATATTGATTTTAAGCTGAGTGGCAAGCAGTTCGGAGCCAAATCAGACGCCGGGTTACCCGGTGTCTGGTCTGTCTCCAAACTGTCTGTATTGGAAATAATAGTTTTAGCATAAACGCGTTTATTGGGAAATAATAACGATTTCTCCAATGTAGTAGGTAAAGGACAAAAAGAATACACCAAAACTATAACGTTTGTGTTTATCTTCGTTTTCCTCCACTGTATCGGTCACGCAGCACATAGCAAGAACGAAACAAAGCTTTATATAACTTGTCTCTGTAATATGTAATATTTGGCCTGATAATACCCTATATAGTACTTTGTCAGAGTATTAGGCCAGTGACTGTGATGAAACGCAATTTATTGATCCTATCCAGACATCTTTACGACCTTCCTGTCAGCGAGTTAGTCTCGTGGACCGTTTTGTGCCCCTCTTTCCAGAAGAATAGTTCTGTCCAGGGCTGCCATGAATTGATCATGAAAATTCCTAAAACTTCTAAATTCACTATTGTTCCAGCTTGTTTACTGAAAGAAGGTTGAAAGGAAAGCAGAATGCGCCTTTACTTTACTTTCAGCCTGCTTTAAGCTACCATCTGCTATAATAAAAATCCGAAGATTTCGGAAAATTCAGGAGAAATGGCAGCCCTGTTTGACTTCTACAACCCAACCCGTTGCATTAGTTCAAGAAATCCCCCGGAAATCCCTGAGGAAACAGCTTTTCGAGAAAAGCCAAGGAAAACAAAAAACTCCCGACGGAGCCTTCACGCTTCTTTGTTTAGAATTAAGTTTCCCAAAGACCGCAGGAGTGCCCACGCAGTTTGGTTTGAAAAGCTGCTTAACAGGGATAAGACTGTATTAAACATTGAACATACAAAGCAACATGACATTTGTTACATAAACAACGTGTAATATTGACCGACATCTTGATATATGACAGTACTGACAGCCATACGGTTATACTGACCTAGTCCGCTATTACAGCGGAGAGGTTATCTTTATTTCCCATTTAATCGGCATGGTTGAATTAGTGGAATGGAGTCTTGGAGTGGAGTGGTGGAATGGAGTCTTGGAATGGAATTTTAGAGTGAAAACCACTCCAAAACCATACTCCATGACTCCATTCCAACATTCCATTCCAAGACTCCAAAACTACACTCCGTATTCTTGCCATAGTTGAATATATGGAGTGAAGTTTTGGAGTCTTGGAGTGGAGAGTAATTTTAAGAGTTTAATTGTGGAGTCTATAAACAGTTGTTTCCAAATAGTCTAAACCTTTTCATTTTTGGTCCAGTTATTATACTTTTCGAATTTGTGTGTAGGTTTGTATCGCATCCCAGCCAACCATGTCAATTTGGTGCAAAAATCGAGTTTAGAAAATGTGGGCTGATCATCCCCCAGGCATACTTTGGGACTTTATTTCTACATGAAATGATGGCAGCACAAAAATGTATGGATGTTTCTTGCCTATGCCACTATATTCTTAGACACACACATTTAGTACATTGCATCACATTGTCAATGCCATTTAAGAACAAACATAACATTTACAGACTCTTAAAATGCCCAGAGAGTCCCAAAATAGCATTCAGAAGATCTTTGGGTATTTATTATCATAACATTGCAATGTCACGGTAGCTTATTTATTACCCATTAGCCCCTATGCCAGGACATTTGCAGTGCCCCTACGGTCAATGGGGCTACGGGATGGGTGAGATAAGGTGAATGAGGTGAGCCTGTAGGGGCCAGAGCGATCAGTGCTGACTAGACAGTTAAAATGCCATTCCAATACTCCATTCCACTCCAAGACTCCATTCCACTAATTCAACTATGCCCATTTAATCCATGACACAATTCTAGTCTTGAATATACATGACACTTAAAGCAGGTTAAAGTAAAGCAGAATGCGCCTTTAGGCGCATTCTGCTTTTTCTCAACCTGCTTTAAGCTACCATCCACTCAAATTAAATGAATTTTCTTGTGTTGCATATTATTGACTGTGTAAATTGGAACTAAATGCGTTTCCATGGCGTAAAGGGTTAAACGAAACAAACAGCAAACGCAATGTACACAAAGGGTCGGTGGTCAAGTGGAAGGACGCTCGCCTAGGAAGCGAGAGGTTCCTGGTTCGAGCCCTGTGGATCACTGAATTTTTTCTGAGCAAAAAATTAACCCTACATCACTCAACGTCACCCAGGTGAATGGAATGGGTACCTGTGAGGAAAAGAAGTCAATATGCCATGGCGCCGTATGTAAATGGCCGACTTGTGACTCGATGATCAGGAAGGTAAATGTAAAAGTCGACAGAATACGATATACGTAAATGAAGACTTTATAAACTCACACCGTTACCTTCACCTTCACCTTCAAATACATATAAGTAAATGACAATGGCTTGAACGTGTTGACGATCGTGTTAATTTGAAAACGGTTGTGCGTGTGATCAGGCGCCGGGATACCCTTGTCGGATCTGGCTCAACACTGTTAGCGATGTAAATAAGGCTTTAAAGAAACGCTTGTATTGATACGGATAAAGCCTTTTCTCATGTAGTGTAAATTTACTTATTTCAATTTTGTTTATTCTACATATCGTAAGGACATAATTCTATGGTGTGCTCAAACAATTAACCTAGACTTGTTTTGGGAAATGGCTTGGTAAGACAAACATCCTATAGTTGGGTTAATTGCACGTACAAAAACAAATGTATATTGCTTTACTAGATTTAAACAGTAATTACCCAAGGGGCACGCTGTTCTACATGTAAAACAATGCCGTCCGTAGCAAACAACTGTAACACGGGGTACAGTGGAGAAACTGTTATTCTGTCCCGTTTAAACGCAAACGTACGCAAACGCAAAGCACTAAAACGTAGAAAATAACAACTTTTGGACAATTCTGATAATTCTTGTTTATCTTGGTGGCAAACAGTTTAGAGCCTGATCAGACGCCGGGTTACCCGGCGTCTGATCTGGCTCCAAACTGTTTGAACTGCAAATAATAGTTTTAGCGTAAACGCGTTTATTAGGAAAGAATAACAGATTCTCCACTGTAGCTCAAGCTCGGATCAGGCTTCGAAATTGTTGCTAACTAAAACGTATCGCCCTTTTCAAGAACCTATGAATGTTTGATATTATATTCCTTAACAGTTTCGTTTTGTTTGAACGCACACAATGATTTCTTCCACACTTTAAGTGCTCATGCCAAAAACTTAATAGTTAGCAACAGTGGCATCCAATGCACAACTTTCATAAAATTAACAGAAATGAAACAAAAGCCGCGCGAATAAACAAGGTTTAAAACTTAATTCAAGAATGTACGCCATGGCCTATTTCTAGGTTTGGTGTATTAACCACCTAAAGTAGTCTTTTCTTAGCTACAATATGCTAGGACATAAAATATATTTCTTTCGCTGCATATGTCTGATTGTATAGTTTTATATAATCGACACATTAATCTTCCAATGGACAAGCTCAGTATTTTAAAGTCTCGCCCATTAAATTTCAATATACGATTTTATTCTTACAATATATTGCAAAATGTCAAACAGGGCCGTTTCACGCAAACGAAACGCAAAAAATACAATAAATTGTAAAAAGTAACAAGTATGTAGTAGGTCTCACTATGACACTCAGCGTCTGATCTGAAATCTTACTGTTTGAAAGTCACCACATTTGCCTTTGTTTAAAAATTAAAAATACATGAAACTGATTTTAACAAAATGTGATGAGAACAATTGGAAAGCAGACGAAATTGTAAAAGAGAAGGTCGTAAACAACTGCGCCGTTGTGCACTGCGTAGAAGACATTATTCTATACCCAAAATCACGTTTATGCTTAAACAAATATTTCCATTGCAAAATGTTTTGAATTAGATCAGACGCCGGGTAACCCGGTGTCTGATCAGGCTCCAAACTATTTGCCACTCAGGGTTAGGTAAATCGTCATATCATTTTAGAAAAATGTCCTTTTATTGCATTGCACGTAAGTTCAGTTTCATTGAAAGGGCAGCATAACGTATTCTCCATAGCAGCATACATCAAAGGCAGCTTAAGTCCCAGTAGAATTATGCAAATCAATAAATGTCTTGCATAATTTTATTGTCGCAATCAGATATTGCGTGATATTATCGCTGCATGCATTTAAATGTCTCCCTAAAACTGTTAATATACATACACAAACCATTAGCTCCAGGCAGCATAGTCATAAACTAGTATTTTATTTATGTTTATCTGGGATGTATGATATTTTCAAATCGAGCTCTAATAATAGCATGCATTGATATCGTAGAGAACATTATCTTATTTATTCATGCTCTGTAAAAGAGATAACATCCACTAAGCACAGACTAGCTGAATGCTTTCCAATGTACATGTATACACGTTTCCTTTTCGATCATTTTACACGTTAGTACTTAAACACCTTTGTCTTTTGCAAACAGTTTAGAGTTAGACCCAACTCCGAGCTTCTCGGCCTCTGATCAAACTTTAAACTGTTTACCAAACGCGGTTTTAATAAGCCGTTAGTATTTTCAAAGAACATGTCACTTATACGTTTTATTGCATAACGTTTGCGTTAAATTTCATTTAAACAGGAACTAATAGTCTATTAAGCGCTGTTAATTCTATTCCGCATGCATGTATCGACATATTAAACTGGCTAATTGATGGCACGTAGGAGTCGCTTACGACATAATGCTAACCCATTACCCCATAGCCTGCTTCGAAATTTAAATACAGGTGAGCACTTAAAGCAGGTTGAACGTAAAGCAAAACACACCTTAAATCGCATTGGAGTTAAAAGAATGACTCTCAGTCATGCACCATTGGCATATTGTTTTCAAACGGCTATTCTAGGACTGTTTAAAGCGAATACGTCAATTTGTTTAAAACTTATCTTGTTGAACATAGATACTAAAATGTTTTCGTAGGAAAGACGTTATACCTTCCCGTGTAAAGAATAGAAAAAAGAAAAAGCAATACCATTCAGTGTAGAAAATGACGTACAACGAAAGTGAAGAAGAGTGGTTTTAGGAGAAAAGATAAACTATTTTGAGTTTGAATTTAGTGGTGATAGGTAGAGTTCCGTATTGCATAGTTATTTTCCGATACCTTTAACATAGAGAAACACATGGGCGTGCAACCATAACCACGTAAAATAGGTATGTATAGTGTTCCACAGGGATCCGACACGATTGATTTTTGAGGGAAAACATCATCAGAAGGTATATATAAAGACTCTATATATAAAGTCTCTATATATACCTTCTGATGATTTTTTCTCTAAAAAAGCAATCGTGTCGGGGCCCTGTGCAGTGTTCCCTCTCTACAACAACACCCAATGGGAGACAAATATTACGTGTGTTGTTTGACGGGATTTGTTATAGGGAGGGGACATTTAGACTTGTTTTACATTTGCAAAGCACGTTAATTGTCTACGTTTTTATAGTAATTCAATTTGATTTCATTTCACCGATTACTTTATCAATACGCCTGTTTAGGCCTAAAACTGTACATTAAGGACAAAAGTCCTCAACACTTGAAGTCCAGATAATAAACCACAGATTGGTTTCTAGTACTTTTCAAGACGGTAGCCTAAAGTACTGGCAATATTCTTTCAGTGGTCACCTGCACTCAAAACTAGAAGCAGGCTGTGGTATACCCGGTGCCCGACCAGGGTAAAACCACGTTTGTCATTATCATAAAATGTTTCTTTATTTATTTAATAATCAATATCTAATTGTTAGACACAGGCGACATCTTTGAAATACAAATCCGAATTATTATGGTTCAAACTAAACCCCTTCGCCGCTATAACTCCATCCAATTTAAACAATTGTCGTCGGTTTTTATTTCTAAACTTTAAAGTTTAAACGAAATATTGCAACGAATTTCAAACAATTTTTTATCCTAATCAGACACTACGTTTTTACACGGCATCTGCTTCGGAATCAAACAGTTTGATAATAATCATTGATCTCGGAGCACGGTTGTAACGGAGTTAAAAGCAGACGGCTACCTTGTAGGGAATGAGCCTAAAGTCAAAGGTGAATACTATATCCTGAACTCTGTCAATGTCAATTGTTTTGTCTGCTTTGATGCTCTTTGACCATCATAATGACATCGGCTTTGATACTGTTAGCTGGCCTGCACTATCTTCGAAATTCGATCGAGGCATTTTTACCAAAATATTATCGATACCAGTGGCAAATAAGTTTAAACCATGATCAGACGTCGCGCTAACACGACGTTTGATCAAGATTCAAACTGTTTGCAAAGAGACATATTGACGCGTGTGAAAGTGCGAGAGTTAATTTGATATTGTTCGCTCTGACCTCACCTCAGCAGATGTTATTCAATTACTAATCGTCGTGGGCATTCATCATGGAAGATCTAGAGCAGTTATTACAGCTTCATTTCTGTGAATTGTCACCTTTGATGACTATTAGCTTCACAAAGGTACTAGCCCTGGGACTGGAGGCATCAATATATCACAGATAATTACTATCATGTGCTTACAACACTGGCTAGGACTTACTTTCTAGCAACAACATTACACGGGAACAGACGTTATTATTTCAAGGTTAACTGTGTATCCCAAGAAAAAATCCAATCGACAACTACATTTTGTAATTAACCCATTTACGCCAAGTGGACTTTTTCATGTTTTATATATTGGATTAGTCCATCTTTTATCTAATGGATGTCTGGTCAAACATTTCATTTTCAGTTTTTTTATATTGAAATTTCTATCAGCAAACAGTTTAGACTCTGATCAGACGCCGCATAATGCGGCGTCTGATCAGAGTCTACACTGTTTGCTATGGCCCATACATGGGACCCTGGGCACAAATGGGTAAGTAAAGTCTATTTTTGAATATTTAGGGATGCTTGTATTTAATATAATTAAGGCAAAAAATAAATAGTGCATACCATGATTAAAGGAAAAACTTAGGCGCACTCTGATTAGGATATGCACTGGTTTCATATTACAGGTGTACTTTTCACTTTGTACATGTATGCTCTTGGTAAATAATTCATATACGTGGAATTAGGGTTTTTGGGTTTCAATGCACCCTTTTAAACTAGGAGCTGGTTATTTCTCTCAAATCGAGTACACTTAGTCTTAATCTTGGTGGCACCATGTTATTTCAAAAAATGTTTTACCATAAAAAATGTTTATCAAGAGTCATTGAAAGATAAGAACTAATAAAAGAAGTTTTAACCCATTATCCCATAGTCTATTTCTAGTTTTGAAACATAAAGCAGGTTGAACGTAAAGCAGAATGCGCCTTAAGGTGCATTTTGCTTTACTTTCAACCTATTTTAGCTATCATCTGCTAGGATAAGATTATTTTCTTATATTTTACATTCACAACTTAATAAGTTAACTTTTTTCTTACGTGGAGGAAAAAATTGGAGGCGTAAAAATGTGTAGTTATGGGGTAATGGGTTAACATACCCATTCATTCAGAATCGCTAAACAACCAGACTTTCATTCACTCCCGCTCACATTACCTAACACTGGGAAACGTGTAATCATTAATCCTTAGCACGTCAAATATAAACCTTTCAAAGAAAAACATATCGTCTTCTAAATTCGTTAAGTTTGTCAAAATCCAAAATTTGAAGCGCTGACTTCAGAAAATTTAACAGGAGTGTCAAACAGCGTTACGTGACGTCTGATCACTGCCCAGGCTCTTTGCAATGTCGACTGTAGTCACCTACGACGGGTAAAAGGTTAAAACACTATCTTCGTTATGTGTCTCATTCGGAGCCAGTGTTTAACCTCTATCACGGCAGGCAATTTTCGTCTGCGGCATTTGTCTTCTACAGCGATTTACAGAGTTGGTGTATCAACCTTTTTATGTAAGAAATGTTATCATATAACCACAACGAATTGTTCAGTTTCTCACACGTTTCTCTGCGTCTGATGCGCATTTTCATTCAATATATTTACAACAGTTTATGTATCGAAAATCATCGGAAGCGTAAAAACATAAAAAGTAAAAACCCTTTCAACCCTAAATATCTCTTCTGGGTATTTGTTATCCTTTTGAACTCTTCTAGTACATGCATTTTGGACCAGTCTACTGTTACATGTTTTATGTGACAACAAAAAGCAATAGAAATTTCAAACAATGTAGACTCTGATCAGAGGGCTCCTACACTGTTCGCATATGTTATCAGTAATCTCTACAGAGGGCTGTAGGGTTGAACGGGTTTAACATATCTAGGACTCTTTAAATATGAGTAGGTTAATGTTTAGACCTTGATCAGACACCTATTAAATCAACGTCTGGTCTAACTACAAGCTGTTCACAATGGATACCATTGTGTTAGTACAAACGCAATGAATACTGTATCCCTTTTACCCCTTCCATTTGACCTTTCATGGAGGCACACGCTACAACAGGTGCAATCACTGATGGTGAGCACCCATACAACTTCAAATGGACAAGTTCAGTTTCCAATTAAATCTAGTGTTACATATCTAGGGTTGATTTTATCAATGAATTGTAAAATGGTAAATAGTGAAGACACTAATCAGCGTGCTTCTGTAGGATCGCTCTGATCAAAGTCGATACTGTTTTCATAAATTAATTGTACTTTTCACATATATACTGTGTGTTTATTGACGAGTAAACTAGTGGCTAGGGATGAATGTTATAACATTTTTTTTCATTTCTCCAATTATCATTTACTTCCGATGAATGCTTTATAAATATTTTGGCGCCGGAAAAATAAAAATATCTGTACAATGTTATTTAACTATGTATAGCAGCAAAGGAAAATGATTTGATATAATTTCTCCAACGAACTATTTTCCGTTGCACTCGAAACCTCTTCAGATACTTAAATTGCGGATTGAACCGAATTTCTGAGTTATATTCCTTTCATTAAAATAGCGTGCAAGTGCCTACTGCAACTTGACACGCATTTACACACATTTAGGATTCGAATCAGATGACGAGTATCTCGACTTCGGATCATGATCCAAACTGTTACCAACAACCTTCGAATCAATGAAATCAATGAGATATGTCCAATAGATTTGGAGGTTTTATAGATACTAGTTTTGAAGTAGACGGTATCATTGCTGGCTAAATAATAACGAGTGCAATCACTGCGATACCGAACACGTGACTCCAATTTTGAGTGAGAAGAAATTGCCATAAGTCATGCAATATCCTCGTAACGAACCTTGTCAGTGTAAATGAGATGAGCGCAATGACGTGTCCATGTTCGAATGGTATTGTCCATTAGGTGAAATGTAAAACAGATACTGTGGCAAAAATGCAACTAAATGGTATTGTCCATTAGGTGAAATGTAAAACAGATACTTTGGCAAAAATGCAACTAAATGACATGTAGAAAATGACAGATGATAGGAAATATTGATACTTTATTCAAGCAATCTAGAGCCTGTCAGACACCAAACTTCCTGGCAGTGATATTGCTCTAAACTACTTGCCGTTGAGATCAGTTCTTCGGGAACAATGCGTTTAGTTTAGTATCGGTCAATTAAAACTATTATGTTTGATCAGTCGAACTTCGATATCTCGAAGTCAGTTCATTCGGTTTCCAGTATTTGTATAGATAACATTCGATCACGCTTGGGTCGAGCAGATCCTTATTTCGGAGTTGAAACGTGACGTGTACACGTTTTGATTTTGAAATACGATCATGTTCGACTTAGACGAGTTCGGGATTTCGAAGTTTGACTGTATGTATAAATTCAGTTTGATTCGTAAATATTGTCAACGATGTTTCCATATTTTCTTTCTCTGTAAATGCTATATGAAATAATTATTTATGATTGTTTCACATAATGTATGTGGTTTACATATACATGTATTTAAATTTGCCAAATGAAGTGTTGAAAGAGTGCAGAAAGCTCCGATAGCAGCTCCTACTATATGAAGTCGCGGAGTTAAAATCAAGCCTTCTTTTGAATGGTCGTATTTGTAAGCGTTTACTGTACATTATGAGCACAATTTGTTAGTGCAGTATATATACCAAAAGCTAGAGGACATTTAACCGTTTTCATAAATACGCCATTTTAAGCTTTACAATTATGCCTCCACTAAAGAAAATGCAATTTAAACTGTCATGATATGTCTGTAAAGAAATACTTTATATATCTTTGCAGATTGTACATTTAGCTAAACGCAGACTGAGAGTAAAGCAGATTGTGCCTGTTCGCCTATATTTAATTCTAGAAACAGGCTATTTTGGGTAATGGGTTACATTGTGTAAGCTTAACACATTGCATTCAGTGAATAGGTGTTAATACATGTGCCGCTACGACTGACCTTTAGCTCACCCACCTCCCCCGCCGTCGGTCGATCCCTCAGTCGAAAGGGCCATTGTCGTTAACTACGTAATGTAGCAGCTTTATGCAGGACATGACTCTAACACTAAGTGTCAAGAAATTGCCATCTGCCATGCAATATTCTCGTAATGGGCCATGTCGGTGTAAATGAGGTGGTCGATGAAGAAAATGAAATGTCCGTCTTTGATTGGTAATGTCCATTAAATGGCATGTATGGCAGAGCAGAAACAATTGCAAAATGCACATTTCAATAACATTCAATATATGTACATGCCATATATTTGAAACTGCTGATCACTTTGTTACTAAATGGCATTGTTGCTTTAACTCTTTCCTCCCTGAAACTTTAAATGGACAATTCAAGTTTTCCATTTAAGTTAGTCAAATTCTGACTTTAAAGGGTTGTTTTCGTCTGTGTTTGGTATTATGACAAACAGTGAAGACCCTAACCAGAGGGCCCCTAGGAGCCCTCTGATCTGGGTCTTCATTGTTTGCATAAGACAAGTGTACTACTAAAATGTACACTCTTTGCAAATGACGCCAATATATGGGACTAGGGTTCAAAGGGTTAAAGTTAAAGGTAGCGAATGTTATGTAATGTGAAAAAAATGTTTTTATGATGTTACATGAGTGGCACACAGCTTGGAGACCTGACCAGAGACCGAAATACTTGGCTTCTTATCTGTACTCGAATTATTTAAATAGAAACAATTTATTGAAGTACAAAAACGTCTGTTGGAATAGCAGACCCCACTCAACACCCTATACACTGTATATGTACAGTGGAGAAAACGTTATTCTTTCCATATAAACGCGTTTACGCTAAATCTATTGTCTCTAGTGCAAACAGTTTGGAGCCAGATCAGAAGCCGGATAACCCGGCGTCTGATCAGGCTCCAAACTGTTTGCCACTCATATTAAAATGAATAATCAGACTTATTAAAAAGTTGTCATTTTCTCAATTATTGCAATGCTTTTGCCTTTCGTTTGCGTTTAAACTGGAACAATAACGTTTTCTCCACTGTAGCGGTATTACATGTTGGATAGACGTAGCAACAAATATTATCTTAACACAAGTGTGTGTTACCCTACCGGGGAAATACATTATTTTGCTTACTTGAACGAAATTAAATGCAAACGCGACGAAGTCAACTGTAGAAATTCTACGGTTTGGGAAATATTTGATATTAACTGTTTTGTTTAATCTGAGTTGCACACAGTTAGAAGCCTCGCTAAACGCCGGGTTACTCGGGCTCAAACTGGCTCCAAATATTTTTTTAATAAAAATAATAATTTAGAACAAACCTTGTTATTGCGAACACAATACGTTTTCTCCAATGGAAAGCTCACAACCGGGGACAAGGTTAAAGCGATGGCACATTTTGTATTATATATAATGTACATGTATATGTATATAACTTATAGTAACAAAGTAACAACATAGTTACGCACAGCGGACTATACGATTCGCTGTCAAAAGAGCACGTACAAAATCAGGTAGGCCAATTGTAACCAGTTTTTGTCCAACTTAGACGTCGAGTAACTCTGCGTCTGATCGAGCTCTGGCCTGTTTGCCCGCCATTTTAAGAAGGAATACTTGTTTCGCACTGTACTTAATATGTACAGACTTATCAACTAGAGTAACAGTCGTTCAAGTAGGTTTCATCATGAGCGAATGAAACCACTTAAAGGGCTGAAACATCAACTAAACAGGGTAAAGAAAATTACCAATGGACCCCCCTTATTTACCGTGTTTCCATGAAAGCGACATGGAACACATTAAAAGGGAAGCACATTCGATTCTAGCGACAAGTATATTCGTCGTTAACAAACAATGTACTTGTAAAGCTTGTCATTGTCCTATGCAAACAGTGCAGACCCTGGCCGTAGGGTTCCTAATGTAGCCCATCGATCTGGGTATGCACTGTTTGTACTTTTCAAAATACGTATATTCAAGTTATACCTAAATATCAAAATAGACTATTCTAATTGCAGCACGTGCTAAATATATACAAATCAATATAACTCCGGTACATTCGGTAGCTAAATGCAGAAAAAAAAGCAATACAGAAAGCTGCTATCGGAACTAAATGCATAACGCTTGGCCCGCATCGCGCAACCTGCTGTCTTTGAAGTAGAACAATGGCAAATGATCAGACTCCGAGTTACTCGGGGTCTATGCAGGCAAGTACCGGTCTTAAACACATGGTAATTCACACAATCTAGTGGTCGTTATAGATGGGATTTGCTCTATTCTGACGTTTCACTACAAACAATCAACACTACTGTAAAAGTTGTGATACGAACGGAAAAGTGTCATGATCTTTGATTTTAGAAAACATATTTCATAAAAGTATCTGAATCCATTCTATTTGTGTGTGCACTCGAATTGTCAGGCAAATTGGATATAGTGATTGATTGATTGATTGATTGATTTGGGTATTAGGGTACTGACACCCAGTACTGGTCATTAAGCGTCGATGTGCATGTCAATTTTGGTGGAACCTTATTAACCCATTTGTGCCCACGATCCCATATATGGGACATAGAAAAACAGTGTAGACTCTGATCAGACGCCGCATAATGCGGCGTCTGATCAGGGTCTACAATGTTTGCTGATAGTAATAGTTCAATCTTTATTTGTTTGGATCTTATTACATGCCGCGTAACTCAATGCCTGATCAGGTTCCAAACTGTTTGACACTCGTTTCGATATTCTTTTAGTCAAAGTACATACAGTTGTGTTCGAAAATTGATTAAAGCAGGTGACGTCATGTCAGTGAATGTATTAAAATAGGTAAATATTTTCAATTTCTGTAAGTTTTCCTATACTTACTTCTTTTGGTTTGCACGTATTTTTATTCAAAACGAACAGGATGAACCTCCTACAAATCACCAGTATAATGTGAAAGTCTTAGCGTTTACAAGCGCTTGAACACAAACGCAATGCAATGAAATGTAGATTTTATTAAAGTTCCCTATAAATATTCTGGCGCACTTGCCTTTGAGTGAGAAGCATAATGGTTTAACAGGCGTGTGGTCTGGCTCAAACCTGCTTGCAATAGGTATTATAATTTCAGCACAAGCGTTTTTTTCGGGAATGAACAGCGCAATTCTTTCTGTGCACATTGTGTATTTGCAATTGTCGTGGAATCTGGTCTAAATTATGAATGTTAATTGCCTAGATTGCATGTTTGTAAGTGGGTTTTCGCATATACCGGTTTATAATTGTATCCATAATTTTCACATTATAATTGAGTCAGGCGATGCCTTATTAATAATTCAAACATAACGCACACTCGAGATACTAAACTCCGTTCCTAATGAAATAGCGTCTGCTTTTAGATTGTCGTCTGCATGTTTTGTTCAGTAAGTTGGTTATACTCTTCAAACGGAAGAAAAATATACACGACTTTCTCATATAGTAATTATGCTGAACAGTCGCCAAGTTATTCGGTGTCTAATCTGGTGCTAACTGTTTGACAAGTACCGCGATCGGTAAACTAATGGATGAAGCATCTTAAGTTTAATAGCCTCATATATGATTCATGTATCCGATAGCGATTCTGTCAGTTTATAGGTGATATAATATAGGTCATATTGAAACATATATATGTTTATGGCATCTATGTTTTAGAAAACATATTTCGCATCGTAAATCTTTTTGTGTTCTTCAATATAATATGATATATTTTGAGTAAATTTTGCTCAAGAGGATACAGAGTGCTACAGTCGAGAAAACGTTAGTCTTTCCCAAATACACGCGTTTACGCTAAATCTATTATCTCAAGTGCAAACAAATTGGAGCCTGATCAGACGCCGGGTAACCCGGTGTCTGGTCATGCTCCAAATTGTTTGCCGTCAATGGTAAACTCTTCATAGGTAGATCTATGCTGTTTGTAAATGAACAGAACAGAACAGAACATATTTTATTCAGACTTGTACATGTCGTTCAGCTCGTGGACTTCTATTTCTACCATATCGTCCAGTTTGAATATGAAGAGTGTGTGACGACAATCTTATTTTTGTAATAAAATGCCTCAAATCAAATGGCAACTTATCCAAGTAGCTTTCATATCCAAACGTAGTTTTGATATTATTATACAAAATTAAAACTTCACCACTGGCCTTGTCTGTATACCAGCTTTGATAAAATATGTCAATTAAACGTTGTTTAATTTAAAAAATAAACGATTTATCTTGTAAAGATGCTTGTTGTTGCCACACATATTCAAAACCATTTTGGCATAGCATTGTTTTAATATTTGATAACCAGCATTTTCGTCCTGCAACACATTTTTCATAACAAAGCTTATACACAGTTTTTAATATAATATTATCAGTTTTTAATAATTTAAACCAATATTTCAGGATACTAATATATCTCTGTATATACAATGGGTACCTACCCAGTTACCCATAAACCCCAACTGTAGCAGTGTTTGTTCTAACATTTAATATAGATTTACAGAATTTCAGGTGAATTCGTTCAATTTCTTTTGACTTACTATACCCCCATATTTCAGACGAATAACCTAAAATCGATCCTACAAACGAGTCAAATAATTGACATAATATGTTTGGCTTCAATTTAAGTTTCTTACAATTTATTATTAACATATTCAGAGCTTTAAGAGCCTTACCAACCAAATGTTCTTGGCTGTGTACAAACGAACCAGTATAGTTTAAAATCGTGCCAAGGTAATTAAAATAATTTACAACTTCTAACTCACTATTGTTATAAGAAAATATTTCGTTATTAAACACTCTGCCTATTTTTCTAAACACCATCACCTTAGTTTTGTCGGGGTTCACCTCTAGACTCCATTTATTACAATAATTGTTGAATAAATTCAGACTATTCTGTAAATTTTCAGGCGAATCCCCAAGGATTACCATATCGTCTACAAAAAGCAAAAGGATTAATACAATTTCATCTATCTTCAATCCAGAATTAACATTTTCTTGTAAATACATTTCTAAATCTTCCAAGTAAAGGGAGAACATTACAGGTGAAATAATCTCCCCTTGCCTCAATCCAATGGCACACTCAAAAAACTCCGAGTAACTACCACATGTCTGTACACATGATTTCACCCTACTATACATGTCCCTGATAACCCATAACAATTTCCCGTCTATCCCTACCTGGTAAAGTTTTAGCCACATCCCGTTACGGTAAATGCTGTCGAACGCCTTTTTAAAATCTATAAACGCACAGTATAGCCTTTTATTATCATTAACAAATTTCTGCACAATAGAATGTAAAATAAATAAAGCATCAACTGTAGATTTCCCTTTCTGAAAACCAAACTGTGCATCGGAGATAATGTTATTGTTTTCACAAAAGCATGCTATTCTTTTATTCAATACAGTCGTGAAAAGCTTCGAAAAACAGCTGACTAACGTAATACCCCTATAGTTCTGTACACTCCCTTTATCACCTTTCTTGTATAACGGTACAATAATCCTTTCCGTCCATTTAACAGGAAATACACCACTGTCTAAAATTGCATTAAACAGATCGCTAATATGTAAACTTAAAATATCTACACTATTTAAAAAATATTCATTTAATAAATAATCATTTCCACATGCTTTTCCCTGTTTTAAACATTTGGCCGCAAGTAATATTTCCTCCACAGTGATTCGTGTGTTCAACTCTGCACAAGATTCATCAATATTATCGAAATTATGCCGAGTTGCAAACCGCTCCGACTCATCGTTTTGATTTTGAACTATATCATTGCTTAATTCTGAAAAATAAGTGTAAAACTCTTCTAATGTAATATTTGTGTCTACCTTTTCCCTCTTTCTCTTAAAATATTGCCAGAAATCTTTTGGTTTAGTAAAGCGCAAGTTTTCAATTTCGTGTAGCTTTATAATTTCATACTGTTTTCGTTTCCTTTGAAAAAATACTTTATATTCTTTCTTTCTAAAACAAAGCAATTGTCTATTTTCGTCAGATTTACATGTATTAAAATTATAAAGAGCTTGTTCATATATACGTTTCTTATCCCTACATTCCTTGTCAAACCAATCTTTATTGTTTATGAACTGTCTACAAAATGGGGCTTACTTCCCTTACAATACTGTTTACAATACTGTTTAAATGACGAGTATGATCATCGCTAGATTTTAATAAGTGTTTTAAGATAACTTCATTTAACGAGTTTTTGTGCATTAAGAAGGTTTCGGTGTTGACCATTGGTGATGACTGTTAGGTGCCCCTAATCATGCTGAGGCGCCCTGGCAGCTTTTGTAACATATTTGCATCCAGATCAGACGCCGAGAAACACAGCGTCTTACCAACAAAATAGGGTGTTACTCAATGTCCAATACAGTGGAGAATCTGTTATTCTTTCCCAATAAACGCGTTTACGCTAAAACTATTATTTGCAGTGCAAACAGTTTGGAGCCAGATCAGACGCCGGGTAACCCGGCGTCTGATCAGGCTCCAAACTGTTTGCCACCAAGATAAACATGAAATATCAGAATTGTCCAAAAGTTGTTCTTTTCTACGTTTTAGTGGTTTGCGTTTGCGTACGTTTGCGTTTAAACGGGAAAGAATAACAGATTCTCCACTGTACATGAGTCCAATCATGACAAAATCAGCCTGATTGCATTGGAACATTATACCAACCAAGTACCGTTGTTATCCCAGGTTTCTGTATCTGAGTTTGGTCTACACTGCCAAAAATCATATATAGCACGGCTAAATACAATGCTTAGATGGATGTAGTCATCAAACAGTGTACATGTAGATCAAGACCAGTAGCCGCATCTTAGACGCGGCGACTAGCAATGATCTACACTGTTTGCTGTGCAATATGTCAGGGTTTCTTATGGCACAGCTCATGTGCATTAATTCTGTGTTTTTTCGTAGACAAACGTTTTTGGCTGATAAAAAATCAGTACGATAAGTACAGTACTCTACGTCTGGTCTGGCCTGGCGCTTTAACTTTTTATTTATAATGGGATACTAGTATCGGTAGTTATTCTTTCCCAATAAACGTGTTTACGCTAAATCTATTATCTATTATGCAAACAGTTTGGAGCCAGATCAGACGCCGGTTTGTCACTCATATTAAAATGAATAGTCAGACTTGTCAAAAAGTTGTCATTTTATCCATTTTATAGCAATGCGTTTGCGTTTCGTTTGCGTTTAAACGGAAAGAATAACGTTTTCTCCACTGTATGTGGTTCTTACCCTTTTAAACAAAAATGACTTACAACATGTCATTCTCAACCTTCCCATCCATAAGAAACTGCGATGGGGAGACAATGGCGAATTTTCACTCCAGATGTTTGGCGCATTATGTTTTTACTGAGGCCAGTCTGTGTTATATCTTTTGGAAAATCTCAGCTTGTGGAAATTGCACATTGACCCTATCTTGCTCTATATCAATATCAGATTCCATGCAGATCCTTTAGTACAATACAGTAAGATATATTCTATTTGAAAATTTAACATGGCGCCTGTTCACGATCCAAACTGTTTAGCACTCATACAGTGGAGAAAACGTTAATCTTTCCCAATAAACGCGTTGACGCTCAAACTATTATTTCAAAACAGTTTGGAGCCAGATCAGACGCCGGGTAACCCGGCGTCTGATCAGGCTTCAAATTGTTTGCCACTCAGCTAAATATCAATAGTCAGAATTGTCAAGAAGTTGTTATTTTCTACGTTTTAGTGTTTTGCGTTTGCGTACATTTGCGTTTAAACGGGAAAGAATAACAGATTTTCCTCTGTATCGATGTTTCCAAAGTAAAACCAAAACGCCAATAGTCAAACATTCTAAGAGTTAGAGCAAACGAAAGTAATAAGCAGACGATGGCCGTGACTGTGGAAGACAATGATACGGGTAAGACTGTATCAACTATATTCTCTGTTAGTCACTGGGCAGTTGGTAGTGCATTGATTCAACACCTTGACTGCAATGACATCATCTGCTTCAAACAACTATCCCCTAGATTTATTTCTCAAAAACAAAATGTAGGTCAATTATCTTACGGAATATTGTGAAAAGTGTAACATAGTTTGGACCCAGACCAGACGCCGCATAAGGCGATGTTTGATCAAAATCCAAACGTTTTGAAAAGAACCATTGTACTCGCAGAAAGGCAGTGGACTGATCAAGAATACATGTATACATACCAACTGTACATGTACCATACACCCCCACAGCCATAAACAGCTAACCTAATACAATAAGTATGAGCAAGGAGACTCGTAAAGGAATATGCATATAATTAATTAATATCTGCAAAGCCTAACCCTTGTTACCTTGACATTGGCAGTCGTTTGGATCCTTATTAGACGAATGGTCCTTTAGCATCAGCTTTGAAATGGGTTGATTATAATCGATATTAAATATAACTGATGGCACCCTTTCACTATCTACTCCGAGTAAAATAGATATTTTGCAAATCGTCTACGTAGCGTCTGATGAGTGCCCATCCTGTTGGACACTTTTGTCAATTTGCCCTAAATTTTAATTTTTAGAAATAGAAGCAGACGATACCAGGGCTGCCATTTCTCCGGATTTTTCCCTAAATCTCCGGATTTTTTCCAGTACATGGTTGCTTAAAGTAGGCTGAAAGTAAAGCAGAATGCGCCTTAAGGCGCATTCTGCTTTACTTACAGCCTGCTTTAAGAAGTCGTTTGTCAAAAAAACAAGAAACAGGCTATGGTGTAAAGGTACGATTAGTAAAATCGCACTTGAAAAATGCAACTTTGGAAATCTTAGGATTTTTCATGTCAACTTATGGCAGCCCTGCGATACTTATTTATAGCTAACTACAATGCTCCCTTCCTATAACGACCCTGCAGACGATGCTTTCCTCTTAACAACATTGCCTGCCACTCTTCCCCAAATACGACAATGATGTCTAACCTTTTCACTGCTACAATATCGTCTGCTTAAATTGTCGTCAAGATCTAGATAAATATTTAACTCATTTTCAGCAGTCATATAATTCATGTTCTCATATTTAGTGTATGAATCATACATTCACATCTCAGAGTTTGGCAATTGCAGATACAGTGGAGAATCTGTGTTATTCTTTCCCGTTTAAACGCAAACGTACGCAAACGCAAAGCACTAAAATGTAGAAAAGAACAACTTTTGGACAATTCTGATAATTCTTGTTTATCTTGGTGGCAAACAGTTTGGAGCCTGATCAGACGCCGGGTTACCCGGCGTCTGATCTGGGTCCAAACTGTTTGCACTGCAAATAATAGTTATAGCGTAAACGCGTTTATTGGGAAAGAATAACAGATTCTCCACTGTACCATATCCTTTTTTGTTACAATATCGAGCTTTATAAATTGTTTTTTGAAATTGGAGTTTAGAATTAGTTTGAGACCAATTTATTCACAGGGAAGTTTTACATCATGCATATAATTCCGTATCAAATTTTATTGATTGAGATATGATTTTCTGTCAGACATTGTTGTCGGGGTTGCAAGTTATACATCCCTTGAGTTGTTTATTCTAAGACAGTAGTGAACACTACATTTTTTTCTAATTAACGCGAATATGCTTACCTGGCGTATATTATAACAATGTTAAGTCAGTTAGGACACCGCCTTATCGGGATTCTGATTAAACGCTAAACTGTTACTATTCAATTAAAACTAATCGTTAGGATTTGTTTAAAACTTGTCTTTTGTAATTGCATTGTGTTGAAATTCTTTTAAACGGTAACGAAAAACGTATTCGCCGCTGTAAACCTTCAGTTGTTTTGTAGTTGTTCTCTGCATTTTTACTTTTTGCTACACTTCCGAAAGTAAATTTATCGGTATGTATTTCGGAAACAGTGAAGAAAGTACGCTATTTATGCAGTTTAAGGCGAATCTGAAAGCAAATACAATGTACAGTGGGGAAAACGTTATTCTTTCCCAATAAACGCGTTTACGCTAAAACTATTATTTCTATTACAAATAGTTTGGAGCCAGATCAGACGCCGGATAACCCGGCGTCTGAACAGACTCGAATTATTTGCCACGAAGATAAACATCATTCGTCAGAAATGTCCAAAAATTGCACTTTTGTACGTTTTAGTGCTTTGCGTTTGTGTTTCTTTTGCGTTTGAACGGGAACGAATAACGTGTTTTCCACTGTAACAAAATATTACAGAAGCCGAGTTCTTGAAAACATTGATGTTTTATTATAGTTTGTTCCCAGACATATCAGACAGCGAGTCCAACTGCTTCATGCGGCCAACATATCCGTTTGAGTATAAATGCGATTTTGGCGTACAATGCTTACTTCCCAGTATACACGAACTGAAAAAACATAAAAAATTGTGCATTTTACAAATATGACAGTCGTACTCGTACTTCGATATATCAAACTCGTTTAACTCAAACTATCCGATATGGTGACACATAACTTACATTATGTCTTGCTCGGTTATGTCGAACACATCCGTATTTTCAAAGTTAAAACGTGGTTTAGCCATGTTGTTCAGCCATGTTGATTCTTTTGATATATTGTTATGTTCGACGTAACCGAGTTCGAAATATCAACTTTCCACTGTATATTGAACACAGGATTCCCTAGAAAGATCTTAAATTGAACCTCCTTTAATGGTTTTTGTTCTTGCATTGCAGAAATCCATTTTCCTATAAGCTCTGTCGGGTTTAACTGCGACTTCCCTGACATTGTGAAACAACATATCCAGATAAGACGACGAATGCCTTGCTCGTCTGCTTATGATTCAGTCTGTTTGGTACACATATTAATATATCACTGTTTGTAAAAGCGCTTTAATTCGCCATTGAGAGTGAAAAGGGTTAAAGTGTCAGCATAACACACTATCTCTAAATCGCATGTTATCCTGTTTTATCACATACATTTGCAAGATATGCATTTTTCCTACCGACAAATTGTGTCGCTTTCAAAACCTCCAGGGTGATACATTTGTTGTTGTTCTAGGAAAGTACTACCATGATGTCAAACAGTTTGGGTCCAGATGAGAGATAATGTAGAGTGTGTACCCATCCTTAGCAACGCTATGTATATAGAACGTAGGCCTGCTTTAGGTTTAAACTTACACGAGTTATACACTTTGCATTAGTGTTACAACGTTTGAATAGCGGCAATTTCGTTTCATAATGTACTTATGGAAATTCAATAAGTGTTTCTAACACCTACGTGCGTAGCGGTAGCAAAACCGGGAAACAGTCAACATCATAAATTCAAAATGTTTCTAAATGTTGTATCTAGTTTGAAATATTCGCGATCTGATATGTTTCGTTGTAAAATTGAAATCCATTTCACCATAATCTATCATCATATTGCTTTATTGCTCTTTTGAGTTCAAGCCCATGGGACAAATATTTGAAGTTTTCATTTATTCCCGGAACCTACGCAAGATGTCTTATCGATTTTCCCTTTATAAATCTTCTGCAAATATTCTTCAGCGTCATATGTATCGTTTGTAAATCATGTATGACATGGTGCCAAGAAAACGGGTATTGTGAATAGTTAAATTGTTGTTTCATCATTGTAATAATGTTGTGGCTACTCATTAAAATAGTCTTATCTTGACGATTTAAATTAGAACTCATACCTGTAGGTTAGATTACAAATGAGAATTAACCTATTTGTGCCCACGATCCCATATATGAACCATAGGCAAACAGTGTAGACTCTGATCAGACGCCGCATTATGCGGTGTCTCATCAGAGCCTACACTGTTTGCTGATATGAGTTTCAATATAAAACAAAATGAAAATGAAAATTTAGACCAGGCAACACTTTGATAAAAAATGGACTAATCCAATATATAAACATGGAATAATCCACTGAGCACAAATGGGTTAAACACCCATGTGTGTATTATTCCGTGGTTTTACCGTCCTATCTGTATTCAGTTTGGCAGACGGTATTCTTATTTACCTCGTGAGTATTTCTGCATCAATTTGAAGCCAGATCAGAAGCCGGGTATTGACAGAAAGAACATATCACTGTCGTTGTCAACATCATACAGCATTTCATTACGAGCATTTGTCTTCACCACGATTTACTTACAGTGTAACTTCTGTAAAATGAAAAAATAAAAAACCAAAGGTGTCCGAACAATGAACAGTGAACCAATGAAGCAGGTATCTGTTTATATAGTTAAGAGATTGTTTTGTCCTAGCAGATTGTTATTGCTTGTTCATATTGATTGTGTTTTATTGTTGTTAATTATATGATTTGTAACAAATGCTTCTTTGAGGGCCTCGTGGTAGATTAGTCACCTGACTAAGTGAGTTACCCTCGTAAAATAAAGTCATTCATTCATTCTTTCATTCATTCATTCATTCATTCATTCGTTATACATTCCATGATCATTTCGCAAGCGTAAATCGTTTACATCGTTAAATGTGTTCATGTTTGTTACTTAAATCCCTCTAAGAAATATGTGATTACTTTACCTAACTACAAGGGAAAGACTATATGATGAACAAAGTGATACGAATATCTACATGACCTTATTACAGTTTATTTCTGCAATTGCATGTCGCATGCCTTAACCTTTTCATGATCAAATTATTCGGGAAAAGTTTACCCGTTCATCGCTTTATTGTCATCTGCTTCAGAATTGTTGTCTGCAATACACGTTTCAAATGTAGATTTAAGGTTGTATGCCTCAGTAAATATCGATAAGAGCGTCAAACAGTATTGTTGTCTGCAAGACACATTTCAAGGTTAGATTTAAGGTTGTATGACTTAATAAATATCGAAATAAGTATCACACAGTTTTGGTCCTGATCAGACACTGTGTTACTTGGCGTCTGGTCAGGACCCCAAATGTTTGCATAAATACTGTATCGATAAGAGTGTCAAACAGTATTGTTGGCTTGTAAACACGCTTTAAGGCGTCATTGAGAGTGAAAGGTTTAAATAAGACTCTGTCATCATCAGAGTACAGCTTTTACTAACGTCCAGTTGATAGAGTTTATAATGTTGTGTTTGTCACAAAACCATCATTCGATATTGGTTTCAGTTGTGATTGATGTACAAATGCATTATTTGACATCGTAAATGTCTTACTTGTAGGAACACGGACAGACAATTTAACGATGGGTATGCCATAAAGAGCATCAAATGTCTGCTTAACGTTGTTTATTGGAAATTCTGTTGAGACCACTTAGTTGGTAACACTCTTTAAAGCTCGATCATAACTTAAGTAATCGGCATATTTCTCTTTTGGGGGAAAGGAAATACCACAGTTGATCCTTTAACACTGCTAATATTCATTTTCTGGAGTGGACGCATTTTGTTATTTAAGGAATTATTCGAATATTTATTGTATTCATGAGGGTATGAAGCGGTTTCATACAAACGTGTGACCAGGTTTGTTTCATACCTCCATGAATACAATAAATATTCAGAAGTATTCCTTATAATTTAATATCACTACTGAATTTAAGAAAGTAGTTAAATAGAGAAACTGACACGAGCGTTCATTATTTAACACCTTTAAAACGTAGGTTGTAGTCCCTCCGCCATATATATTTTCCGCCAAAACGCGACGTTGTTTTGTAGTAACTTCGTCGTCAATTACGTCATTTGGCGTCCTGCTTCATGCAGCGTTTGTGGAGAGCAGTTGGACTAAGAGAAAGTAGTCCCGACAAGGCGTGGACTGGATTTTTATGGGGTTATGAAACAAAAATACAGCAAACCACAGCTCACAAAAAGTAATGAAAACAAATAATATTAAATTATAGCATTATAACAGGATAGCCGACCGTTCTTACACCTGAATCGCCATAACACGGTTTCTGCTCAGGATCCAAACCGTTTGACAATCTTATCAATACAGCTTTAGTCAAAATGCATACTTTTTTATATAAATGCAGACGATAATTGATTAAATTTGATGACACCAAGGCAGTGAATTAGTTAATGGCTACACGTATTCAATAATCTTACTTATTATACTGCAAAGAAATGTCCTCACTTTTGATTGGTCAGTGGAACCTGGACTTAAACTATGTACCCTGTGAGCTGACAGGGTACATAGACATTCCCCTTGAAGGCCCCTCAAGTTTCGTTACATCACAAACAAGATGGCCGACTACTCGACTCGACCAAATAATATCAAATTTTACTACGAAGAAACGTTTGTGATGTAAAAATATATACTTTGGAATGAATATCTTTTTTTTAGACTTTCGTTTGACACATAAAACAGTCTTTGAAAATTAGTTATTTGTAATATCCGTTTCGTCTATTTTGACGTGATCCGATGACAAAATGCCGTCACGAAGACATACAAAGTTGTTTTGTTTACGTCCGTTTCTGCCAGCTTTGAGCTAAGTGGACGCCTGAGAGAGACTGGGGCGGATGCAGAACCCCTCGGATCGATGCTCTACCCTTATTATCGACAGAGTTCTGCGGTTCCCTTGGATGCAAAGTGTAACGCACTGATACATCGGACCTCGGTAAAACAAAACTGGGTCAAAATTTCTAAAACTGTAAACAAGGATTGATTACATGAAAGTCTAGAGTTGCGGCAATACCCGTCCTATTATAGATCTACGCAGATGTCAGTGTATAATACCTGGCTCAACGTTACACAGAAATTGTGTCAGTTTAACCGAGGCAGACTTATCTTCAGACATGTCAGAGGTGTTTGAATCGCCTTATCCTAACGCTTCGATCGCATACATTCAAAGAAAAGCAATAAAACAATAAAAAAGAGGTCACTTACAATCAAAATTGAATATTTCTCTTTTCAATTCCATTTGAATTTCACATTTATTATCCAGAGTATTGTCTTTATTTCCCAAACAATGGTCTCAGCTCAACTGCAGTATCGATCAGCTGGTCTATAATGACGACATCTACTAAATTCTGACGTAGATTGATGTGACGTCAGCTACATAGCGGTTTTTGGGGTGCCCAACGGGGGATTAGTGTTGCGTTATGAAAATTGACAGATGGAGTGGAAATAATTATTTTAAAGCGTTTAAACCGTAAAATCTTTGACAGTATAATAATTTCGTTATACAGTTTCTTCCCAGGGTACTTAGGATTTATTCCCGGCTGAGGAAAATCATGTAACCCTCGCCTGACGGCTCGGGCAACATGATTTTCCTCAGCCGGGAATAAATCCTAAGTACCCTGGGAAGAAACTGTATAACTAATAATGTACTACCAACAAACGTTCTAATATGCAGGGAAACCCCCTTTACGTTCTCGTATTATTTATTTTAATTTTCTTACTCAGAAAAATCGGCTTATTTAAGGAGTGCCAAATTTTGGATTTACAAAGTCACATCGAAATATGGTGTAAACACTGTGGACCAAATGCTTGACATTTGATATTATCGTTTTCTATCTTTCTATTCGGAGTCATATCCTTAGAAAGTTTAATGGTTTAATTTCAGGGTGGTAACACACACAATCTCAATTAAACTCTAGCATAAAAGGGACAACAAAGGGTCATAAATCTGACGCGAATGGTCTCGTTTAATGTAACGAATGTGTTCATAACAGCCGCTCACACACTGTCCTAATTATTTGAATGAGAAACAGAAAGGTTGCATGCAATAGACTCGTTTCTTGTCATGTTGACCCTAACGAGACCGTTGTCGAAAGGATAAATAGTATTGATCAAAGCAATGAGCACATCTAGAAGTATTTAATTAAATGATGTGCAATAATTAAACATAGATATTGTCAAACTAATGTCAGTTGGACAATCAAACGGTCTTTATACCCAAAACAGAATGGTTCCGGGTAACACAATAAATGTATTTATTCACGTCAGATTCATTCAGGTGATCCGTGTACATATGAATGCACGAGTTTTCCGATCTTTTCGATCTTTAAAGTAGTCACGTGGTCAGCTATACAGATTTTCAATCACTCGATGTAAAAGCATTACGGATAAAAGAGGTGTATTAGATTCCCAACCACCTACCCTGAATGCAATGGAATGGTTCATGTATTTGAGATACAGATGATAGAGACGTATTAGACTGAAAGTATTTTATTATGCATCTATTATATTAAGCATGTGTATTTTGATCATGAATTTTCTATTTTTCATGTTGATAATGGCGTTCATAAATGTTCTACATCATTCAACGTTGGCATATTTTATGTTCTTGATTTTGTAAGGAATCTGACAGCAGTCCCAGGAGCTCTCTAATTGAGAATATGACTCGCGCTTGCCATCATTTGGCTTTATTGGATTGTACGAGAACTTTCCAACTGTCGCATAACAATGACACATTACATCTAAACACACGGTCATAACTCACACCACGGATGGCACTGCATGACTGTGCTGTGACATCTAGTTATGCTCGAATTAAAAGTGTGTATACTCTTTGACCAATATACTTATCGACTGATTATAGACTGTATTTATGTCTGCTATATGCAACCAAATTCATCTTCCTTAAAACATCCCTCATCATTATCTCATACATGTATCATTATCAATCGGCGCTATACGACTTATTCAGTATCTAATGCTAGGTTCACACCAACGGCGCTTTGATGGCGCTTTAAAGCGGCGTGCAAAGCGGCACCAAAGCGTAACAAAGCTTGATTAAAGCGTCAGTGTTGTAATAGATCGTGGGAAAGCTTAGAGTAAAGCGGGACATTCGGCAAGAGCGCCCAATTTTTTTAAACTGTTTAAAAATTTTGGGCGCTCTGTCACGATTTGATTAAAGCGCCTAGAGCGTATCAAAGCTTATCAAAGCTTAACAAAGCGTAACAAAGCTCAGCAAAGCTTGACTCAAAGCGTAGGAAAGCTTAACAGAGCTTGGTTCAAAGCGGGGACTCCATTCTTCACGGTCTGTCACCACTTGACACGCTTCGTTAAGATATCTCAAGATTTGTTACGATCTGGCATGAAGATTTGACACGAGGTCAGACGCTTTCATCAAGATATGACACGCTTTGTTACGATTTGTTACGTTTTCATGAAGGACTCTCATGATTTCCCACGAATTGAGACGCTTCGATCAAGGCTTGACACGTTTTGTTAGGCTTTGTTACGCTTGGCAAGCTTCCTCACGCTCTCTCACGCTCTTTCACGCTTTCAAGGGCTAGGATGTAGTTATACAATTGGGAGACAAACATCATGTCTTCTTCAGATAGATAATGCTTTGGTACATCTGGAACTTCTGGATCTTGTTGTTTTGCCATCGTATACTTGAGTCAAATGTACAAAGATTTTGTGGTTCTACTGCATCGTTATATGGGCTCTGGATAAAAAGCGGCATTAAATCGGCGATCTTGACATTTTCCATTGCGTAACAGAGCTGAACAGAGCGTACCAATACACAACAAAGCGCGATAACCGTATCAGAGCCTTGTTTAAAGCGCCACAATCGCATCAAAGCGTGATAAAGCGTAATAAAGCTTATAAAAGCGTGATTTCAAGCGCAACAAAGCCTGGTCAAAGCGGGATCAATGCGTGAGGAACCGTAACAAGTCGGGAAATGATTCGCCCCAAAGCGGCAACCAATTCGTATCAGAGCGTATCAGAGCTTATCAGACCGTAAGAAATCGTGATGCTTTTGGAAAAGTTTACGAAAATGACGACGCTTTGCTCGCCGATTTAAAGCGCGGCATTCGCCGTTGGTGTGAACCTAGCATTAGTGCCGTAAAACCGAACTAACTCACCTATTCAAACTTTAACTCTTTGATAGTTTAAAACATACAGACACTTTAATTCATTCGCCTCCGGAGGCTTTGATGGGCAAATCCATTTTCCAATAAAGTGTCATCCATGTTTGACATTTATTGCTGTTTTTCACAATTCAGTTCAAAATGACAAACACTGCTTAGCCATGTTAAAGAGCTCCTGCAGAAACCCTCTGATCAGGTTTGACGCTGTTTGCATAATACAAATGTACTAATCAAAGATACACGGTTTCTTTCCCCGTCACTATCAATAACATCATAAAGCGCATGCGCAAACAGTTTTGATCCTTATCAGACGCGTCTGATCTGAATCAAAACTGTTTGTCTCTTGTTTTGAAATAAAGTCAGTCATACTGCATTAAATCTAACTTGTTACAGAAAACAATATTGAAGCAGACGACTTTATGGCGGCGAAAGGATAACAACCTTACAATAAATTTGATTATGAAAGGGCTAATAACGAGTATCTTTGCCACTAGGGTTAAATATGTTAAAGCAACATTTCAATTAAGTACATTTTACTTTCATCTAAACAATGTTTGTCCAAATTAACAGATTGCACTTCACACACTGTTGATATTTCTACAGTTTGCAACTCAATCAGATGCCGAATGGCTCGGTTTGCAACTTAGACCTTCAAATCTGCAACGACACCTAAAGGGAGACACTGAGTATGTTATATGGAGGGAGTTGTGATAGGGAGGGAAAATCAAGACTTAGCTTACATTTGCAAACAGCTTAAATCCAGAGCAGACGCCTCAGACAACCTATTTGTCACTCGTCATTATATTTCTTCTGTTAAACTGTCCACTTGTAAGTTACTTTTAGAAAAACAGCAGACGACAATTTTAAGCAGAAGATATTATAGCCGTTAAAAGGTTGGACATACTTGTGTTGTTTTGGGAACAGTGGCAATGGTTGTTGTGTGGATGGAATTGTTGTTCAGAGGGCCGTTGTGGGGGAGGGGTCACTGTATACGTTATCTAAACTACAGGCTAACTTATTACGGTTTGAAATCACCAATTTCAAAAGTCTATGTCTGTTTTTCAACATTTTCAAGATCGGCATTGCCCGTAAGATTGTCTAAAAGTTGTTATTTCATTTATATTACAAAAGTAAGATTACCAAATAGGGCGTTAACTTTTTCACTCTCAATGACGCTTATAAACTCGTTGCAAACAGTAAGGATCCAAACTATTTGACACTCGTTTTGAAACTTCTCCCGTCATACTGCCTTTGCTTATTAACTTTGAAACAACATTTCAGACAACAAAATTGAAGCAGACGACATTGAAAGTGTAAAGTGGTAAAAATATCACGACATATATGGCAGTGAAAGGGTTAACCCATTTGTGCCTACGATTCTTTCTATGGGACAAAGGCAAACAGTGTAGACTCTGATCAGGCGCCGCATAATGCGGCGTCTGAGCAGAGTCTTCATTGTTTACTGATAGGAATTTCAATATAAAGCAAAATGAAAATGAAAATTTTGACCAGGTATCCCTGTGATAAAAAATGGACGATTCCAATATATAAACATGGAAAAATCTACTGGGCGCAAATAGGTTCAGCTGATTGGTACCATATCAAATGATATTTTCAAACAGTGTTGATCGTGATTAGACGCCGCATGACCCGAAGTATCTGACGTCGGCATGTTAACCATTTGACAATCGGATTGACGGTATTTCGTCAAAAGTCGTCAAATATAATTCTGAGCAAAATGCACAGACGATGATTGTAGCAATCTTAATCCTTAACGTGCCGAAATGCAACCTGCTTCAAATATATCGTCTGTGAAAACAAACTTAAAATTAGTTGTTTATTCCTCTTAAACAGTAGACATTTTGCTGTTAAATGCCAAACAGTTTCGCCCAAGATCAGAATCTGCGTAACGCGGCGTCTAATCTCAAATGTTTTACATATGTACGCCCAAACGCGATTATCACGGTACAGTGGAGAAAACGTTCTTCTTTCCCAATAAACGCGTTTACGCTAAAACTATTAGTTCTAATGCAAACAGTTTGGAGCTAGATCAGACGCCGGGTAACCCGGCGTCTGATCAGGCTCCAAACTGTTTGCCACTAAGATAGAATTAAGTTATCAGAATTTTCCGAAAGTTGCACTTTTCTACGTTTTATTGCAATACTTTTGCGTTTCGATGCGTTTAAACGGGAAAGTATAACGTTTTCTCCACTGTAGCAGAAAATGGTTAAAGATTGTTTTCCAACAGGCATGGTTTTATTGCACGCCATTGCACTCTCAGTATTTACAAATTAGATTACTACACACATAAAGTTAGAGTCTTGAAGTTTAAAGGACATTTAATTGAAGTCGCCAATATGGTTCCCCTGGAAATTACTTGATTATGTAGCAAATGTAAATGAATTTGCAGGAACTTGTCTGCCCAAATAAGTAATTAATCACTCTCGTCATTGTATTGCTTTTGTGATCTAAACTCACCTAGAAGAATAAGAAGCTACACTATGAAAACGGTTTATAATTGAACGTAACCCAAACGTACCTGACTATTGCAAAACAATCTTTCTATGTACTTTTTATAAAATGCCATTATATATATGCAAGACTAGTCTATTGACGCTGCAGCATTTGTCTATACTGTAAATCATTGCATAGATTATAAGATTGTATTCACTTCAAACAAGAAGGCCACAGACCCAGGTGGTGTTTGAAATAACAAACACTGCAGTCGCTAGTATGTGGAGTATTTAATCTATGTCTCCATAGTTGGCCGCTATCTATGTCTGTGGAGAACTTTCATTAATGGTTTACCAGGATTAGGTTTATATGCTCGCTTTATGATGATTAGAAATGAGGTGATTTTAGACAAAGTAGATTTGCTTCTTATTTGACTTTGTTTAACACATTGAGCCCTAGTGACGCATATATGCGTCATCTACCAAAGGTGTACTTGTGAAGAGTACACTTGTCTAATGCAAATAGTGAAGTCCCTGATTAGAGGGCTCCTGCAGGAGCCCTCTATTCAGGGACTTCACTGTTTGTAATTCTGTAATGTATCATAAAAAACAACCCTAAATAGTCTATAATGGACCAGCCTTTATTGAAAACTGGAATTGTCCATTGAAGTTCTCAGGGGATAATGAGTTAATAGTTTGTAACATGATTAAAGGTTTAGATTGATGTTGAAATAGTTTGATTTTAGGTCGAAAGTTGGAAGCACATTCTCTATATACTCGTTCAACAATCCATGTATCTGAGGGTAATTATGTTAGTTTGGATGTTTGAATGTTTGGAAAACAGTGCATGCGTAATGCAGTTTAGCCGAATTGAGTGCACAAAAGAAGAATCTTCATCAGGAGCATGATTGAAACTGTTGACACTTATTGCAATATTTTATCCCGTCAACAAACCTTAACTTTGAATTTAAGATATAACAGTAAACGACAATTATTTAAAACTGACGACGTCATGGCAGTGAAGGGGTTACACCGTGGCGTTCTGAATTATCGTCTGCTGCAAAAGGGACAGCTGCTGAAGAGCATCTAAATTTTAGTGTGTATGGAATTTTGGAGTCTAAGGAAAGCTACAGTGAAGAAAACGTTATTCTTTCCCTTTTAATCGCAAACGAAACGCAAACGCAAAACACTAAAATATGGAAAATGTCAATTTTAGATATCGCTGACAATTTATTTTTATTTGAGTGACAAACAGTTTGGAACCTGATCAGACGCCGGGTGACCCGGCGTCTGATCTTGCTTCAAACTGTTTGCAGTGGAAATAATCATTTTAGCGTTAACGCGTTTATTGGGAAAGACATTCTCCTCTGTAAGTACAAGAGCAACACAGTTTGACTCCTGATAGGGCGCACAGTTATTCGGCGTCTGATCGAAATTCTAATTAATTGAAGAAATACGTCATGTCGATATGAGGGTTGTTTTAACATGGCTCATTTATCATTGAATGAAACAAGTTTAAGCATGCGGATTAAATGCATGCAGGCATATAAGTGAAGAGTACTGCTCAGTTAAATGCGTCTGCATTACATTCAATATTGACCAAAGTAAATATAAATTGACTACAGTGGAGAAAACGTTATACTATCCCAAGAAACGCGTTTACGCTAAAACTATTATTTCCAGTGCAAACAGTTTGGAGCCAGATCAGACGCCGGATAACCCGGCGTCTGATCAGGCCCCAAACTGTTTGCCACCACGATAAACATGAATTATCAGAACTGTCCGAAAATACGCACTTTTCTACGTTTTAGTGTTTTGCGTTTGCGTTTCGTTTAAACGGGAAAGAATAACGTTTTCTCCACTGTAACACTGATTGATTTTCTTAATTTCTTTCACTGCCAAAGTGGCATAAAATCGATATTGAAACAGTTTAAATACATATCAGACGACGCGTATGCGGTGTCTGATCAGAATCTTCGCTAGTTGACTTTCGCATCGATATTTATCAAGTTCTTCTTTCTTTATACTACAACCCTCCCACTCTACAACGATACCTAATGGAAGACACAAAGTATGTTCGTTGTTCGGAGGGAACCGTTATAGAGAGGGACAATTAGGACTTGGTTTACATTTGCAAACAGCTTGAACCCAGATCAGACGCCGCGTAACGCGGCGTCTGATCTGGATTCAAGCTGTTTGCCACTCGTCATTATATTTATTCTATCAAAATCTCCATTTATATGTAACTTTGAAAAAAAAACCAGACACAATCTTAAGCAGACGGTATTGCAGCAGTAAAAGTGTTACACATAATTGTCCCGTTTAGGGAATTGCCGCAAGGGTCGTTGTAAGGAGGGAGTCGTTGTTGTGAGGGCCGTTGTAGGGAGGGAACACTGTATACTTGAAACGATCTTGCAGAAAACAATATTAAAGCAGACGAAAATATTGCGGTGAAAGGATAAATAGCACTGAGAGGGTCAATATGTTATACAATGGTGTTATACAAACAGTATCTATTGGTGCGACATCTCTCGAAAATAATGTTTTAGTGAACAACATCTGATGCAGTGGCAAAGACGTCATACTTTTCCGATAATAAACATTTCATTCCATGATAAACAGTTTGACGCCAATGTAATCATGTGTCTGATAAGGTAACACAATGTTTTGAAGTGAAGTAATCGTCAGAATTTGCATTGTTTTGCTTTGCGGTTGCGAACAGTTTCATTTATACGAGAAATAAAAACTTCTTTCAAATTGAAGTCAGTCTCACTGTTTTTTGGTTAAAGTATGTTGGTAAACGTTATAAATACAGTGAACAACTCAGATAAATGGCAGCTAAATAAAAGAAAAGTCAGTACATAATGCTAAAACATAACTACTGTTATAAGCTGCTCCTTGTAAAGCCCAATGTTTAGGCGGATGTTTTCATTTTTACAGGACAGAATAATGTGACATTATTCATCCCCCCTACTATGTCAATGCAAACTGTTGTGGGATCGATAAAACAATACAAACATGTAACACCTGATCAAGTTAAACAATATTTGCCTTCAGAGCAAAATCTATCGTCATCCTTTTTCAAAACTTATAATTCTGTTGTGCATTTTTTGGAATCCCGTTTGTATTTAGTTTCAAAAGATAAGAGGACATCGTTTGCTCCACCGTATAACATTTTATTGTTTTGTAGTGTGACAGAGGTTGCCTAGATACAATCTTTTTTAAAAATAAAATTACCTCGATGGACGTTCTTGTAAAAAACTAATGGAGGAGAGACGAAAATCTAATTACCATTCATAGTCATTCTAACATTAAAGACATGTTACTGTCATTAAGATTCTCATCTTGAGGTTCATCTCCGAAATAAGAATACTTAAACGTCGGCGCTTCTCTGGCGTTTGAGCTAATAATTACATTATGTAGGATACAATCAAATATAGAATGCGTTTCTTTATTCGGCCTGCATCTCTGTTATCCATTAATCATTTAAGTTCAATTTCCATTTTGATATGAGGGACTGAGATGTAATTTTCTCTACAGTAATAAAGTCTCCATTTTGTCAAACGTGGCGACTTTCGTTTATTATGAGAACACACATCTCTCCATTTATCGCCTAAAACAGCCGGTGTATATATCATATCTGATTGCCTAACTGTTTTGTGTTCTATCTCCAATATGTTTCGATATATTATATAACGTAACTAAGTTCAAAACTCGATATTTCCAACTCGCATTTGTTCGAACGTACCTATATTTCAAAATTAAAACGTGGCATAGCCACGTTTTAACTTTGAAATACGGGTATGATCGACATAAGCAAGAGAGAAATATCAAAATTCAACTGAAGAAACCCCGTTTATTTCCATCTAAGAGAGTTCAAAGTATCGAGTTTCGACTGCATACAATACGTTTGTCCTAAACAATTCCACTTGTGTCATAAGGTTCGGAACAGTACGTTAGAGAATATATCGGTCACAGTCGGGACATGTGGGCTTTTCTCGGATACTCCGATTACCTTCCTGAAAAAATGACCAATTATTCTACTATTCGAGCCACTGAGAATGATTTGTATCAGTTGATTATATAGCTTATTTTATAATCGATATAAAAGAATTTAAGTTCAAACCTTAAACAATATTTTTTTCAAATAGTGTCTGATCAGACTCCAAAGTTTAAGCTATTCAGATTAGACAAAGTCGTAAAAAGAACTGTGTCTGGGTATTTGTTTTTGTATTTGGATAAGTGTACTTAAACGTGTACAAATACTGTACAGGGTGCATGTGTACGCGTCATGTAGCTTAATTGATTACGCTAGTGATACATATATATATATAAAGGATGAAACAGTTGAATATTTACAAACACTTTCACAAGTAGAACGAAACCATATTTTTCAAAAATCCAGAAATCTAGGTCAATCAGGATTTCTGGCATTATGACAAATTCTGATATTAATGTAGTTAAGCCATTCACTGCCGTTGTCTTATCTATTTGAAATAACTGTCGTGTGTTTTTAACTACGAATCTCAAACTTTAGATATTTCGACTGAAGACATATTGAAATGTGTGCAAAAATGATTTCGTCCTGGTCAGACGCCGTGGAGCGCGGCGTATGACCAGGAACCAAACTGAAAGCAATTTACCATTGCACTCGGGGGCAAATGCAATTAAAAGGTTAAGCTTATAATATGTTACAATGTATAACTCGCTGGATAATTTACTTTGCTAAAGGCATGAGTTGTATGATATCATAACCTATACTTTTCAATAAACATTATTTTGGTAGACTAGGTTTAGACACCTGCCTTGCAGTTGAATTTATATCTACATCAAAGAAATCAATAACATACAACACTCACAGTATTTTTCCAAGAGTAAAGCTTTCCGTTTGTACGCTAGACTGTTTTAATCTAAATAATGCTAGCGATGAGAGATATTGTAAATAGCAAAAGGCTTTGAACCCTAAAATATTGTGTACAATAGTCCAATTCTTAGAAACATGTTTGAATCACCATACTAGTTCCAGTGCTGTGAAGCATAATTATATGTTTTCGTTAGAAACATCGAAACACTTTCATCCCCCAAACCCTATTATTATCGTCTGCTTAATGTTTGAAGCTTATTCTTGTTTTCTTCATTGAAAAATGAAGATCATACATACTCGGCGGAAAATCAATTCAGCCTAAGCAGAATACAAGTTTAAATTCGTTACTAGCGTTCATCCCTATCCTCGTCCGCTCGTTCACTGCTATTTTAACGTCATAACCCGTCTGATCATTTCGCGATCAATTTAGATCCAGGTCAGTTCGCACACATTTAGATCCGATGCTTGATGAAAATGATATTGCAAGTAATAGTTTCTCTTTATATTGGATCCGAAAACAAATACTCGAAGAGTACTTTGCATGAATAGATTTAATGTGCTATTTTCATGAATGATATGTTGATGATCTGATCTTACATTTAAAAGTAGAGGTGTAGCAATACAGTGTATGCAACAATTAACTCGATGGCTTCATCACTCAATTCAATATAATACGAGCGAACTCTATAATGTTCTATAGTTACGTAGCTAACCGCAAACCCTGTATTCAAATGTTACAAATGGCATGTTATTGAAACTGTATAAATACATGTACACCCTTTGCATAATCTGAAATGCAAACATTTTGTTGCCTGATCAGATGCCGAGCGACTCAGTGTCTGATCAGGCTATATGTCCGCATTGTTAAAAATGCAGATCATAACATACAGCGCTCCCTGACCTCAACGACACCCAATTGGAGACAAAGATTGTGTGCGTTGTTCAGAGAGAGTCGTTATAGGGAGGGACAATGGTTATATTTGCAAACAGCTTAACTCCAGATCAGACGCAGCCTAATGCGGCGTCTGATCTGGATTCTAGCTGGTTGTCACTCGTCATTAAGTTTTTGGTCTGTCAAAGTATCCATATGTAGCTTTTAGAAACAACAGCAGACACCAATTTTAAGCAGACGATAGTGCAGCAGGGAAAGCGTTAGACATACTTGTCTTGTTTAGGGAACTGCGACAAGGGTCGTTGTAAGGCGGGAATCTTTGTCGGGAAGGCCGTTGTCGAGAGGAAACGCTGTATTACAGATGTCATCAATGGAAAAATACAACGCGCCACCAAAGCGTAGCTTTCAGCAATGGCGAAGTGTAACGTCTTCACTGTCGTTGCGTCATATATTTTAAATAATCTTTGTCTGCTTTTATTATTTTATCTTAAAAGTAAGCTATTTTAACTTATAAAATGTGTTTTGAAATGCATGTCAAACAGTTTGAGTCATAACCCGACGTCGTACTTCGCGGCGTCTGATCAGGATCCAAATTGTTTGCCGAAAACCATAGCAATCGGGGTAAGGCAATGAATGTGTTTCTCATTTTACAGTGTGCTCTGCCTAGTATGTTAAGCAGCCCAATAAAATGCGCATCCGGCTGAGTTACTGTTATAGCAGTTTGATGTTCATATAAACGGATGAACCTTTTGGACTTATAAAACTGATTGTTAAACAATTTATTGCACGGAAGAATATCGTCAATCCCAAATAAAATCAAATTATTCATCGGTTAGTCCTTCCCTTGTAACTCATTGATGTCTGGATATTGCACTGGACTCTCCCAATGTGCTTACTTAAGGTTTTCATGATAGATGTACGAACAAGGTGATCCGAGAACACTACAATGTGTTTCCATACTGCAGAACATTCAATATGTAATCGCAAACAGTCAGGGTGTACACTGTTTGCCAAGTGGACGAACTACAATGAAACCCCTCGAAACCGGACATGTGTGGGGACAACACAAACATCCGGTTTGGAGGGGTTCCCGGTTTAGAGGGGTTTAACCCATAGCTTTTTCTAGTATGGAAGGTAGCTGACCACTTAAAGCAGGTTGGAAGTAAAGCAGAATGCGCCTTAAGACGCATTCTGCTCTACTTTCAAACTGCTTTAAGCTATCATCTGCTAGAATATAGAAACTATTTCTGACAATATATGTTCGTAAATGTTTTTTCTTCAGGGAAGGAATAAATCAAAGGCGTAAAAATGAGTGGGAAACGGGACCAAAGTATTTGTCCGGTTTAAAGAGAATTCCGGTATGTAGAGTGTCCGGTTTAGAGGGTTTTACTGTACATGTACATGTTGAGTCTGCATAATATTAACTCTGCTTCAACAGATATACGCACATTTAATTAGCGATCGCTTCACTCAAGTATACTAATAGCTGACATGAGAGCACCATTGCATTTATTTCGTTTTTAAATGAGACGAAAACGCAAACGCAATGTCAATGAGTTTAGAAAGTTTAGAAAGTAACATTATTTGGATCTGAGTGTCACGGAAGTACTTTTTGCAGTTGACATCAGTTCCTCTTGGAGTGTTTATCTATTTGTTTTGAAATTCTTGTCTTCCATTCCGATTAGAAATTAACTTTCCACCTGAAGCATTTTTTATCACGTTGGTTTGTAATAATGGAAACACTTGTGTAAGTTTCAACTGAAAAGCCGCTACATATGAATTGGCGCCAATGCGTATGTTTCCCTTTTGCAATCTATTTACTATAAATTAACAATAATACATATGTAAATATGATTATTTATAGATATAAAATATGTAAGATATGTTGATTAACGAGAAAACAAGAAATCCCTTCTAGAGTGGCAAACGTTGTTCTTATCCAATAAAAGCGTTAACACTAAAAGAACAAGCACACTTGCAATCACGTCCGGACCAGACCCAGACGCTATTTAGGCTTTAAGCTGTTTGCTATTTAGTTGAAAAAAGAATTGTCAACATTTCAAAGAAACTGTAATTTTCTACATTTAGAGTATTGGGTTTGCATTTAACTTAGTTATACTGGAGCAAAAACCACCTACTGTTCTACTTGCTTCAGGCATGAGTTAAATCGAGGTTAGTACTACACCTATAGTTTGAGCTGAACAGGCTGAGAGTAATCGCCATCTTCAAAACATGTTTAATACTATCACCTGTTCTTAAAAGATGCATTGCGTTAAACTGTTATAAAATTATATAATGGGCGATGGGTTCATGCATCATAATGCACTATTTGGCAGGATTTAGTTAAACACCATTGTAAAATGACAATCAGTGCATATCTTGATCAGGGATCCTCCGAGCAAGGTCTACACTAGAACACCGTCTGAAAATGACGTGCATGTATATATGCACCACAAAGGGTTATGGGTAGATAAACGAATATACCGTGCGAATAAATGTTTACACCTAAGTTCTATATAGAGTATACAGTCTCATTATTGACAGCTTGGCATCAGTAACGACATGGAGAATGCTCTTGATAATCATATAAATGAATCCGACAAGATATTTATCCTTTAGCTTTCTTGCAATATTGCCATCTTTAACCCTTTCCCTTATAGAAGCGACTTTTAGCGCATTCATTTTATTCATCCGCCAAAGAAATAGTTCCATTTTTATACTGTCATGAATAAGTACTATAAGTAATATTTTCTATACACTAGCAGATAATAACTTAAAGTAGGCTGAAAGTAAAGCAGAATGTGCCCTAGGGCACATTCTGCTTTACTTTCAGCCTACTTTAATATGTCACATATCTTAACTACTAGAAACAGGCTATTGGTTAAAGGGTTAAACATCTTATAAACATCTACCGTTTGGTTTTGGAAATTGCATCTAAGTAGAAAATAGTTTGGGTCCAGATGACAAGCCAAACTCTCTCCCGTGTCATCTTGATCCAAACTGTTTGCAAGAGACAATTCGAACAAATAAACCAACACATACCTGATTAATTGATCTTGTAAGAAAATAAATACTTGTTTACGAGATAGACTCAAACTGACTATACGGCAAATAAATTGCTAAAACTGATACGCTTATAACCTCAAAGTACCCTTTTTTCAAAGGAATGAGAACAATTTGTGTGAAATTATTCTTGTGTACGGCGATGAAAATTTTATATATGCCTTTGAATTACGCAGGTCTGGAGTATATTAGTCTGAGATATGTTTGCATTGTAAAATAGTAATAATGTAGTTGGAACACCTCCAAGGGCGTCATTATAATCTCAGTACCTTGCTTTTTTCTAGCTATGCGAAAACTGTTTTCCAAATGTATTGTATTTACATCGTTTGGATGTAATTTATGTGCAATGTAATGGGCATTTATCATTAGATATTGTATTATTAGGGCAATTCTGTCAGTGCATATAAGCTTTATTACGTTCGAAAAACGCGAACAAATAGATAAAGCAATATCTACAAAATGGCAAGCTTGTTTACAAAATAATGTATTTTGTACATGCTAAGTATTTCTGATAGTCGGTAGTCATCGATAGGCTAAATATCTTTTAAATGTATTTATTTCCTTCTATTTTATATTTATTTCAGCATGTGTTCATGTTATATTGCACAAAATATGCATAATTCAACTACTTACAGTAAAACTCTTACAGTGGAGAATCTGTTATTCTTTCCCGTTTTAACGCAAACGTACGCAAACGCAAAGCGCTAAAACGTAGAAAAGTGCAACTTTTGGACAATTCTGATAATTCATGTTTATCTTGGTGGCAAACAGTTTGGAGCCTGATCAGACGCCGGGTTACCCGGCGTCTGATCTGGCTCCAAACTATTTGAAATGGAAATAATAGTTGTAGCGTAAACGCGTTTATTGGGAAAGAATAACACATTCTCCACTGTATAGTCGAATTGTGTCGAATTATTCAAATAAATCGTTTTAGAGGGGTTTTGGAGTGTAGTGGATAAGACGTTTTTCTACCCCAATACACGCGTTTAATTTTACTTACATGTAACATGTCAAATACAAACAATTGAGAGTCATATCAGACGCCGGTGTCTGACAAGACTCAAAACTATTTGCCACTAAGTATAAATATATATATATATATAGTTATATCATTAATTGCATACATTTATATTTGATACTAACAGAGATAAAATGCTATAAACCTGATTATTAAACCATTAATATCAATTTACAGTTAAATGGGGTAATCATTATTAAATGTTATACTGCATTCCCCAACAGCAAATTTTAACCTTATCCCTCGTGCATAGTACAAACCGTGTTTTTGGTAAAATAATGCCTTTATGCTCTGTTATTATTGTCAAAAAGTCCATTATGTGACTTTGCAAAAAGCAGTAGACGACAATTTTAAGCAGACGATACTGCAGTAGTAAAAGTGTTCAACATAATTGTCCTGTTTAGGGAATTACAGCATTGGTCGTTGTTAGGAGGGAGTCGTTGTTAGGGGGCTGTTGTAGGAAGGGAGTAATGTATTCCATTTTAAACAGTTATAAGCCGGTTTGTGATCAAGCTCCAAACTGTTTGCAAACCACATTGAATTGAAAAAAAATTATAAACGTTTAACGATTTTATTGAATACAGTTTGTGTCTTGTTTCCTTTAAAACGTATTCTGAATTTCGGATCGCCTTTATTAGTTGATAGACTTATACTCATTCAATAAATGATCGAACATATTTTGAGCATATGCATACGACTTGCTTCGTGATTTCTCTTTTATATTAATTTTGAACTTTAAATATTGGGATAATCAATGATATGTACTTCAGAAAATGTTAGTCTTTTTCCGATCACAACGGATACTAAATGCAAGACAATAAAATAACATTTGTTCGATTTATTACGTTCGGTATTGAAAACAATTGGATTATAAGATAACTATTCGCCGATTTCAAATTCATATAGGCGGCTTTGATAACATGAAGACACTAGACAACTCCAAATAATTTGAACATTTTTTTCAATTCATGAATTAATCAAAAACTTTTTAACGACCACAACGCACGAACTACTGCAAGGCAATTATCGCAATGGTAAGAGGCTGGCGAAAAGTATAAAAAACGCCCTGTCTGCTACAAATATCACCTGTATCAAAGTTGACGGCCTAATCTTATTTTATATACAAAAGCAAAATAAACACAAGCACTTCAATGCAGAAATAAAACAGTTGAAGTCATGACCAGACTCAGCGCAGCGGGGAATTGTATCTTTGGCTGAAATGTTTGCAAAGTTTTGTAAAGTTGTGACTAGCAGGTGGAGGCTTAAGCAATTTGATAATACTTTTGACTACAGTATTTGTTGTCTGCAATAGTTTTGAAAATTGACTACGGCAGGAATATCTAAAATATATTACTTCTACGCTTTATTTCTATTACATGTGAGCAGTTTTGTACGGGAAATAATAGCGGTTTATACGCTGTATTTCAATTCGCCCAAAGCTGTTTTAATATTGGAGATTTAACGGGTTGTAACAGTATATATATATTAACCCCTTCACTAGCACGACGTCATCGGCCTAAAACAATTGAAGTCTGCTCTTGTTTCTCAATTATTATTTTTTAATTGTCGATAGTAATGTTGTACATAATGAATGTCAACTAATACAAACACGGCGTCTGATCAGGATCTAAACTGTTTTCAAATATTTCTTATCATTTTACTCGGGGTAAGGTAGTGAAAGGCTTCAAACTTTTGACATCCGGGAGAATTTGTGATAACTTATAAAACAGTTTGTAATCAGATGAGACGCCTTGTTTACCAGTGTGTTTTCTGGAAATGAATGCAGATCAATCAGCTACAGTGGATAATACGTTATTCTTTCCCGTTTAAGCGAAACGAAACGCAAACGCAAAAATACTGAAACGTAGAAAAGTGCAATGTTTGGACAATTCTGGTAATTCATCTTTATCTTGGTGGCAAACATTTTGGAGCCTGATCAGACGCCGGGTTACCCGGCGTCTGATCTGGCTCCAAACTGTTTGCACTAGAGATAATAGATTTAGCGTAAACGCGTTTATTGGGAAAGAATAACGTTTTTTCCACTGTAAGAGATTGTTTGCAGACGACAGACGTTGCAGACGACAAATACTTAGCGTGCTTCAGGTTACGACGTAAATTGTTGGCATGCGTAGCTTGAAGGCTAATAATTACTGTACGAAGTTATTTCGAACAGTGTTCAATTACTCTGTAATTGAAAACTTTGGTGCATACAAGCTGATTCCAATCGAAAGGCACGCAACATACTGATTCAGCTACTGCTTTACTGCCGTGTCATATAGTTTATTAATTGAAACCAAACGTGCAAATAATAAATGGTTCAACAGAAAACATGGTATTTGCATAAACATGTATAGTCGAACTTCGTAGAATCGAAATCCCGTTTGTCCCTTTAGCGCAATGTACTCGTATTACCTCTTAACAAATTAAATTATTCGGGTTCTCTGAATTTGAATTCATTTATATTTGAAATTAAAACGTGGCTAAACCTCAAGATCGATTCAAGCGAGTTCGAGTTTGTTTAGGTTCTATTTATTTCACACGCACACATATCCCTACATGCTAGGCAAGCTGCACAATTCATTTTTTGTAATAATTAAAAAGTCACTATAACTAACACATTATATACATCATTATATACATTTACTAAGAAGTTAATATTCCAAACACCATTTTGTCCGTAGGATAACCAGACGAAACTAAATCGTCAAAATTTCCAAAAAGCGTTCATTTTCTACAGTTATTGCGTTTACGCTTAACTTCGGGTAAGAATAACACATTTGCCTTTGAAAACTCATAAAAAGTGGCACAAGAGTATCAAACATATTGGATCCGCATGTGTAATTCTTGATCCAAGCAGGTTAATTGACAAAATGTATATATGCGTGTTGGACATGTTTAACAGAGAAACGTTTGGAGTACGTACTTGCTGAAATATACAAAATCCTTTAATACAGATCAAGCTCAGATTATCTGAGCCAAAAGTCTGAATTAAAATTACTGAGAGCTCGCTTTCCCCTGATATATTCAATTTACACTCTCATCGTCATTATACTGTCTGTTCTATTGTTTAACCTAAGAATTGAGTTGGTTAAAATGACGTAACATTGATACGATTGTCAGATACTATGGAAACTGATCAGATGTGTTCAGCCGCGGATTTGATCTAGATATTCAAAAATGCTTGCGATACAATTGTTACTGGCTTTTGCGTTAGACAGGCTAGAAATCATTTTGAAGAAATTTGCAGACAGCGGCATCGACGTAGACGAAATTATGGCAGAGCAAGAGTTAATGGGGTGGCATGTGAATGGTATATCCGCTCAGGGCTGATGTATAATTGGATTTGGTATGTCTCAACTCTCTCAAAGATATGCTAATTTGATTTATGATTATCCCGTGTATCGAGTAGTGTCATAGGAGAAATTTTATGGAGAATATCACACCTCGCCATGGTGATGCGACACTTATATGGCCATTAGCCGCAAAGAGGGACTTGATCTGAGCACTGGTGTCATCAAAATTTCATGAGCTTGAGACACGGTAGTTTCTAATGTGCATCAGCCAGGCACTTGCAAATTTATGCACAAATACTCTTGCTTGCTACATATTTGGACATTAGTGTGTGCTATTGCGATATGTCCAAGCAGTATTTATTCTGATGAGGCGCACTGTAGCTTGGGTGTCTAATTATTATTCAACTGTTGGATGCAGTGTTGATACGCTTTTGAATTTCAGATCCATTGTTTCTGAGATTGATTGCATGTAAACTAGTAATTGAGGTATACATGTAATCGAACCGCGATACCGTCGTAACGTAGTAACTTGAACATGCACACATTTCTATGACTGATTCAATAAACCTAGCTTAAGTATTACGCATATAGTATTTCATGGCTAAAACTTAGTTAGGCCACATTTTATCCCATATCATGCTAAGCGCGACTTGGCTTACAATTGCAAATAATTTGGATCCAGATCAGACACCAAGTAATGCGGCGTCTGATCAGGATCAAAACTCATTCTCACTCATTCACTACTTTTCTTCAGATTAAAGAAGCATTAAAACTAATTTTTGTATTTTCTTTCTCAGACGGTATATTCAAGTCAGGCGGCAATTCAGCATGATAAGGGTTAACAATGAGATATGGGTTTAGTCGATTTTGATTACATTTTAGATTATCGAGGTCCGATTGTAATACCATTTAGAACATACATGTGTCTTATCCACGAAGACATATGCAACACGTCGGTACAGCATTGCATTATACCGTTGAATTACCATTCTCACATATATATGTGGATTGGTCGGCATTATAATTGCCTTGTAAATAGAACTAAACGCAAATTCATTGAAAAATAAAATGACGAAACCGAATGGTTATTAAAAATGATAATTATCGTGTTAAATCTAAGTAGCAACATTTGGGGCCTTAAGCGACATCGGATTACTTGGTTCCTGGTCTGGTGCCAAACTGTTTATAATGTAATATATTTAACATGACCGCGTTTGCCGGGAACAATTAAAATAGTATCAACAATATTAATATTAAAAGGTACGATTTAAGACTTGATCTTGCTCAACACATTATTGTTCTAGCACAAATGCGTTCACTTGGAAAGACTTACGGCGTCTCCGATGTAGTTCAAACAACAATAAAGGAATCTACACTAAGATAAGTGCATGCTAGTGGTTTAACCCCTTCACTGCCGTGACGTCATCAATTTTAAACAAATGTCGTCTGCTTTTGGTTTTCGAAGTTAATTTTTAGGTATTTTGACTTAAGAAATATTGAATTGAGTGTCAAACAGTTTAGATTCTGATCAGACGCCGCGTTTCGCGGCGTCTGATCAGAATCCAAACTGTTTGCAAATAACCATTGTGCTCGGGGTAAGGCAGTGAAGGGGTTAAGTAGATGATTGCATTCAAATGCATACCGCACGCAGTAAATATTTAACGCGATTACATTCTACTTTCAACTTTATTATCTGGAATAATTAGATTGCAGTTTTATGTACCATAAACACTTAACGTTTAACCACTGCAAAGTCCCGTTATTGCGACACTTACATCTCTCCACTAGTGCCATAGTATGCTATATTAATAACATATCCGACAGGTGGTAGCTAAAGGCAAATGGACATTTAAAGTATAATCCTACAAAAATGTGTCCGAATATTTTCTCATATCTTGTTTCACATGTCCTTAATACCGGATAGAAACAGGTTCCTTTATGGTCCTTACAACATTATGTTCCCTCCAATATCCGTTAAGAAGCATATGTATTAGTTCAAGGGTAATGAAGTTAAGAGCACATTTATCAGCTAATGTTAATTCAGAAGTATCCAGCAATTAGCTTTGAAGACAACCAATTAGTTGTACATATGAGTTATGAAGGTTTTATCTTCAACTCTATTTTTGTAAGATGTAAGTGAAGATATTAAATGTATTCTAGACTGTCGCCATTAAAATAATCAAAATGATTTTCTACCAATAATGCCTAAATATACCTTTGCCATTTTAACGAAAACAGTAGGATTAGTCCTGAATTTAACAGCATAGTTTACAGTCACATTGCAATAGTCGTGTTCCAAATACCAAAACTAAAAACCTGCACCAATCACGTTACACATTTAAATTTTAGCAATTGATCCATAGTTAAGCTTATTACAAGCCCTTTAAAGACAGTTGACCTGAATATTTCATTTGTTCAGTTGAAACGGTGTAGACCCATATCAAAGGATTTCTACAGGAACCCTCTGAAAAGTGTTTTCGCCGTTATTCAGCTTGCAATGTATTGTAATAATAACCCTAAATAGTTTCTAATGGACTTTCTTTAATAATTGGGTACTGGAAATTTTCATTTGAAGTTGTATGGGTCGATAAGTTGACAATATATATAAGACGGATTGCATTTACTATCAACCCATTTACCGCCTAACCCTGAGAGTAATGACTGTTTGACACTCATAATGATACAGCGTTCCTTCTCTACAACGGTATCGAATGGGATACACAAACTGTGTGTGTGTTGTTCGGATGGAGTCGTTATAGGGAGGAAAAGTGGTTAACTTTTGCAAACAGCTTGAATCCAGATCAGACGCCGCGTAACGCGGCGTCTGGTCTGGATTCAAGCTGTTTGTAACTCGCCATCGAATTGCAAGCGAATCGCAACAATTGTTAATTTAATAAGATTCAGTACTGTATTAATATCTTCCCGGCTGTAAAAGAAGTCAATGTCGCTCGGAAATCAGCTGACCTGCATTCACAGTGTTCCCAGGGTCCAAGGTTATAAAGCGTTTGAGCTGAGTCTGAGTGTGTTCTCAAGGCTTTGATTGGTCAGATTTGACCCTAGGCTCAAACCTGACCAATCAAATGCTTGAGAACGACATTAGACTCAACTGAAAAGCTTTATAACCTTGGACCAAGTGACGAATACCTTATTTCTACAGTAACTGAAGACAATGTCCCGGAGCAAGCACTGCACATAAGCCTTTTTTGAGGATGCGTCGCCTACTCAGTTTGATATTTTATTGATAAGCTGGGAAAGTTGAAACAGGGCACTATTTCTCTCGACAATATTCCTCTCATTTATCTGTTATCCCTTGTTCTGCTGCAATATCGGGTGCTTGGGAATTATCGTCTGGTGTAATTCCTCAAAGATCGCTTGTTGGCATTTTGATTAGAAAAACGCCAACACAAGTATCAAACAGCGTGGATCTTTATCAGACACCACAGTGTGCGGCGTATGATCTGGATCCAAACCTTTTGTAATGTTAGCCGAGTAGTGTTCAGCACTTTAAGCGTTAAAGGTTTTTACTATTAGTTGACAAAGTCGCTCTCGGACGGGTGATTTATCGATACGACAATTAAATCTATTACCGAGAGAGAAGCCTGTCTGTGTACTGTACCTGAATTATTAACTAAGATTTTGATGACGCGACGATTACGTGAAACGTATACAAAAGAATTGTATACGTGCAAACGATAGCATCAACAGCCTGTGTACAGTAGGGGAGACGTCATTATGTAGCATTTCACTGCCATTATGACGTAAAAATCCGTCTAGCACAGTCATGTCGGGATATCGGCTGCTTTTATAAATTTACAAAATATAGCATACGTTATCAGACTAAACCACATTGACATGCTTGTCAAACAGTTTGGATCTTGATCAGTCGCCGCATTACGCGGTGTCTCATAAGTATTTATTTGCGAATACCATGCAGACAGTTGTTAATTCTGATTAGTTCCGAGCTGGATCGTGGTGTAACCCCTATCTGAGCAGGGGCCATACTATTTGCCTCTCATATTAGATGATATCGTCAACACTGTTTGAAGACGATTCATTTCCTACGTATCATTGTACTGCATTTAGTGTATTTTAAAATGACTTTATAATGTCTTTCCCGCTTTAAAGGTCTTGTTAGTAGGGTCAAAGGCATAGGCTTTTGTATTGTTTGCCACGTGCTTATCACTAACACGTAGATACTGCCTTAAATGTACCCCTCTTCTAAATAGAACAGTGTCACCTCATACAGTCATGCAATTGTCTCATAAGAACTACAGCGCTCCCACTCTACAATGACACCCAACGGGAGACAAAGAATGTGTGCGTTGTTCAGAGGGAGTCGATATATGGGGGAAATAGGCTTAAATTTGCAACCAGGTTGAATCTAGATTAGACGCCGCGTAACGCGGCGTCTGATACGGGTTCAAAGTGTTTGCCACTCGTCATTAAGCATTTTTCTGTCAAAATGTCCATTATGTTAATTTTAGAAGAACAGCAGACGACAATTTTAAGCAGAAGTTACTGCAACAGCGAAATGGTTATAAATTATTGTCTTGTTTTGGACCAACGACAAGGCTCGTTGTAAGGAGGGAATCGTTGTTGGGAGGGCCGTTGCAGAGAGGGAGCGCTGTATTTAAATTATTTATGCAATAAGTATGTTGAATAGTACATGTACATAGACATTTACGTTAACGCCTTCACTGCACTGTCGTCTTATACTTTAAACAATTGTCGTTGAGATACATTGTTTAAAGAAATTAGTGTCAAATAGTTTGGATCTTGATCAGACGCCGAGTTACACGACACCTGGCCAGGATCCAAACTGTTCTGTAATTGCCATTGCACGCAGGGTAATTTAGTAAAAGTTTTAGGAAACAACTTATGTGGTAAGCGACTTAATTTCCTTTTAGAATAAATAAAACGTAAACGTTATGCAGTAGTAAATAAGAGGTATGAAATTGGAGTTTCATTGATGTATAATTAATATAATATGCGAGACAAACATTGTGTAGCCTGATCAGACAGCGAGTATATTGTCCTCTCCTCTACAGCAACAACTTATACAAGTTTCACGGACTGTAATTTATGTGCCGAGAGTCTATTTATACAGTACTCCCTCCACGGCTATCCCAACAACGGAACCTCCTAACAACAACGCTTACCGCTTTCCACCCAAACAATAAAATGATGTCTAACCTATTTACAGTTGCAATCGCGCCTGCTTAAAAGTGTCGTCTGCTGTTTTCTTCAAATTATATAATGGACATTTTGACTGTAAAAAACTTAATGACGAGTGACAAACAGCTTGAATCTGTTTACTATTATAAACCGATATCCCTCCCTACAACGACCCCTCCACACAATCTTTGTCTCCGATTGGGTGTCGTTTAAGAGAGGAATCGCTGTAATGTTCCTAAAACGCATTGCTGCTTTTAGATTAAAGGAATGTAGTGTATTCACTTAGAACTGTAATGCAATGTGAACTGTTTTCAGAGCTTTTGATATTTTTATTGCCAAATTATCACCTGACTTCCACTTCCGTCTGGGTCATATTATTCAACCTATATGCATGTATAGAGCGGTGTGGATGCGATGTAAATCTCAATCAACTTTGATCCCGGGTTCCTCTGCATCTAGTCTGGATTAACGATTTACTGCAAAGCCTGTTTCTGGTTCATTGCGATATTTCTTTAGTCAGTTCCCTAAAACTAAATTTGAGAACTACAGTAAAACCTCTCTATAACAGCCACTAAAACAAGGGCTGTTTGATTGTATAAATGACGGGTGACAGCTTAAAGCAAGGTGACAGTAAAACAGAAAGCTCCTAAAGGAGCTTTCTGTTTCACTGTCACCTTGCTTTAAGCAGCCACCTGTCTTAAACACACAATAAGCAACAAAACTTAGTGGCTGTTAAAGAGAGGTTCTACTGTAAACTCAGACGACAATTGTCTAAAGCTGATGACGCCATGGCAATGGACATGTTAGTTTAGTAATCGCTATAAAGAGGTTTTACTGTATTCGTTTTAATTTATTGCGTAAGAGGGTTTCAGACACGGCCTTCTCGTCTCCCGAGAAACTGTTTCGCATTAATTTCTATACTTTTTGACTAATAATTTCTCACTAAAATTGAGAGAGTCGCCCGTATGCGTGAGATTTGTCGATACAACAATTAGATATAGAATGGGAGACCAGCTTGTCTGTGTATTGCTACTGAATTATTAACTAAGCTGTGATACAGTGTAAATCGAACGTGAAAGTTGCATACTGCAATTTTAGGGGATCTGAACTCACGGTACAGTAGAGAAGACGTTATTCGTTCAAATTAAATGTGATAACACTAAAATTATTATTTCCAGTGCGAACAGTTTTGAGCCAGATCATACGCCCGGTAACTCAGCGTCTGATAAGGCCCTTTACTGGTTGCCACTCAGATTAAAACAAACTGTCAGAATTGTCTACGTTTTATGGCAATTTGTTAGCGTTACAGTGCAGTTTAAACGGGAAGGGGTAACGAATTCTTCACTGTAACTACAGTGGAGAAACTGTTATTCTTTCCCGTTTAAACGCAAACGAAACGCAAAAAAAAAACGCTAACAAATGAAGAAAATTATAATTTTTTGACAGTTCTAAAAGCTAATTTTAACCTGGACGGCAAACAGTTCGGTGCCTGATCAGACGCCGCGATACCCGGCGTCTGATCTGGATATAAACTGTTTGCACAGGAGATAATTGATTTAGCGTAAACGCTATTATTGGGAAAGAATAACGTTGTTCTCCACTGTATACTTTCATGTCATCCGTAAACAGTTTTGAGCCTTTCAGAAGTTTTTCAGAGTTTCTCGTCCTCTGAATTTGCTGTAAACTGTTTCCGACAGACATTAATGTCAGTAAGAATAATAATATAGTTGTACAGCAGAGAGTTTCACACACACAGTACAAATGTACTGATCCACCATCTTACATAGAACACACATTGCACGAAACAAGACAGAACGATGGGAAAATGGCATATAATGTCAGTAAAGACATTTTTATAGTATGATTAACGTCGTCTCCACTGTGTGATCACTAAACACTACTACAGTGGAGAATCTGTTATTCTTTCCCAATAAAAGCGTTTACGCTAAAACTATTATTTGCAGTGCAAACAGTTTGGAGCCAGATCAGACGCCGGGTACCCCGGCGTCTGATCAGGCTCCAAACTATTTGCCACCAAGATAAACATGAAATATCAGAATTGTCCAAAGGTTGTTCTTTTCTACGTTTTAGCGCTTTGCGTTTGCGTAGGTTTGCGTTTACACGGGAAAGAATAACAGATTCTCCACTGTAGTATACGACATATTACATGTAACAAACAGTGTGCAAAACAGATACAAGCTTTACTTTATAGATGGGATGGAAGTACAGTAAAACCTCTCTATTACGACCACTAAATTATGTTAATTATTACATGTATGGTGTTTACGAAAGGTGACTGCTTAAAGCAAGGTGACAATGAAACAGGAAGCTCCTATAGGAGCTTTCTGTTTCATTGTCACCTTGCTTTAAGCTGTCACCTGTCTATCATACAATCAATTAGCCTTCGTTTTAATGGCCACAATAGCGAGGTTATACTGTATAACAGATAAGGTATGTCAACTTTAATTTGCAAAAAAAACAACAACAACAACAACTCACATGGCGCAATGCAGAAAACTTAGTAATAATGACATTTGGTAGCATCCATTTGTTTCATGTAGTAACATATGCTTCAAAAATGGCGTCTGTAAATATTGTCAAAATCAGATTAACAAGCAGTTTGGATCTATATCTCGATTCGATCTGTATGCAAATCGTTGGCAAGCCACGCTTAGCATAATAAGGCTTAAATCAGTCTGAAATTAAAGCAGGCATTACTTTTAACTTGCTTTAAGTTACATTTGTTTTAAATGTTTTAAATATTTCGACCAGCTATGGAGTAAGAGCGAATGCAAATAGATATGACAGAATTATTTCTTTCGCTGTCCTTCATTAATTTGCCACCTTTATATCGGGCTGTAATTCCATCATTTCTTGCGTGGACGAAGCAGTCGCCGTGTACTATACACATTTTGTATTAATATCGATGTCACAGTTTCACTCTCAATGACATCATAAAGCGCATTTGCAAACAGTTTTGATCCTAATCATGCAATGCATAACATGATCAAAACTGTATCACTTGTTTTGTAATTACGTCAGTTATACTGCCTTTAATCTAACTTTAAAACGATATCGCTGACAACAATTAAACGGTGAAGGGGTAAAATTATCCCTATTAATTTTGCAGCGAAAGAGTTAAACTACCACACATACCCCAGGGCCCTAGTCGAGGACAGTGATCTGTCTTAATGTACGCATTTGTATTCAATAGATTATTTCCATTGCAAGTAGTTTAGAGTCTGACCATACTCCAAAATGTTAGTCAATCAGAAAAAATAAAGAATTTGTAATCATATTTAGAAAAATATCTGGTTTTATATTTATTTGAATTGTACTGCATTTAGTATGGCTCAACGGGAAAGAGTAACGTCATATGCGGCCGCCGTGTGGGTGGGTGGTATTGTGTACGTCTTTGCCTTCATGTTCTTGCGGTGTATATCATACTACGTGCTGTTTGTGATTATCTCTATTTTCTGAGCCACTATATTGGGAGCATTACAACTATCACTGGACATTCGTTAATCGATTTGTCTGCCAAAAAACATAAGTAACATAAACAAAGGCGTTTAAACTATCTACTGCTATGTCAGACGCTCCCTAAAGTAGCATTTACAAGGAATAAATATGTTGAATATAATAACGGTTTTAAGCCCAAATACTCCTTTGGCAGTAACACTGTCTAGCTTACTTTCCTTTTAAAATAATGACATTGGCCTCAAGTTCTTTAGAGGCTCCCCAGTCACATGAATGATTACAGTGGAGAAAACGTTATTCTTTCCTGTTCAAACGCAAACGAAACGCAAACGCATTAAATAAAATGTAGAAAATGATAACTTTTTGATAAATCTGACTTATCTTTTTAATATGAGTGGCAAACAATTTGGAGCCTGATCAGACGCCGGGTTACCCGGCGTCTGATCTGGCTCCAAAATGTTTGCAATGGAAATAGTAGTTTATTTAGAAATGGAAATAATAGTTTATGTAGAAACTGTTATTCTTTCCCGTTTAAACGCAAACGTACGCAAACGCAAAACACTAAAACGTAGAAAAGAACAACTTTTGGACAATTCTGATAATTCTTGTTTATCTTGGTGGCAAACAGTTTAGAGCCTGATCAGACGCCGGGTTACCCGGCGTCTGATCTGGATCCAAACTGTTTGCACTGCAAATAATAGTTTTAGCGTAAACGCGTTTATTGGGAAAGAATAACAGATTCTCCACTGTAATCATCAAATGTCAACTTTTTGACAATTCTGACTACTAGTTTGGATCTGATTGTCAAACAGTTTGGCACCTCATCAGACGCCGCGTTACCCGGTGTCTGATCTGGCTCAAAACTGTTTGCAATGAAAATAATAGTTTTAGGGTAGACGCGTTTTTAGGAGAAAAATAACGTTTTCTCCACTGTTGGATTCTCTTGTAATTCCGGTGTTCAAGATACAAAATACGAGCGTTATATCTCAATACAGCTGGAAGACATTATACTATATCGTTTAAAACAAAATCTAATCAAACGCAATACAACAATTTATTACGTAAAACAGATTTATACAAATGCTGGCTTTTATATCAATTAAATATGGTCTAGCTTATTTCATCACCAAAGTGCAAAATTACCGTTTACTAAAATCGTCTTTTTTAAGAAACTTTTATCTTTTTAACATTTTATAACATTGTATTTACGTACAGTTTCCTTGAAACGGGGAGGTAAAGAATAGTCCAAAATGAATGACCTAGTCCATCACACCGAGGTCAATGGTATTGGTAGGTCGGTAAGGTCATTTATGAAACTGAAGGCCAGCATCATTAGTCAAAATAAAACTGCCTATAACTCAGTCCACGGTCGGTACTGCTAATAGTGGCCTATCTAAGAAAACAGAGGGGAAGACGTCATTTTCCCAATAAACGCATTTATATATAAACAAAAGCTTGGAGACAGATCTGATGCCGGTAAATCCGGCATCTGATCAGGCTCAAAACTGTATGCCACTCACACAAAGGTAACATTTCATCAGAACCTTAAGAAGCTTACATGCTGTACATATAATTGCATGTTTACGTTAAGGTAAATGCAGCTTAAACAGGGTAAAATATCGTCTTCGCCACTATGCAGTGGAGTAAACGTTATTCTTTCCCAACAAACGCGTTTACGCTAAAACTATTATGTACAGTGCAAACAGTTTGGAGCCAGATCAGACGCCGGATAACCCGGCGTCTGATCAGGCTCCAAACCGTTTGCCACTTAGATTATAATAATGGTCAAAATTGTCAACAAGTTGTTATTTTCAACGTTTTATTGCAATACGTTTGAGTACGTTTGTGTTTAAATGGGAGAGAATAACGTCTTCTCCACTGTACTAGTGGTCTGTCTAGGAATAAACAGCCAAACAACGAGATACATATCTAGGGGTTTATAAGTCTGTCAGTTTTGACAGGAAGGTTACGGTTTTAAGGCGTCGCACATATAACGATGTGATTGATCTTTATACTTTGAACGTTTTTTCTGTCGGGAAATAAATCATTTTGGAACAATGCCAGGATCTCTGCAAACTATTTCGATTTGAAGCGATTTCTTAAAAATGAGGGCATGGACCTGCATTAAAGAGTCATCTATTCATTATAATTATGAACCTTGAGTTAGAATATGATACAGTGTGCATATAGTGTTTTCACCTAACCATAGCCCCGTGCCATGAATTACACATTGCATACATGTATAGGTCTTCGAATACGATTCTTTAGGGTAGTAACCACATAGGCTTAGGTAAAGACGAGACGCCCTGCTAGTTAAACTTGTTTCGCCCATGGAGCTTTAAAAATAAATATTGATAAGTAGTATGAAACATCCATGTTTTTGTTTAATTACTCTTGCGTTTTAGACCACAAAGTTAATCGGTTTTTTACAAGAATGAAAGACGAACTTGTCCATAATCGTTACAGAATTGTTTGTAAATGTTTTAGTTGATCGTTATATGTTTTTACCAGAACACGCACTTGTTCGCAAAACGTGTTATGACGCTATTTTGTATTTTAAGCAGATGGTATATACAAAAAGTGTTAATTCTTAGTCCTTCCAACATGCTTATTTGCTGTAACAATCAAGGTAAATCATCGGATTCTAAAAGAAAGACGTGTAAAAGACGAATAGCTATTTGGATGTTCAATAGTTCAGCTTAAATGTGAACAAGTTAAGCTTTTTTGGTGAAATTATCACACAGTTTTAAAAGTTAAAGTTAGTTCACATAACATGTAAAGAATCTCGTGTGTTTTGCTTTAATCAAATATCATAAAATGTTTATTTTATTGTTGTGTGACTATCAGCTTTAATTCTGAAAAGACAGGTGGCTCTAAATGTTTTCATCGGAAATCACCCTTTTTGGCCAAGAGGTGCATATTCGGAAATACACATGTAGAGCTTGGGGTCTTCTAACCAATACAATGGAGCGAGCACAAAATATGTTTCTACAAGCGACGTTTAACCCCACTTACATAAAAGTGCATTATTATTTCCTGTTTAAAAAATAAAACGCACACCCAATGCAATAAGAAGTTCTTACGAAATAATGTCAACGACTCAGCGTTCGAACTAGATCAAAATGTTGCAATGTACGAGTCCATGATTATTTAAGTATAAGCGCGTTTATTGGAATAAGACAACATCTTCTGCCTTGAATATATCCACTTACAGGAATCCTAGAGCTATGTATTTGAGGCAGATTAATTTGTAGGGATATGTCTATCTCAAATAAGTAATCAATCAAGCTTGTCACCATATCGACTGCGTGAATACCAATTAATTGAGAACAAAAGGCGAAATGAAAAGGCACACGGAAGTGTTTGAATACGTTCATTTCATGTTAAGGATGTTTCAAACAAATTACAATTATTAATTAAACCCGTGTTAGTAAACAATTTTTAAACGATTTTGTTAGGCGGCTTAGGGACCTTTAATCCTATATCATAGGAATTAATTGTTTAGATCCGATATATACTATTTGTTTTAGTAGCAACAGACACGCCCAATCAGGGCCAAATTATGCACCGAATAACTCGGCGTCTGACCAGGACGAAACCTGTTTTCCACTCAGAGTTTGATACACCATCAAACCATTTTCATTTTCTACACCTCATTGCGTCTTGTTTATATTTATATTCATTCAGATAGAAACAAATAGCATGCTCCTCCTTGTGCCTAGGTCATGATCAGTTAATCATGGCAAATAATGCAGAACATGACAACCAATTTCTGTATCGACGAAACAAAAGAACCAAAACGAAGCGATATTTCAATATGTTTATTTAATTTAGGCCATATTAAACGCACACAATTCTGAACGAATGTCTGCAATAATGTTGTCATACATGAAGAAGCCACTTGTTTTTTTTTTTAAATATCACTGGCTTCTTCACTCAGTGTTTTTGCTCGATACAAGTTTAACTGTAAATAGAAACTGTATAATCTTGGATCATTGAAATATGACTTAAGTTGGTTTCATTTTATCCCTTAAGTGTTTTTGTTAAAGACATTGCAAATTATTCTATTTATGAACACAATAACTACAGATTGAGCATGCAAATACTACAAACAAAATCATATCGTGCATACGACACAGGGCTGTCATTTCTCCGGATTTTTCCTAAGTATTCGGATTTTTATGCTAGCAGATGGTAGCTTAAAACAGACTGAAAGTAAAGCAGAATGCGCCTTAAGGCGTATTCTGTTTTACTTACAACCTGTTTTAAGCAGTCATATGTCTTCGAAACATGAAACAGACTATGGGGTAAAGGTGCGATTAGTAAAATGGCGTCTAAAAATTAAAAGTTTGAAATCTTAGGATTTTTATGATCAACTTAAGGCAGCCCTGACGACATAGATTAACAGCACTTCTGTATTAACTGATGTCTCCACGCAAAGCAATTGTGTTTGTTTACTTACTGCTCCCTATACACTTGTATATTATGGATGTTATAGGCATTACATCATCTTCTTTAAATAACTGTTGTATTCTTCTTTTGCTCACGTGTCAATTTAATGTAATCTGACTCAAATTTATTGAAGTAATTATCAGACATATTGTGTCCCTGTCAGACTCTGCGTTATGTGGCGAATGAAAAGGATGCAAATCAATTACATGACAACGTCAGATGTAACCCTTTCACCATTACTGACGCCCAAAAGTGCAAATTGTGGCGTCATTTCAGGAGTCAAACTGTTTGACAGTCATACAGCTATGTTAAAAGTCATACTACATTTAACCTTACTTTGAAATGAGCTTGCAAACAACAAAATTAAAGCAGGCGACAATGAATCGGTGAAGGGGTAGAAGTGTCACGATTGATTCACCAGCGAAAAATGTAATATATTGTAAAAATGTAGATTGTTATAAGGAGGATGGATGAGTTGGGGTTTAAGGCACAGTGGCACAAACAGGTCATATAGCGCCAAGATTGTAATAAGAATGAGGAAACGTTAATTGGAAATACAACGTATGCTTCGGATCCGACTCAGAGTTACTATTGTCTGATTTGGTTTCAAATGTCAGTTTAATGGAATTTTGCAGATTGCCGTTTGCACAAGTTGATATTGTGACGGTGAAAATGAGTAGAAAAAATACGAATTACTTTCTGTATACACGAATTTAAATAAATTCCAAAAAATTCTGTTTTCGAAACTTAAGATAATTCGTTTTATTCCGAATGGTAGACATAATTAGGCATAACCTGACACGTGTTACCAGACGTCTGATATTATTCCGAAAGGTTTGCAATTGAAAATGGAGTTTTAGCATAAATGCGTATACTGTCAACAAATATAACGTTTTATTCGCTACAGGTTGTCGCATAATGTTGCAATGAATCCGCTTACTGTGTGCACATCATATCACGCGCCCTGTCACATTTACTCTCAGTAGGTTGTAATAGTATAGTTAACCAATTGTCCAAGACATCCATATATGAGTTCAATCTTAGGAAGAAGAGAAACGCTCATACAATTGTTCCACAAGGTAATTACAATTATAGGCTTTGTAACAATGGAATTGTATAGGAATAATCCGTTGTATTATCATACAATGTCCGCTTATTCTTTATCCATTTTGTTGCGTCATTCGAGTTTCATTGACATAGCAAACAGTTTGGATTCCAATAAGAATTTGATTAATTGACATCAATTGACATTAATCCCTTCACTTCATGACTTTGACTAGAATAAGTATTTGAAAAAGTTGGATCCTGATTAGACGCCTTGTAACATGGTGTCTCATCAGGATCCAAACAGTTTGGAAATATTTATTAAGATACAAACGTATTTTAAAACACAATACGTAAAATATCAATTTGTGAAAGGTAAGACGAAGACAATCGTTTACAACTAGATGACGTCTTGGCAGTGTAGGGGTTGATATATTCGATATTACAGAAGTTTTATCTTGTAGGGCACTGTTATATTACACTCTTAATAAAACCGAATTAAACACGCAAATTATGTTTCAATTATACTTCAAGCATGACACCACATATAAATGCATTTGGAATAATTCCAGATAATCCATTAGTTCCCCTTAGTAAACGTCGACTGCTTATACACGTGTGGCCTGCTTCTATTTGTTATGAATATAAAACAAGATTGTTTAGCACATCGGTAACATAAATATCAAGTTGGACGTCCAGCAGTGTTGATCCTTATTACATGTAGACAACGGGATACTCTGTCAGAGCTCTGAATCCAAGCTTTTAGAAACACCATGTTGTTCGGCCAGCGTGTTGGTGGGATATATCTATCATAACGTAAGTTCGTTATCTAAGCATTAACACAGGCTATTATTTATGATTTTCAAGATTTTGAAGAGAACTATTTGCTGTTTCAAAGAACATGGATAAACTGTTTACTTCATAATCATCATGTTTCTTAGTTTTGGAGAAAGTTGGTCATTTAAAGAAGTTTGAAAATAAAGCATAACGCGTGTTAATGCACATTAGGCTTTACTTTTATTCTGCTTTAATAATGTAAGGCGTAACAATGTGTATCTATGGAGTAGTGAAGTATTTTATCTAAGCATTATTACAGCAATAAGAAGCTTCTATTGCGTGTATAAATATTAGATTAGACAACTTGCTTTGGTACAGTGGAGAAAATGTTATACTTTCCCCAATAAACGCGTTTACGCTAAAACTATTATTTCCACTGCAAACAGTTTGGAGCCAGATCAGACACCGGGTAACCCGGCGTCTGATCAGGCTCCAAACTGTTTGCCACCAAGATAAATATGAATTATCCGACTTGTCAAAAAGTTGTTACTTTTCTACGTTTTAGTATTTTCCGTTTGCGTACGTTTGCGTTTAAACGGGAAAGAATAACAGATTCACCACTGTACGAGTTTATATAAATTCTCCTCCGTACGAAATAATCTTAATAACTTTATGTGCACTAAACTGAATATAAACAAAATGAATGTTAATGTTAAATAATAATCGCTTTTTAATGACTTTGTGGAAAACTGGTTAATACTTGCTATGGTAATTATTGCTATTACATTTTCAAAATTGTATTATAGAACGATAAACACACGCATAGGAACAGTTACCTACATACTATTTTTTTATTAATCATAATTATAAAACTGAACGTGTCGTTTATTATATTTTCATAATATTATCGTGTTATATAATTGATGAAGGTGTATATCCACTTGCAGTATTAAAACTTATCCCTTTTACTGTCTTGACGTTATCAATCAATTGAATCATGTGTCATCTGCTTGTACGGGCACATTTCATATATTCAAACTTTAGGGATTTTAACTAGAAAATAAATATTGAAATGAGTGTGAGACAGTTTGGATTCTGATAAGGAAATGCATGACGCAGGGTTTAATCGTACCATGCTTATCATGTTTTTCTATCATTATATTGAACATAACATGTCATTGACTGTATAAAGCTTTTGATAGGAAATAATGACAGTTTGCCTCCTCTAGCATTGGTATGGGCCTACACTATGGCTTCGTCATAGTCAAGGTCATGTCAAATTAGCAATATTCACCATTGTTATTACTTACAGTGGAGTAGACACTATTCATTCATGCACAAATGTCACTGACCCCAAACACAATACAAGTAAATAAAAGATGTTATTGAAAACTGAATTATTCTAAGCGGCAAACACTTTAATGCCCCATTATTTTAATCAGAGACGAGCTATCTAGCGCATACTTATTTGACTAAGAAAGACTTAAACCTAAAACTAATTTGACCTCTACGTTAATCATGACCGACATGTCAACAACATCGGACAACACATTGTAATAAAGTTTTGAATCGATTTGAACTCGAACCCGGAGCTTTGTGAATATTAATCACTCGCTCTACCAACTGAGCTACTAAGACAGATAAGTGATCAATGTTTTTATTATATGGAATACTAGTAAACAAAATATAGTAAATATTTGGATTTATTTTCCAGACATTACAAAAACATTTTCAAATGGATTTCATAGATAAAACCGCTTTTAGTGAAACTGTCACGGTTTGTGTGGTTCAAATAAGATCCAAAAGAAACTTTCTATGCAGGTTGCTCAATGCCATAATGCGGCTTTAAACCCTGACCAGACGACACACTATCCGAATTTTGTCTGACTTAAAACCTTTTGTATGTAGAACACATTCATTATTTAAGAATCCAAATAACGTTATTCCCATTGTATTGATGTTATACCGGCTTAACCCTTTACCCCATAGCCTGTTTCTAGTTTTGAAGATAGGTAGCTACTTAAAGCAGGTTGAAAGTAAAGCAGAATGTGCCATAAGGCACATTCTTCTTTACTTTCAGCCTGCTTTAAGCTAAAATCTGCAAGGAAACTGAAAATAATTCTTATGAATTATATTCATGACTGTATAAATTGGAACTATTTTCTTCAGCGGAGGAATAAATTAAATGTGCTAAAAGTCGCTTCTGTTGGGGAAAGGGTTAAAGATATAGTAGAGAGAGTGTCGCACAAAGCAAGACTTCTGTTCCTGTACCAACGTACCTAATTAGATAGAATATGACTCCGTTGTTTTACATATACATGACAAGGTCAGCTGTAACTGTCGAAACCCTAGTACAGTGGAAAACTGTCATGATCTGGCATTAAATCTAATTATTGTTGACGATCGTCAGCCAGTTGCTCAAATTATATTAGCGTTTGAACGTGCCCCGAATTTACCAGTGTAATAGCTTGTAACCAGTCATAGATACATTGGTATGAAACTCATTTGTACATTAGTACAACCAACAGGGGGTACGATTTTATTCCAGCTAAACGCGTGTATGCTAAATAAGTTACAAACGCGGCGAGTGATCAAGCTATAAAATGTTTGCCTTTCAGATTCTATCTAATCGCTCTTTTCTGGACCATTTCATTTTTACTATTTCACTGCATTCCCTTTGTTTTCAGTTTTTACCCTTAACCCGTCTTTCTAATTTCAAAGACAGGTACCAATTTAAATCAGATTTAAAGTAAAACAGAATGCTAATTCAGGAAACTACCATCTGAAAATGTACGCCTTTTGGGTTTAGGGTCATGATGTATTAGCTAGATACTACTGTCCTAAGTGTAAACTATAGGAAACTATATAAGTGTATGTGTAGAGTGATGGGCTAGGGTATATTATAATGCCTTCTCCGCCATTTAATCCTTTCATGATCAATTCGATCGGGAGGGTTGGACCCCTTCACCGCCATACTGTCATCAGCTTCAAAATATTGTCTGCAATATCGTTTCAAAATTAGATTTCATGTAGTATAACTGAAAAGATGTTATTTCAAAACAAGTAACCAACGGTTTTGATCCTGATAAGACGCCGCGTTACGCGGCGTATGAACAGGACCAAAACTGTTTGCAAATGCGCTTTAAGACGTCATTGAGAGTGAAAGGGTAAGTATGTATGTTCAATGGCGACATTGTTAAAATCGGAAGGTCATTGTACGACAAATGCCAGACAATTTGATAAGGTGAAAAATTCAATAAGTTAATTATTTCGTTTCAATCCTTTTTCCAAGTAGTGTTAGTGTACATTTGCATATATAAGTTAACTACATGTTCTTCTGGAAATAATATGTTTAAACTTAGATTTGAGACATGGTTTTCCATTTCAAAAAAGTATGTAAGAACACATCAATGTTCAAGCATAAATTTGGATAAACCTTCAAGATGAAGGTTAACGCCTTCATGTCATCAATACAAAAAAATTGCGTCTGATTGTGTTCGGGGGTAAGACGGTGAATGGATTAATAACTGTGTTGTGTTTCCCTTGGAAGTCATTTGCGTTGCGGGTACTTCGAGTACATGGGTTTTAAATATATTTAATGTCCATGTAACAATTAATAAATTGTTTACATATGATAAAGAAACTATTATGCAAAGCAAGGAATTCTAGATGACAATTTATTTGGTTTCAAAGTGATTATTTATAATAACACTATTGAATGTCACTGCTGACTGTTGTAATAAGTTCAATTAGACTCGCAAGTCAAACTTGTGTATGACGTCATAAGGGAACTACCATGAAGACACCCTCATTAAATACAGGTGTTGGCCTATGTACTTAGTGTGTATACCATTACGAGTTTAGGAAGTCGATGTCGAACACAAAAATACAATTTCAATCACGGATGTGAGCTACGTAGACACGAAATGTCTAAAATGAATTCTAAAGTAAGCCAAGCACCAGTGTGTGCAGTTTAATATTCCACTTATGAAATTATTTCCATCATACACAGCAATGCATATGCAATTTCAGAAAAATGGCCCAAGTACATTATGGTAGTTTGATGAAAGTGCAAAGTAAACAGCATAAGGAGCATTTTGCATTACTTCAATCCTGATTTAAACAATACTTTGATCTCAATACTGAACAAAAGCTTATGACAACAGCAAAGTTATTTCTTCTAAATGTCATTAATTGCTTTCGGGTTGTTGTGGCCTCGAATACGATATTTGCACAGCTAAGCTGCAATAGATTTACTGCTGTAGATCTAAATAGGCAAATGCATTTCTTTCTAGTTTAGGTGTATACTGTACACGTTTTGTACAATTTAAAGGCGGCTGGTTACGAAATAGTTTACTAATACGTTATTCGTTTTATATTCCAAGCGTCTCAATTAAAATTACATGTCCATTGCAAACAGTCTGTAACCTGATTACAAGTAATAGGCCTTCACACCTGATCAAGTTCAAACGGTTTGACATTTTATCTAAATATCTCCTATTTTGGGAGATAGTCTGAATTATTTCACATTCGATTGTTTTGTTCCTTTTCAGTGGTGTTTGTCTTTTCAATGCAACCACTTAAAACACTCAGTATCTGCTTTTAGTTATACTTTTTAACCATATGCAAATTTGATAAAAGTTCTAATGTAACGAGTGTCAAATATTTTTATATAGATAAGACGGCGCTTGACGCGGCGTCTAATTAGGTTCAAACAGTTGTGCAAACACGTAATAAGTGTATTTCGGATAAGTCAGTGCTGATGTTTAAAAACTGTAAGGAATAACATATCACCTCAAAGTTACCAGTTGAATTGTATACGAGCTATGCCCAATTGGACGGCAATGTCTGGTAATTGCCTTTTTCATACATTTCTCTCCCCCATTGACGTGGCTGGTTTATGATACACTAACTTCTCACTTCTCTTAGGCTTTATTGACCTTTCGGATATATATCATGTATTACTGTTGCTTTGTTTTCGCATTGTCCCACATGACGTAGAGTATTAACGCTGCGAGTAATGGCACATCCTTGCTTGTCTTGTGTGTTTCCGTGCTCGCCGTAATTGTTGTCTGGTGTCTTCATGGGGATTAACCTTTATCAGGCTGAATCTCTCTCTCAATATACTATTCTATCTTATCACGAATGGACATTTTACATTGATTCTCGAGGGTATGGGCCAGAAAGTATAAACCGAATTGTGCCAGGCAATAAAAAAAGGGTCCCTGAATGATATCTCAGATCAGGGTATTTACTGTTGCAAATGATATGTCCGTATTTGTTTTATATTGCTCTGATTGCTTGTAAGATAAAACAATTGCCCAAATATTTAATCGCTGACGCAATAATACATGACATTCACATTTTAAATGATTACATTAATCGTTTGAAGAAAAAGTATTAAACATCGGACATGTTGGTAAAATACACTTAATGGACAGCTCCGGTATGGATTTGTTTAAATCTAAAAATTCATTTGGGTTTTGATCATTAAAGTTGCTACCTATTGAGGTATATATGAACATAAGTCCGCTGTCGAAATAAATATCAAAACAGATCCCATCATTCGTTATGACATTTTCGGTCAAAATCCTTATATGTTCAATATCCATCCTGCTAGAAGTTGTCACACTATATCATGTTGTCATTCGAAAACCATTTTAGACACAGAAAATACCAAACTAAGATTTGGAAGTGATATGTGTTTACAGTGCACTTGTTAACTTTTCTAATAGGCAAGGTAGCAATCCCTAATTTCACATCCGTTTTTGGTGTTCGCAGTGACATTTACTTCGTCTGATATTGTATTCATATTATACATTTAAATTGTACAAATGGCTGAATAGTCAGTCGTTTCATATTTTCCAACAAACCACCATGCAATCTGTACTCCGTTCACTTCCGTATCCCCACCACATTCAATGAATTCCTGCATGGCATGCATTATTGTTTGATGCATTGTTGTAAGATAACATTATAGTTATTTGCAGGTAAGGATCCAAACTGTTCAAGACTAGTTACGACATTACTTTAGTCAATTTATAAATTAACAAAATACTAAAAGAGGACGATAATAGTTTCAGCAGATGACACAAAATGACAGTGAAGCGGTTACAACATAAAACATGTAGTACAGTGGAGAATCTGTTATTCTTTCCCGTTTAAACGCAAACGTACGCAAACGCAAAGCGCTAAAACGCAGAAAAGAACAACTTTTGGACAATTTTGATATTTCATGTTTATCTTGGTGGCAAACAGTTTAGAGCCTGATCAGACGCCGGGTTACCCGGCGTCTGATCTGGCTCCAAACTGTTTGCACTGCAAATAATAGTTTTAGCGTAAACGCGTTTATTGGGAAAGAATAACAGATTCTCCACTGTACTATAATAATCATCCGAAATGCAAGTACATTGTACAATGTAATTTTATTCAGAAGCATTCAAATGAATACCATTGTCTGTCCTCGAAATGCATGGTACTTTATTGCAGGATTAGTATATAAGTTGATTTTTTTATTTGACAGATTGCATCTGCCTGCTTTTAACATTTTACAACATTACCTAGTACTAGACTTGCAGACAGATGGCCGCGTAAATAGTATGCTTGCAGCCTGTTTTAAGCTGTAATCTATTAGGACAAAAACTACTATATTTCGTATGGTGAATATTTATAATAATTACACCTCGCTTTGAGTTACAATGTTAATTTCCCATAGACCTAAAGTTAACATTTTGCATGTCTTTTACATCTATCCAAAAATATACTGTCACTCTTTATGATATTCTTTTTTGTGACGTCACTCTAAGTGATATTCGTTTTTTTCCACTCTTAAAAAACTGTCAGCTATATGATATTATTGTCGCTATGGGAACATAAAATAACGTTTAAAAGAGTGGTAACTCCTAATCAAACGTTTGGCATTTTCTGTACAAGTTGCTTCCTTTTGTCCATTCCTTACAAGAATTCAAGCGCCTAGACCACTTGATAAACGATTTGTCACCATTTCGAAAGAGGATATTTGCCAACTAGACAATTAAAAGACGATGTGTCTTCAATCTACTTGTCATAAAGTTCTTCTTTCTTTCTTGTAATATAATTATAAACAATGTGATGTCGTACTCGGCGACGTCATTTCCCGCGTTACGTACATGTCCGCGCTAAACACATGTTATAAAATACGAATGAAAATATTACAAAGCCAGGGTTAATAAGCTCGGTGTAATAAAATAAATATCAGATGTCAGTTTGCGTGACATTTAAATTGTCAACCCTCGAAAACAAGAATGTCACCCTCGTTGACATTCTGTTTCTCGGGTTGAGAATTAGAACGTCACGCAAACTGCCATCTAATATTTATATACTTTCAAGCTGAACTACCTTTTCAGTGGAGGAATAAATCAAATGTGTAAAAAGCGTATTTATTGGAGAATGGGTTAAATAATCTTGTATATATACTAGATCTATAACGACTGAGGTGCTTGTAGCTCGCGGACAAACGTCTAGGAGAACGTAGGTTGTCACCCGGTCCTTGGCATCGGCGTTGTCTTTCGCCGTTTGCGTCAGTAGTTTCAAGAAAGTGGCAACAACTTCAATAATCTATTATCTGCATGTTTCGTACTTGTACCATATATGCCTTTTGCAAGACCTTTTCGATCAAATGACAGCTGGGACCCTTGGTACATTGCCTTTAGCAACTACGTTTAAGTTTCAAAATATTTGTTTCACATTGGAAAATACTAATACATGTAACTACTATGTCTCTTGGGTTATTGGTCCCAGGTACCTACAATTGACCCAAATGACCCTGTCCTTGAACTATAGGTTCGCGTTAAGGTTTCGGAATCTTCATTCAGCTTCCAAAAATTGTCTCTAACGCATATGCCCCTTGAGGTTATGCTTTCATACGTGGTATGCATGTGTATATAGCCGAGTCCTTACCACGCACGCAAAACATTTGACCTCATTGACTAAGGGTCCGCGTTCGTATTTCGAAATCTGCGTTTAGGCTTCGAACAATTCTTTTAACTCTTTATTTCATTGAGGTATAGCTTTAATATTTTGTATGCGAGTAAATATGAACATACCTCTCAATACACGAGCGAATAATGACATTGAACTCAGACTATGCTTTAAAATTTCGAAATGTGCCATCGGCAAACTTTTATTTCTCTGTGAAAAGTCAACTTTTGCTACACTTAGGGTTGTCTATCTGTATAAATGTAGAGGAAGTATAAACGTGCAACGTTACTTTTCTATACATCTAAATAAACAGAAACTTAAAATCGTGTGTCAAACTGTTTGAATTCTGATTTATTAATATGAGTAAGGCCGAGTAAGCATCATGGTTGTTAGTTTTTGTCAATGAATATAGACATTAATATTTGCTTGCTTCTCCTAGACACCACAGAAGCATAACAACATTTTCTGTCCTATTATATTACGTTATTAATCCTTTTCACTGTTCTGTGTCACTACACTGCCACTTTCTAGCAGTGTTGGTCCAAATCAAATACACGGAGACTCGGTGTCTGATCGGGATCTAAATTGTTTGTAGCTCATTTTATATTGGTTATTATTTACAGACGTCTCAGGTATTGGTTTTAAAATGACAGGGCACACGCCATTGTAAAAGCAGCTGATACAACGGCAGAGGTATGGTTAACGCATTTTCAACAAGAACTAAGTGCGTTTGCATGAGATCATTATGGTAATGTGCAATAGTATATATCAAATCATGAATAAAACGAATGTCCTGCATCCCAAATATCATTATCTTAACCAGTTACAGTGGAGAATCTGTTATTCTTTCCCGTTTAAACGCAAACGAACGCAAACGCAAAATACTAAAACGTAGAAAAGTACAACTTTTTGACAATTCTGATAATTCATCTTTATCTTGGTGGCAAACAGTTTGGAGCCTGATCAGACGCCGGGTTACCCGGCGTCTGATCTGGCTCCTAACTGTTTGCACTGCAAATAATAGTTTTAGCGTAAACGCGTTTATTGGGACAGAATAAAATTTTCTCCACTGTACAGACGCTAATATTGGGTTTTATAGTTTCAGGCATCGCTTTGGGTTTGCAAGAAACATTCATTCAATATTTGAAATATTGAAATGTTTGTAGAATCAAGAAACTCCTTTTTCATTTCTATTGATGAAAGTAGAAACGATTCAAATAAACTCATTCATAGTGCATGGATTAACTTTTAACGTGCTGAACACGGATTGGCTTACATTTGCAAGCGGTTTGAGCCCAGATCAAGCGCGCCGCCTTTCTGATCTTGATTTACTGTTTATCACTCGTCTTTATGTTTTTTCTGTCCAGTAATTTATTTTGAGAAAACACAGCAGACGGTAATTGTAAGCAGACGATATAGCAGCAATGAAAGGGTTAAAGGGCATTCATTTGTATGCCATATGGACGACTTTTTATAACTAGTCTGCTACTCAAAGGCACTCTGCTACTCACAACAGAAAATGAGCAAAAGGCGTCTAATCTGATTTCAACCTGCTTTAAACATTTCACTCTGAATGACGTCAAGAAGAGTGTTTGAAAACAGTTTGGATCCTGATCAGACACCACGTGACGCGGTGTCTGATCAGGATCCAAATTGTTTAACATTCGTTTCGATATATTGTCAGCCATACAGCTTTAAAATTTACTTTGAAACGATATTGCAGACAACAAAATAGAAGCAGGCTACAATGAAACAGTGAAACGGTAAAAAACCTCAAAGGAGCATTTGGTAGTGCATGGATTAATAGTGTCGATCGTAAATATAACCTATGATTTGTTTCTTTATTGGTCGTGATGCAGATTTACATGTTTTACTGCTGAAAATAAAATAAACTGTTTGCAACGGACACAACTACTTTAGCACAACTGTGTTAATATCCCTTTCCGTGTCAAACTAATATTAAGGTTTTACCCATGCACCGATACATTGTCGTCTGCTTCAATATTGTCTGAAAAATCGTTTCATAGTAAGGTTTAAAAGAAGAAAGATTTAAATAATATCCAAAAGCGTGTCAAACAGTTTAGAACCTGATCAGAAGCCGCGTCACTGTTTTTCAAAGTCGACTATATGTGATTCCGGTGAAGTTTTAATCAAGGTAAACATAAAGCCTTACCCCTCTATACGTTGATAGCATATATCAAGATTTCAGTGTCTGATCATGATCTAAATTATTTGGAACTCATCATAATTTCTTCATTTGTTTATTTCGGAGACGAACGTTTTGTACAAGACAGTCATTAACTATGAGAAGCTTTTATTGCAATGTATTTGACAATATTGACGTTTTACTTCGGATATATTCGACGGATGTCTGCAATATTTGCCATGTGTGGAATATACAGTGGAGAAAACGCTATTCTTTCCCGTTTAAACGCAAACGAAACGCAAACGCATAGCACAAACATTAAGGGAATTACAATTTTTGACTATTCTGAATGTTGATTTTAACTTTGACGGCAAATAGTTTGGAGCCTGATCAAACGCCGGTGTACCCGGCGTCTGATCTGGCTCCAAACTGTTTGCAATAGAAATAATAGTTTTAGCGTAAACGCGTTTATTGGGAAAGAATAACGTTTTCTCCACTGTAGCTTATGCAGTGAGGTAGCTCAGATCCCGAAATTGGTTTTGTTTCATAATGATACACCGGAAACTCACTATGCCGTTACATGGTTATTGATATTGGATATTGATGGGAAGATGGCAGTTTGTATAGAAGTAAAACCTGTCTCAGTCGGAACTCTTTGAAATAGAATGTGGACCTTACAAGACACACGTGTACTTCATGCAGGATGAACATAAGGCATAAAGCTTCCAAAAGTACATTTTGTAGTAATTTTATCCTGCTTTAAGTTGCCACCTGCTACAAACTGAATTTTAGAAACCAGAAATTTCTGTTTAAAAGTATCCGGTTTAGAAAGGTTTCACGGTACATATCCATTGTGTTTATTTCAGCAGATATCATTTACCGTTAATAGCCTGTCGAAAGTGAATTTATTACAGACAGAAAACATACTGGTCTACCTATTAAGGATGGCAGACATGCATAAGTTAGCTTCAGTTTCGCCGACATTTATGGCAGACACATAATGATCGTTTAGCCATTTCAGTGCCATACGCGACTAACTAAATAAAAGGTTTTCTGTTCTGTTCTGTTCTGTTCTTTCGACGTTACCAACAGTTTTGATCTTATTAAAATGCCAATCTGTTTGGTCAACCGTATTATTTCCTCAGATACAACTCCAAACATTTAAACTTGAAATGATTTTCAATGTCTCTCAATGATACTACTTAAGTGATCAGGCAGTGAATGGATTAAGAACTATTACAGTGGAGAATCTGTTATTCTTCCCCAATAAACGCGTTTACGCTAAAACTATTATTTGCAGTGCAAATAGTTTGGTAACCTGGCGTCTGATCAGGCTCCACACTGTTTGCCACCAAGATAAACATGAAATATAAGAATTGTCCAAAAGTTGTACTTTTCTACGTTTTAGTGCTTTGCGTTTGCGTACGTTTGCGTTTAAACGGGAAAGTATAACGTTTTCTCCACTGTAAGAGATCAGGCAGTGAAACAAGAAATATTATCTCCAACAAAACAACACCAGCAGGGCCCTGTATGATCGTGTCATATTTTGTACTAGTACAGTCTACGCATCGTTTGTGCTTTTACAACAATCACAATTGTCTAAACGTTTTGGAACTCAGAATGTAGCAACTAATTCAAGAGCTGTGGTGACTCTGATCCCGAATGATTTTCTAAAGAATGGGTAACAGCTATTGCAAACGATATTCTATAACCAAGATATTGTGTTCAAACGAAACAAAAATTAAATATAATGTAATGAAGTGCAATCAATACAGCTATTGGAGAACCAAAACCTGTACAGTGGAGAATATGTTATTATTTCCCGTTTAAACGCAACCGTACGCAAACGCAAAATACTAAAACGTAGAAAAGTACAACTTTTTGACAATTCTAATAATTCATCTTTACCTTGGTGGCAAACAGTTTGGAGCCTGATCAGACGCCGGGTGACCCGGCGTCTGATCTGGCTCCAAACTGTTTGCACTGCAAATAATAGTTTTAGCATAAACGCGTTTATTGGGAAAGAATAACGTTTTCCCCACTGTACCTTGTAGATCTAGTGTATATACGAGTATATAAGTACAGTGGAGAAAACTTTATTCTTTCCCGTTTAAACGCAAACGAAACGCAAACACATCGCAGGAAAATGAAGAAAATGTTAATTTTTTGACAATTCAAAAAGTTGATTTTAACCTTAACGGCAAACAATTTGGAGCCTTATCTGACGCCGGGTTACCCGGCGTCTGATCTGCCTCCAAACTGTTTGCACATGAGATAAAAGACTCAGCGTAAACGCGTTCATTGGGAAAGAATAAAGTTTTCTCCACTGTAGGTGAGATATAATTGGCCAATGAACATCTACGCGAATGATGGGGTTTTAAACAACATTAAGATATGAGCATATACGTCTTATATCTGAAAGCATGGCATACATTTCGTTAAAACGATACTAGACCCTTATACACTGTAAATTGTAGGAGACATCGACTTTTTTCACATATTTACTTTTTATAATCTATGTAGCAAACAGATTGCAGCTTCACCTGATGCCGGGTAATGCTGTGTCTGATATGGCGCCAATCTGTTTGCGATAAACGTATAAGATTCAGTATTCCATGGGACATACCGGTAATACAATCTACGCAACTGAATTGTCAAATATCTTTTCTGTTGCCATGGCATCTAACGTTTCATCAATTACTCGGAGTTTAAACTAAATATGCGTTATACTAATTACTCAATTTACATTTGCAACAACTGTATTGTACCGTATCTAACTTTGCAAGTTTAAACTTGTTTGAATTGATCTGCAGATTGTATTGCAATTGGGAATACGATATACGTTCATGTTTATATAGAATTAAATGTAATCGAAATGCAATGGAACATGCATATTGACCGGATATAATATTATTTAAAGAAGCTATCTTAATCAGATGGGAGACAAGTTGGGAGCCTATCGCTGAGTTAAGCGATTGATGATCAGGTTGAAAACTACAGTAAAATGTATCTTTTACGACCAATAAAACTACGAAGGCAGATTGATTGTTTAAAATACAAGTGATAACTTAAGGCATTGTGAAAATAACACAGAAAGCATTTTAAGGAGATTTCTGTTTTACTCTTACCTTTTTAATAAATTTAAGCAATCACCTGCCTAACACCTGGTAATTAACACTATAATGGTCATAATAGAGAAGTTTAAGTGTACTTGACATGGATACCACTGTGTTACAGTGAAGAAACCGTTATTATTTCCCAATAAACGCGTTTACGCTAAATCTGTTATCTCTAGTGCAAACAGTTTGGAGCCAGATCACACGCCGGGTTACCCGGCGTCTGATCAGGCTCCAAAATGTTTGCCACTCCTATTTAAATGAAAAGTCAGACATTTTCTTCATTTTATTGCAATGTGTTTGCATTTGGTTTGCGTTGAAACGGGAAAGAATAACGTTTTCTCCACTGTATCACCAATATGTGTACAGGCGAACCTGTGTTAAGCGACCTCTGAAAGGTGCTTCGTGGTGATCTTTAAAGACAGGTGACCGGTAAATGCAGGGCAAATGAAATACATGAGGCTTCTATAGGGACCTTCTACATGACGTCAACCCTGCATTGATCTACCAAATGCCTTGAATACAACAAATGTAGCATAGTTTAGTGACTGTTTAACTTAAGTTTGGTTGCATTGGGAAAGCATAAGCACAGTCATAGTTCTCAGTGGCTGTAACAATATTTAACATGCAAGTCCAACCCAGTTAGAACTGATCAACAGATTGTGTTATAAACATTATTCTCTGATCAACATGAGCGTATAGCCAGCGGGTAGATTCGATTTCCCAGAGACTCATTGTCTGATCTGGTGCCAAAACAATTTCATTTTAGACTTATACTTCATCATTTCTTGATGTGCTTTGCAGAATTCTGGCATACGTTGATTTTAACCTTCTGCATGCTACGTCATTGTCGTCTGCATTTTTGTCATATGCAGTTAAATAATTATCAACTTGACTTAGAAATAACCAGAGTACCGATCACGTTGATCTAGACAAGACGCCGAGATACTTACCTCCTTGTCTAGATTAAAACTGCAGTTGTAATAACAAATTGTTCTTAGAATAAAACAAACAGAAGGCTGACCTCTTCTCTGCCTTCAGTGATAATGTGCATACAGTGTGGAACTTTATCAGATGTTGCGTAACGCGGTTTCTGATAAAGGTGCACACTGTTTGACATTCATTTCAATATTTTTAAATCAAAATATTTATAGTTTAAATGTGAGAAATAAAAGTATATATCACATAACTTGCGGTCTGGGAGTGACATAATATCCTAATCAACTAGTGGAATATCGTGTTTTGGGCTCCGGACCAACCTGTTCGTCTACAAGTGCTGCATGTAGCGGGACGCCAAATGACGTCATTTGCGACGACGTTATCGTAAACAACGTAACGTAATCTATATAGCAAATGTTCTACAAACTACGGCTTTGATCAATTCAATAGGTGCTTTAACTTGTTATGTGATAAATAGAATTTGTCATTCGTGCTCATTATTTATCATTTTTAATAAACTCGTTGAATAAAATGATTATGACACTCACCAAGGCTCGTGTCATATTATTTTAGTCCACTCGTTTAATAAAAATGATAAATAATGAGCACTCATACAATATATTTTATATATAAACGTTGACCCTTGTGTTTTTACATTTCAGGTGGATTATTTGGTTCTGACGAGGATGAGAATATAATCAACGCCTTCCGATATGCGCTTTATTACGTCAACCATAGGCGAGGTCTGCTTCAAAACATATCACTTCAGAGTGACACACAGCTTCTTCAAAATGAGAATAGATTCGAGGCATCTCGACGGAGTAAGTACTCATATACATGCTACACAGGGCTACCATAAGTTGACATGAAAAATCCTAAGATTTCCAAATTTGCATTTTTCAAGTGCGATTTTACGAATTGTACCTTTACCCCATAACCTATTTCTTGTTTTGTTGAAATGCGACTACTTTAAGCAGGCTGTAAGTAAAGCAGAATGCACCTTCAGGCGCATTCTGCTTTACGTTCAGTCTGCTTTAAGCTACCATGCACTGGGGAAAATCCGATTATTTAGAAAATATCCGGAGAAATGGCAGCCCTTGCTACAGTGGAAAAAACGTTATTCTTTCCCGTTTTAACGCAAACGAACGCAAACGCATTGTAAGCAAATGGTGCAAGTGACAACTTTTTGACAATTCTGAATGGTGATTTTAACCTGGACGACAGAGTGTTTGCATCGGAAATAATAGATTTATCGTAAACGCATTGGTTGGGAAAGAATAACGTTTTCTCTACTGTACAGAGAAGACGCTAGTATTTACTGTTAACTGCCGTTGTTCTAAAGCAAATAAATACGAAAGACTCAAGCAGGAAACGTAACACAAACAATACACCCACCTCTCAAGCAGAACACACACACACAGTCATACCACAACAAACACACACACACACAGACACACACACGCAATACCATTCCTTCATCTACACAATAAATAGAAAACAACACGCAAGACAAACATAAAGCAACGTGAATATAGGAGCCCGCCTTGGTACGGTCAGTAGCAATCAATAATTAACTATAAATTAATTAATTATTAACAACCACTGGGGGTTAAACCTGGGTTTAGGGGCGCCCAACCTCACACTTATCTCCTATATTCACCTATAAAGACAAACAGTGTACATAAAATATAAACCCTGTTCCACAACGTCACAATCAAAAAGACCGCCAGCACAGTAAGTAAATACATGTAAAATAATAGATTCAACGAATATTTATAAACGTGTTTCCTTGACAAATTGTGAATTAGTATGTATGGGACTGTTCTCATGTTTTTGTATGTTACAAACTGAGAGTGAAATAAATAAAACTGAAACTCAAACATTTAGAAAAAATTCTATGACAAGATCATTAGTAACATGGGAAAGAAGTCTGTGAAAACAGATCTGAGCAAAATAAGACGCCGAGGAGCTGATAAGGTTCCTAATTGTTTGTCACGCAGGTTAATACAAATCGTCTACATTTTCAGAGATTTTCATTTCGTCTATAACTTAATAAAGACAAATGCCTCTATTACGATCACTAAATTGTAATAATTATGTTAAAGAAAAATGAATGCTCAGAGCAATGCGAACGTAAAACAAATATCTTTTAAATGCAGATTTGTGTATATGATTCTTCTCCAGGGTATACTTCCTCCATGTTAGAGCCATGCAGTTTTATGATCCAAACGTCTCATGTATTGGAAAAATAATATTTGACTTGTTTTGAGTTTCTAAAATTAATCTTCATATACGATATAGATCTATCTAGATTTCTAAAAACATTAACAAAAACAGTCTGGAACAGGCTCGACCCTGGTTCCAAGTAAGTATAGAAATAGGAATTACAGTCTCTCAACAGTATATCTCTACTCTATAACATAGGCCTATCTCAACGATGATTTTTTAAAGGCAAAGCCATATTTATATTTAGATTTAACTATAAAATTTTAAAAAGGCGACAATGTCGCTGTATGATAGCATAATACTATACATTAATACGCATTACGCTGAACAGATATCGGTAGTCGGGAGGTGGGAGCCTCCTTTGGTTCGCACCTTACGAATACCGATGTCTGGAAGAGTCTATTACCGGGCACAGCCCCCTTCCCCCCCCCCCCCCCATCACCTTATTAGATATTAGTTAAAATTAGTTAAATATAAAAACCACGTGACAGTAATTACTCATATTCTTTTGTTGTACCTCATATATTCTATGTTATGTAGAATTCGAGAAAATAAAGTTCTGTTCTGTTCTTTAGGAACTTTCTATTTTTCTGTCACCTTGCTTCAAGCCGTCCCCTGTCTTTTATACAATAAATAAGCATTCTTTTTAGTGGTCGTAATAGAGAGATTTTACTGTACCTTACGATTGTTTTCAGTTTCGTTTCAACGGGATAGAATACAGTGGAGAATATGTTATTCTTTCCCGTTTAAACGCAAATGCAAAATACTAAAACGTAGAAAAGTACAACTTTTTGACAAGTCGGATAATTCATTTTTATCTTGGTGGCAAACAGTTTGGAGTCTGATCAGACGCCGGGTTACCCGGCGTCTGATCGGGCTCCAAACTGTTTGCACTGCAAATAGTAGTTTTAGCGTAAACGCGTTTATTGGGAAAGAATAACGTTATATCCACTGTAACATTGTTCATTATAGCACTGATAATTCTAAGCATGTTGCTTTTGCACAGGCAAAACACGAGCGAAACTGGTGGGTATTACATGTATTCCAAAATAGGTCCCTAGCCATTATTTATGACCTTTAGCGCGATCTGGGTTTTTGTTTTTTACTTTTGTCTACGTAAGGAGCCGCCTACAGGATTTGTTGCTGCGAATAATGCGCAATTTCTATCAGAAAAGATTACAATGTAAGAAATATACTAAAATATCAGAAGGTATACGTCTCGACAAGATACTGCTCTGTATTGTTACAAATGATAAGTTTGACAGGATGGGTTAGACGCTATTCTTTCGTAATGAAAGTGTTTATAAATGCTTAAACATTGTTCTATTGCACGTACACAGTTTAAAGCCAGATCAGACGCCGAGTAACACGGCATCTGATCAGATTCAAAACTATTTTCCATACCGATTAAAGTAAATCAGATGGAATAATGGTACCCAATCCCATGTGAATGCACAGTTTAAACGAAATAAAAGGCAAACGTAATGTCATAAAATGTACACAACGACAGGTTCTTTCATTTGCTGAAGATTGATTAAAATCTGAGAAGTAAACCGTTTGGAACCTTTTGAGATTCGAAACTACAGTCGAAACTGGATACTTCGAACTCGCTTAAATCGATCGATCCAGTCACGTGATTTAAAATGTTGAATTTTGATAATTCGATCTCGATTAAGTTGAACATACCCGTATTTTAAAGTTAAAATGTTGGTACATGTAAGCAACGTTTTAAATTTGAATTATGGGTATGTTTGAACTTACGCGAGTTCGGGCTGTATGTATAAATAAAATCATTGGTTTAGCAAATACGAGTTCAGTGTGACAGAAAAAACATCTTCTCCACTGTACATGCACGACCTTCGTTTAGAGTACGGACGTTTAATAAACCGTGGTATAGACATCCAACTAATTCTAGACAAGTTATTCATCCGATGTATAAAAATAGAGAATGATGTCTTTCCATGACAAGTGATTGATTTAGGTAATCACTAATGGCATGGGATAAAATATTTGCACAGTAGTAATTTGTTACGAAGGAAACCGCCCACGCGTATCATAATATTTATAGTTAAGTTGACGGTGGCCAAATGTTGTAAATTAAATGTTTTTAAAGACCTTCTATAACTTTTATTCGACCCATTGGCTTTACAGTATCACCACCTGGAAATTCGTTAATCGCTTATCTCACAATTTAAATTCAGATTTTGAGATAGACAGGTGCTTTACTAATTACATGTACAACATTCATACGCCTTTTACGCCATTTCCAATAGTCTTCGATGACGTGCACCGTAAGAAATATGAGCTATATCATAGCAGATGGTAGCTTAAAGCAGCTTGAAAGTAAAGCAGGGTGTGCAAGTTTTTAATTTTGTCGAAGGTAAATGTGCATGTCTCAAATCGTATTTTGCCCGAACACATTATCTATCAGTTTAAATAATAATGTTTTTCTATAACACCTGCTTTAAAAAGATTTCTGAACAAGCATCCATAACGAAAGTATTGCATTTTTTAAAAATATTAAAAGTGGAGCCTCATGTCATTGCACGTGTATTATGTCTGTTTAAACGGGAAACAACAACACCTTCACTGCACGTTTGATGTCCACGTAACATTAGATAAACTGGGTAGTGAGCGACAACTTGGCTAGTGTATTCCTGACAAGTCAATATTGTTATTTTAACGACTGGCGCTGGGCTATTGTCTCCAGCCTGGGTGTTACGATGACCAGGACCCCAGGCGGCAACGTTTAATAAACAAAGGACAATAATGTCATATATACTTCTACGGAGGACTGACATAGGAGTCAGCCCGCCGTGATACATCTCAGAATAGTGTATGTATGCTTTAACCCTTACACTCTCAATAACGTCATAAAACGCATTCGCAAACAGTTTTGATCTTGATCAGACGCCGCGTAACGCGGCGTCTGATCAGGATCAATACTGTTTGCAACGTGGTTTGAAATTGCTTCAGTTATACTACCTTAAATCTAAATTTGAAACGATATTGCAGATACCACGTTTGAAGCAGACGACAATTTGGCGTTGAAGGGGTGAAAATTGATCATGAAAAGTCAAAATGTTTGCAGTTTTTTGCTATATCTAGGATGTAGTATGTTAGTGCCGTTTGGAAGTTTGTTCTAATTTCAGCGCATACATGTATTTAACGTTTTATATAAATAAAGCTATTAGTGCATGATTTTCCATGCAATGAGTCTGCAGCTAGGTCACTTTGCCAACGCATTTACAGTGAAGATACATGTACATTATTCTTACACAATAAACAATAGAACCCAGTAGTCCATTGCGAACAGTTTGGAGAAAGTTAAGACGCCAGTTAACATGGAGTGTTATCAGTCTCAAGATTGTCTGCCACTCAACATAAAATAAATTGGAATATATTTATATCATTGTTAATTTTGAACATTTTATTATATTGTGCTTGCTTTCAAACGGGGTTAACTAACGTCTTTATCACTCGTTCAGGACTTTTAGTTTCATATTTTGACAGACAGAACGACTTTAGAAAATATAGCCTTATGCTTGAATGTTGGTCCCCTTTCGCACAAAGTAGCATAGCTTAAAACCTGCTCATAATTTGGAATTTTGGAATCTGATTATCGTTATTCCGAAGAAAAAAAACGTTGTGTCTGCTCATTAATCAAACAGTTTTGCAATTAACTACTATATTGACTCAATTTGACTGTATTCGGGATGTGACGGTGAAGGGATTAAGGTAAACTCTCCCCGTGCTATGCTAGACTGACGCCACATTATGAAGCATATTAGATCCCGATTAGATTCCAAGTCACTCGGTTAAATTGTCGCCCAACATACGTACAGCGGAGATGTTATTAGTTCCCGACTCAACGAAACAAAGCGTACACGTAACGCAATGAAATGTAAACAATAAATGATTGTTAAAAAACTAAAAAGATAATTTTCAATAAAAAATACGGGAACTATTTTGGATCATCGCCAGGCGTACATGTCACTGTTTGCAATGTTCAATGGGGAAGATGTTATTATTTCCCTTCCATTTAAACGCAAACGAATTGTAACAAACCATTAAAAGTTGCAACATGTTGACAATTCTTTCTACTTATACTAAGTAGCAAACAGTTTTGAGTCTGATCAGACGCCGGATTACCCGGCGTCTGATCTGGCTTCCCACTGTTTGGACGGTAAAATATAGTTTAGCATAAACTCGTTTATTAGGAAAGAATAACGCAATTTCCCCTTTACTTAACAGCTTGAGCATGAACGCGTTAACTGCGTAAGAAGTTTAAAGCACTGTTTGTGTAAATGCCCACTTTTCCTGAAGCCATGGTAAATGTCAAAGCAGGTGAGTTTTTCGTGGGTATAAACAGGCATATCTAAATTCTTGGAAGTAGAGAACATGAAAACGCAAAACCTTAGTCGGCGGTCGAGACACATAAATCACCTGTAATGATTACAAAAAGGCATTTTTCCAGACATCATTCAACAGCAAAACGTAGATCACAAGGAGGTTGCAACGAGGAGTTTCTGAATTATGCAGTGGAAATTACGTTATACGTTACAGTTGAACGCAAACGCAATGTAATAACATAGAGAAAATGAAGACGATATGTTTGAATATGGATGAACCGGCGTCTGATCTGGCTAAAACTGTCCGCAATGGACAACGGGGGTTTAGCATAAAGGCGTGTATGTGGTGAAGAATAAGGTTGTGTTGAATGTATGAGCCGCGCCGTGAGACACAAAATGTTACAGGTAATTGGAGTATTCGATAACCAAACCCTCACGGACCGATCATAATGTTCGATTAATAATGGTTTGCCGGATAACTGAGTTTTCTGCAGTCCTATAGTCTTGCGTGGAGCAACCACTTATCCGATGAACTATATACATGTACATGCATTCATCATGACTGAGTGACAAATGAGTAGGCAGAACTAATGTTTTAGATCGAGAAATGTATTCATTTGCTAGCGATTGACGGTTTTACGTAATCCAGATTTTGTAGAATATAATTAATATTTTCAATTGAACCAGGTTCGTATACGTCTGATCTGGTTCCACACAGCGTCCCATGGGCTACATAAATTTAGCACCAACGCGTTTATGAAACTCATTTTGCGCATGTTAAAATTAATATCGTATACGTTTAGTTTAAACGGAACGAAACGCATTGAAGGTAGCAACAGTTATTAAATAGTTGACAAGAGTTTAAATTCGAACTTCAAACAGTCAGAAATCTGATCAGACTCCTGGTTGTTCGGCGTTTGATCCGACATCAGACCGTTTACAATGACCATAAGACATATAGTGAGAGTATATTCAATAGAGAAAATGTTATTCTTTCCCGTTTAAACGCAAACGTAACGCAAACGCATATCACTAAAACGTAGAAAATGTCAATCTTTAGATATCTCTTACAATTCATTTTGATCTGAAGGGCAAATAGTTTGGAGCCTGATCAGACGCCGGACCACCCGTCGTCTGATCTGGCTCCAAACTGTTTGCAATTGAAATATACGTTTAAGCGTAAACGCGTTTATTGGGAAAGAATAACACATTCTCCACTGTACAGTAAAACATCTCTAATACGACCACAATAACGAAGGCTAATGTACTGTATACACGACAGGTTAAAGCTTCAAGCAAGGTGACAGTAAAACAGAAAGCTACTAACGAAACTTTCTGTTTTACTGTCACCTTGCTATAAGCAGTCACCTGTTGTATAAAGCTAATAATTGACACAATTTAGTTGCCGTAATAGAAAGGTATTACTGTATAAGTCTTCCCACACTACCCCTTCTTTTTATCGCAACTTCAAGTTATAGACCGCCCGGATTCACCTCAGATATAATCAGTGTCATGACACGTCACGCTCCAAACTGCATCACATCTATTCAGGTTCCTTAACCATTTCAGCCACAGCCATATTTGCACATCAACTATATCCAGCTTGAGACAGGTTACTGCTTACAGCAACTAAAAGTAAAAACAGAAAGCTTCTATAGCAGCTATCTGCTTTATATTAATAACATTAAGCTGGCCCTTGTCAGTGGATATTGAGCTTTAGCAACTTTGAGGAAGAGTAGATAGGGACGTAGGGCGTAACGTTGCGTCTGGTCAGTTTCTAATTTGTTTGACACTTCTAACGATTACATAGCCAATTTACCTACAAGGTTTACGTATGAGAAATGGAAGTATACATCACTTGGTTAAAGCAGATGACGTCATGGTAGTGGAGAGCTACATGTAAAAGACATGATAAATGCGCTGCAGACTGTCAGATACGGAAGAATGAATATTACTGCAAACAACATTTGATGGTTTTCTCATTATGTTGTGTAAGAATTTTAATGATTTACACAATGTAAACGATTGGTTGAACAGATCTGTCTAGGTTGCAAACGTTCTTAGAATATTTTAAATTTCACAGGAGAGCGTTAACCCTGTCACTGCCTTCTACCTATGGCGTCTTTTCTTGAGAATACTTTAGTCTGTAACGCATTCAATCCTTATCATTCTAAGCGCAACTTACCCTAATATTTGTAAAAAGCTTGGATCCAAATCAGACGCCACATAACGTGGCGTCTGGTCGGAATTCAAGCTTTTTCCACTCATGTTAATATTTTTCTAAAGTTTAAAATTATAAAAACGTGCATACATTGATCTTTCGGAGTCCTCTGCTCAGGGTCTACACTGTTTGCATACAATATATGTAATCTTTACAGGTAAATTATTTGTTAATGACGTGTATACCAGGGCTGCCATTAAATGACATAAAAAATCCTAAGATTTCAAAATTTGCATTTTTCAAGTGCGATTTTACGAATCGTACCTTTTCCCCATCGCCTGTTTCTAGTTTTGTTGACACGTGGCTGCTTAAAGCAGACTGAAAGTAAAGCAGAATGCGCCCTAAGGCGCATTCTACTTTACTTTCAGCCTGCTTTAAGCAACCATATACTAGAAAAAAAATCCGAAAATTTAGGAAAAATCCGGAGAAATGGCAGCCCTGGTATACTCTTAATTTAGGTTGAATGTGTTACATTGTAAACGAAGCGAAAGTCAGGGGAATTGTATGAGAAAATAGACGATATATTTTACCCCAAGAAATCATATGCGGTGTCTGATCAAGATGCAAACTGTCTGAAACATCTGATAATTAACACATTTGTACGGCCGTACATGTGATACAGAGGATTTACCGTAATAGGAAGCAGGTTAAAGCTGAGTTCAAGTTGTATTTTTAGTTTAGATAAAGTCTTCTATGAACATTGCAATATTTAATTCATTATGCAATTCAAAATAATTTTTGTGTTATTTATGGGGACAGTTGTGTTAAATTGTTAAGCTAGGATAATAATCTATCTATCTTTTATACTTTTGAATATCTTGTAGCCTCAAGATACACGTAACTCACAGTGTATATTTAGATAATATGTGTAAATACGTTTCATCTGGGTATATTATATTTGAAAATTTTTCGTTTCTTGTCTCATAACATAATGTTGTTTACCTTAATTGAGCTTGAGCAGAACATTTCGTCGTTAGTCTTTTCAGAGCTAAACCAGAAAGGCGGTTATTGAAAATTCTAATGCCTTGTGAGAATTACTCCTCGGGCCTAATAAAACAGGAACCATGTACAGAACGGGTTTAATTTGCCCCAAACAAACGGTGCTACTCTGAATAACAACACTCCGTAAAACGATTGTCACTCAGTATTTATGACAGAATTGATCGTTTTTTACCTTGCGTTGATTGATAATATTCATAAAATAACTCTCACTGATATTAGCATTCTTACATTTAAATGAACCTTTTTCGGTGTTTTAAACCGGTTAGACTATACATAAGGATACAAATTAAAGCACTTGCTTTATTTTCATCTTGCTTTAAGTTGCTACTTCCTTAAACACAATAAGAATCGTCTTCTGTGTATCCTATACTTGTAAAGAACACATTTACTGTTTCCAATACCATCAGACCATATACATGTACGTTTTATACTGAATCCTTTTAGAACCGAGGTCATCTGGTATTTGCAATTTTAGACAAAGTCCGTTTGCAAATGAGATTCTGCTAGGAGCCTTGTTATACGTAATTCAAATGATCTTTGTGTCATTCCTGAGGACACTTGTGTTGTCTTGTGGTTAAGCCAGGAGAATTCACTATCAATATTTCATGATAAGCCTTGTGGGGGATTAGGTATAGTGTTTGTCTCATTCATAATCCAAAGCTCGCCTACATTTGAGATTTTCACATACTTCTCATCTATCTCTTGCCTGTAATACGGCGTTAAATTATTCCTTCGAGGGTTCCATGGAAACAAGCGTACTTATAGGAATTATAGAATGTAAAATAAACAGCGTATCTAATCTAGCGGACATTTTCTATGTCTGAGACACAGAAGATCCATCAACTGTTCATACGAAAAATAGTTGAATTATTTACCCTTTGTTGTCTTTGATCAATAAGTATTAAAGTTTTACAGATTTCGCACATTTTATGAAAACTCTGTATCATTAATTTTGAATTTGAAAAGAGGTTAAACGCTTCTTCAAATTCTGTATGATTATTATTTATTGAATTTTAACAGATTATGCACTATTCTAATAATTGTACCGTAATTCTAATCATAGAGCACTCGTCTTAGTGTCCCTTTAATGCTAAGCAATTTACTCCACAATAGTGCAAAGAAGAACAAAACATGTCGGTTATTCATTCCCAATACAGGCGAATGTGACACATGTACATGTAAAACAATAATGTCAATTGTAAACACTGTAAAGTCAGATCTAACAGCGAATGCAGTGTTCCCTCTCTAAAACGGCCCTCCCATTAACGACTCCCTCCTTACAACGACCATTGCCGCTGTTCCCCAAACCCGACATTTATGTCCAACCTTTTCGCTGCTGCAATATCGTCTGCTTAAAATTGCGTCTGCTGCTTTTCTCAGAGTTACATTGTTAACATTTTGACAGAAGAAAAACGTCATGACGAGTGACAAACAGCTTGAATCCAGATCAGACACCGCGTTATGCGACGTCTGATCTGGATTCAAGCTGTTTACAAATAAAAGCAAAGTTCCCTCTCCATAACGACCCCCCGAACATCGCACACAACTTTGGTCTCCCATTGGGTGTCGTTGTAGAGAGGGAGCGTAGATTTTACCGTTCGATATTTGGAAGAACCCGTAATAACAGTTTAAACGCAAACGGAACGCATACACATTTCAATAAAATGGAGAAAATGACAACTTTTTGAAAAGTCTGACTATTCATTTTAATATGAGTGGCAAACAGTTTGGAGCCTGATCAGACGCCGGGTTACCCGATGTCTGATCTGGATTGAACTGTTTGCACTAGAGATAATAGATTTAGCGTAAACGCGTTTATTGGGAAATAATTGCGTTTTCTCCACTGTATGACCATGCTCCAAACTGCAATTGACATTATTGTGGTACATGTAGACACAAACGCATTGTATTGAAAGAAAATAACGTATCCTCCACTATGCGGTGACACAATCTCGTCTATGTGCCTTGTTTCGAGTGTGCTGTTGATGCAAGTGGCTGTTTGATGCAACGTGAATGGAAAGCATAACGTTCGTGTATATGCGTTCAGTCCTTTTTTGCAATTGTTTAAACCTTATCTTGTCGTAATGTCTGCTTTGAAACTGTCGTCTGTAAAAAGGTTGCAATTAATTTTGTATGTTTAAATAGAAACAACTCAAAATTGGTTTTCAATCAGTTTTGATTTATACTTTTTTTTAAATACCAGTCAAGCCACGATCGACGGGATAATGGCTAAGCTACAATGGAGAATGTGTTATTCTTTCCGAATAAACGCGTTAACGCTAAAAATTATATTTCCACTGCAAATATTTGGGAGCCAGATCAGACGCCGGGTAACCCTGTGCATGATCAGACTCCAAACTGTTTGCCCCTCATATCAAAGTGAATTGTAAGAGATATCTAAAAATTGACATTTTCTACGTTTTAATGCCATGCGTTTGCGTTTCGATTGCGTTTACACGGGAAAGTATAACATATTCTCCACTGTATCAATTCTGACAACAGAAGAGTATCGTATTTTGATGTTTTTTATAGCATGGGTATGTTTTGTTTTCAGTTTTAATGACTCGTCTGTTCTGTTGAAAATGAAATATGTTTCCGAATATTTCAGTCTGTGAACAGCTTTCGAAGAAGACAATGGCGATATTTGGACCATTGAATCACGACCTCGCAGCGTTTACCGGATCGGCGTGTTCAAGTCTTAATATACCTCATTTTGAAACAAGGGTTGACGCCAGTACAGTTCCCCTAGCGCCCTTCTCCATTAATCTTCATCCTGATTCTGACCTTCTCGCTAAAGCCACACTGGATGTGATAAAGCATTTCGGCTGGAACGAAATGCTGATAATTTACGGGAACCAAATTGGTAGGTAATCATAGTGCTAGATTTAACTTTCATTGTCCGCCTACTGTTTGGTAGACGTTATTCTAGGCTTATAAACGCGTCTGTGCTCAAATAATAAGTTCCATTTCAAACAGCTTGTTAAAGTGGCTAAAACGTAATTATTTCCCGTTTAAACGAAAACGTATTGCAATAAAATGGAGAAAATGACAACTTTTTGATAAGTCTGACTATTCATTTTAAATGTCATATGAGTGGCAAACAGTTTAGAACCTGATCAGACGCCGTGTTACCCGGGGCCTGATCTGGCTCCAAACTGTTTGCACTAGAGATAATAGAATTAGCGTAAACGCGTTTATTGGGAAATAAAAACGTTTTTTCCACTGTACAATTACAAAATCTTACAGAAATCCAATATAAAAAGAGCTTAAATGTCATCTTTCAGACAATGTTCATTCATGTGGTTTTGAAGATACATGTAGGTTGTTGTTTAAAGCAGAGTTTTAAGCAAACAAAGAACACGTCTACTATAGCAGTTATAGAAATCACATAAGGCTCTTGGTTAACATTACAAAACTTTACAGAAATCCAATATATAAATAGCTTAAATGTCACCTTCCAGACAATGTTCATACATATTGTGTCAATTACATATAGTGCACGCCAATACGAAATGACAGTTAACACCGGGATGTTTCTTAAATATGCCATGAAGACAAACATCTATGGATGTTATGAAATACTCGAGATTGAAAAATACCAAAGGTATCAAAATAGATTGCGTTAAGGTATTAAACAATATATGATTGAAGTGACTTTAGTATTATATTATTGACAGATTTAGGAATCAATTTCTAATCAAAATAACATATTCCAGAATGCAAAATAACAGCACTGTTTAAAGGGACATATTCGTTAAAGTCGGTCTTAAATTGTAGATTTTGTCTTAAAAACAACTCCCGTTGTTGTTGGGGTGCATATAAGAGTAACAAATAGATTTTTTACTATCCAGGTGAGCCTTCCCTAATTAGATAGGAGGCCGTCATATTTGCATATTCGCTAGCGGAACCCCTCGGTCCTTATGCTATTTGTGACGTCATCTATCCCATCGCATGTCGTCGGGTACTTTCAGCTTAAGTGATTATTTCTCTGTTAAAAAAGCCTTGAAACTCTAATTGATGTTCGAAATATTACTAGTTAAACTGTTGATAAAAGTACAATTAGACTTAATGATAGACGGGAAACTTCGCTAATCCCTTTTCCCACGTTTTGTCAGAGACAGTGTATACCACTGTCTCTGGTTTTGTTTAAACACGAAAAGACTATCACAACTAAACACACACCCACACAATTCAGGCATTTATGTGCATTAACAGCGGCATGATGTATCATGATTGCAATTAGACAATCCCTCGTCATAATTGCTGTCCTTACCATCGGGAAAAACCCACTATATGTAATCCGATTAGTGACACTAAAGTTATCAACCAGACCCATAAAGCCACAAACCTCCCGTCGCGGCACACTTGCTATTTCGCCGACATGGCGCTCGCCGCTACCGGAAATATGTAATAACAACTGCTTTATTGAGTTGCCGCGTGAAAGATAGGAACGTTTGAAGTTTTGCTCACGATGTTATGACCCATGTCAATATTTCAAGAGTATTCTTTAAAAAATTAAAGGCATTAAGCCGTGAAACGTAATGTAAAGATATGGTCAGTTTCGGACATTTCAAAGTATTTTTGTGAATTAAAATGTTATTTAGAAATAAAAAAAATTAAAACCTCAAAAACCAGGAGCTTTCAAATACCATAGGTATTCGCATTGACACCAGCCGTACATAAAAATGAATGTTTAACAGGTTTTAACTGATCACGTTAATCTTATTTTCACAAACAGCCTGTCTTCTTTATTGTAAACATATACCGATAAGGGATAAATGATGACACAGGTTATCAAAATGGCGGCCTCCATGAAAGATCGTTATCCAAACTAGAAAATGCTATAAAAGTATTATTTTGAAAGTTTTTTTGGATTTTTTTCACTTTTTGCATTTTGAATACATGCACGTTCGTTTAAAACCAAGTTGTAAACAGCTGTCCATTTAAGTCTACTTTTCCTGTTGCTGACATTAAACCTAAATGGCACGAATACGCGTTCTTTACAAACGGTGTACCTGTAAATAGAACACGTGCCCTGTGCAAATAGTGTAGACACATAGCTGAGGCCTCCATTTGTAACCATCAGAGCAGGGTCTTCTCTGTGTGTAATGTTTGCAAAATATTATTAAAACAACCGTATATAGTCATATATATATATATATATATGGACTATATTTAATGTGAAACTGGAATTTTTAATTTGCAGTAACATGAGTCAATGATTTAATCGACAATTCTTTGAATTCATCATCAATCACATGGTTCAACTTTATAAGGTAATTGTTTATTGAAGCTAAAAGTTGGCTGAAAATAAAGCAGGGTGCGCTTTCAGTGTTTGGTACATTCCACTTTATTTAAAACCTGCGTTGAGTGGTAACATGTTTTTCAAAACTAGAATCAACAAGCATATTGAAGCCAGATCAGACGCCGGGTAACTTAGCGTCCAATCAGGCTCAAACTGTTTGCAACTCAGATTGAATTGAGTAGTCGATACGTCGAAACCATTTTTATTTTCTCATTATGTTTTATTGCGTTTGTGTTTCGTATGCGTTTCCTACTAAAGGCATGTTTTATTTACAAACAGTAAATATGTAAAAACTTTATTTGTCATATGGGAAGAATGAAGACCCAGATCAGAGGTTTCCCTAAAGAAGCCAACTAATCATTATCAGCAGTGTTCGCAAATATTCAATTCACTTACATGTACATGTATAATAGTAAAAATGGACTAAGACTTCTTTAGAATTTGCAAATGTCCATTTGCAGTTTCAGGGGTCAATGCGTTGGATGCATTAATGAAGTATGTTCCTATGCGAGATTCGGTATTACGTATGCGTTTTTACGTGTAATTCAAGGACTTGGCTAGGCCTAGTGACGCATATATGCAAAAATCCTAAACAATATACCTTAGTTGAGTTTAACTTTTCATATGCAAATAGTACAGACCTAGACTAGAGGGCACCTACAAGAACCCTCTGATCATAGTTCATATTGTTTATCTTTATTCAATATTGTAAAATCGCAAGTAAAAAAGTAATAAATGGACTAGACCTAATTAGAATATGAGCCGTGCCATGACAAAATCTGACTTATTGCATTCTAACTTTGTACAAACTAAGCACCGTTGCCATCCATGGACCTGTGTCTGAGTTTGGTCTTCACTGGAAATACCGTATGTAATACAGCTACATACACTGCTTTAGATGTGTGTGGATGTCAAAAAGTGTATATCAAGGCCAGCCGCCGAGTCAAAGATGTGGCGGCTTGCCTTGATCTACAATGTTTGCAATACAATAAGGCAGGTTTTCGCATGGCACGGTTCACATGTCATTTCACATTTAAAGTTTCAGGGACCAGTGCGTTAAAGTTAGATGAATTAACATCGAATATTCCTGTGCGAGCTATACTTTTATCCCAATTAAATTTCCGCCTGTCTTAATTCCATCATTGAATCGTTGTCTGAGCGGTCATTATTGGCGGGATTATCTATATACGCAGTCTTAAAAATGTCTACACTCGAATATTGTGCAGAGTTTAGTCAGATCTTGTTGGATTTTCTTCCAAAGATATTTGCATATATTATGGCATGTCAATCATTTGCTATTGGTAAATAGATTTAACTAGATTTCTGTGATTTTACAGGTCTACTTAAAATACAGACATTGATTCGGGCTAGCAACCAGACAGCCGATATGTCTGTAATAGTGAGACAAACAGACCTCAGAAACATGCGGGCCGTGTTGAAAGAGGCAAAGAAGAAACAGTGGCGTCACATAGTGGCAGAGCTGAACATCACAGAGACGCAACAACTATTAAAAATGGTGGGTGGCTTGCACGAAAAGTTGTTTTGATCTGAGGTTTCCTATATTATTGCTTCTGTTATGACAACTTATTACACATACATTAACAAGAAACAGAAATGGAATAAGAATATCCCAAATTGTTTAACAGGCTGGGAGAACACTTACACATGTACAGCGGAGAAGACGTTATTAGTTCCAAATCAACGTGGTTATGCTTACACTAGTATGTCCATTGCAAACTATGCTCCAAACTATTTACCACTCATATTAACAATAATATTAACATGTTAGATAAATTGAGAAAGTTTAGATTTTAGTTCACCGCATTTGCATTCTTTCCGTTTAAACGGGACAAAATAACATAATTTCCGCGGTACATTTAAACGGTTTCACTGCCTTACGCCGATTGAACACCAATTTGGCTTCTGATCAAGACCCAAACTGTTTTCAAACGCGCTTGATGGCGTCTTTGATAGTGAAAGGGTTAAACTACATGTACCTATAAGGGACACGTGTTTAATACATGTACAAAATGCACTTTTTGAAAATGATAAACACACATTACCTTTTACACATAAATTAACATATCAAAGGCACCCGATGCAATGGAGAAGAATTTAATCTTCCAAATAAACACGCGTGTACTGTTACAATTATTTTTATTGCAAACAGTTTGTAACCACATCAGACGTTTATATATTTGATTGCAGTACGCGTGATGTTTTTGTGTTTAAACGGAAAAAATACCGTCTTCACCGATATATCTGCAAAACTTACACAGGCTAGAAACACAGTCTTGTCTAAAGTAAAACATTCAGTCAGATTTAACAGGCAAGACTTTTATCACTTGTTTAAGACTAAAGCTTCTAGTAATAAATCAAATTAAAAATAGATCATTTATAACATCGAATCAGTTTGCAGTGAACCCAGGAATCAAAAAGCAATCTATCTTGTAATCTCTGAATTCTGTAGTATTTCTCAAAGTAGGTTTATGTCTACATATACAAGGTCATCTACAGAGTATAATTAGAGTATTGAGCATGTTCGGTCTTAATTGTAACACCATAACTATCCCGATGTCAATGCTTATTTGCTAAAAGGTTTGGATCCTTATCAAACGCAATGTATCGCGGCGTCTGATCAGGATCCAAACTGTTTGTCACTTATATTAATATTTCACAAACAAAATATCTAAAATTTGTATGTAAGAAATAAAAACAGATGACAATTGTTTAAACCGGATTGAAGGCGTACAGTGGAGAAAACGTTATTCTTTCCCAATAAACGCGTTTACACTAAAACCATTATTTCCACTGCAAACAGTTTGGAGCCAGATCAGACGCCGGGTAACCCGGCGTCTGATCAGGCTCCAAACTGTTTGCCACCAAGATAAAGATGAATTATCAGAATTGTCAAAAAGTTGTACTTTTCTACGTTTTAGTTTTTTGCGTTTACGTACGTTTGCGTTTAAACGGGAAAGAATGACAGATTCTCCACTGTCTATGTATCGTCATGCTACTCAGCGGTTCTTTCAGCATTGGTTGCAATGAAAAATGCTTATTTCTCCCCATACACTCCCTATACACGCGTTTATATTAAAATAATTGGTTTGTCACTAAGTTTTAAACACATCGGATGGCCAGGACCCACACTGTTTGACACGCATGTCTCAGTTTCGTTTGCGTTTAAACGGGAAAGAATATCGTATATTTCGCTGTACTCCAAACGGTATGCAGTAGTTTGTATAACATTATTTGAATAACGCATTACGGCAAAAGAATGACAGCTTCCCAAAGCAGATTTATGTTAGAAAGAGAACACCTGCATTTAAACATTAACTAAAGCCTCTCTCATAGGTCTAATATAGCTGATCAAATGAAGGCTTATTGCTACCATTTAAGACAGGTGGCAGCTTACAGCAATATGACAGTTAAACAGAAAGATCCTATTAGAGCCTTCTGCTTTATTCTTATATTGCTTTAAGCAGCCTCCTGCCTAAACCTTTGAAAATATTATCTCATGTAGCGGTCGTTATAGAGAAATTTTATACTAATATTAACTCAAACCAAATGCACTGACATCTTACCGAAAGACATCCGTATTGACCCGAATGCGTGGAATTTAAGTTACAAAATAAACGATTGAACATAAGACATTATTATAACTGAGAAAATGCAAAACCACATACATTGAGCAGAATATCAATATGTGACCCACATAAAAACGCATGTGTTCTAGTTAAACGTTTACTGTGAGGTAAGAGAGAAAATAAATGGATCTTGTCATGACAAAATCTGCCGTGTTGCATTTCAAACATTGCAGATTAAGGCCAGTAGCCGGGTCTAAGACGCAGCGGCTGTTCTTGATACACACTGTTTGACACCCACATGTACCTAAAGCATTGTTATTAGCAGTATGATGTACGGTATTTGGTAGTGTAGACCAAACCAAGATACAGTGGATAATCTGTTATTCTTTCCCGTTTAAACGCAAACGTACGCAAACGCAAAGCACTAAAACGTAGAAAAGAACAACTTTTGGACAATTCTGATAATTCTTGTTTATCTTGGTGGCAAACAGTTTGGAGCCTGATCAGACGCCGGGTAACCCGGCGTCTGATCAGGCTCCAAACTGTTTGCAATAGAAATAATAGTTTTAGCGTAAACGCGTTTATTGGGAAAGAATAACAGTTTCTCCACTGTACATGTACACTAGCCATGATACGGCTAAAAGCAATTACAAACAATATAGACCTATATCAGAGGGCTACTGTACGAACCCTCTAATCAGGACTTACCATAATGTTGTACATGTATAGTGTTGAACAAACCTCTCAGGAGTCATTGTAAACTCGTCTGTATTTATACAATGGAGGAGTACTGTTGGTACTCAGCAGTGTAAGTGTTAAAATTTTGAAACCCAATGTTGCCATTACCCAATAAAATCGTCTCTTTTTTAGGACTAGATGGGGTAGTCAAAACATATAGTATGGTTCAGAGCTACAGATTTAAGCTTTTGAGATTGTCCCTGTCAGCTGCTTACATCTTCATGCTTGAACCATTGACATAGTACAGTAAAACCTCTCTATTACAATCACTAAATTGTTTTGACTGTTAGGTGTTTACGACAGGCGGCTACTTAAAGCAAGGTGCCAGTAGAACAGATAACACCCTTAGCTGCCAACTATATTTTATACAATCAATTATCCTTCATTTTAGTGGTCGTTATAAAGAGAATTTATTTGATGAATGTTTTGAATTTTGTCTGATCTATATATATTGCACTGAGATTTGAATCTATTTTTGACATACACATTAGAGTATGTCAATCGTGTAGCTGTGCGCACTTTGAAATGTGCAGGTTAATCCATTCGAGCACTAGTCACACATATGTGTGTCCTTTGCAAACAGTGTGGTTGTGAAGAGTGCACTTGTCATATACATGTACCAACAGTGCATGTCCTGATCAGAGGGCTCCTAACTAGTCAAACATTGACTTAATTGGAACTGGAACTGTCGATTTGATCATCAGTGAGATATGGATTAAGAAATATCTTGAGTGCACGCCAATAAATATTGTTTCTGTGTAAATATTTCAGGCACTCCAAGAAGGAATGATTGATTCCTATCATCACTTCATCATTAATAACATGGTAAGTTAATTATTGGCTCTATCATGGTTCTTTACGATGGGGAATTTGCGTGTTTGTCTATTAAACGTGTTTTGCAAAAACAAGAAGCCCATTGCAAACAGTAAAGCGTCAGATCAAACGCTAATGAACTCAGCGTCTGCCCAGGCTCCAAACCGTTTGTCATTCAAACTCTGTCGAGTCGTCATTTCAGACACATTTCATTTTCTACATGTTAGTGTCGTGCGTTTTCATTTAGATTTGTTTGACGGGTAACGATACTGTATGTTCGTCTGTATGTCCGATTGCAAAAATATAGCTTCCATATACATACAGTAAATATCTCTACTGCCACCACTTAATACTTTTAACTACTTTTAGTTTAAGGCATGTCGCTGCTTAGCAATGTGAAAGTAAACTAGAACACTCATTTTGGGCGATCTGTTTTACTTTTACCTTGGTTTAAGATCCCATGTGTCTCTTATACTGTACCATATACCATCAATATTAGCCTTCATTTAAATGTTCGTAATAGAGGGGGTGATGTTAATGTATCAAAGATGGAAAATGCCCCACCTATTCCCGTTTATAAGAAAGTAAACTGAACCCCAGTGTAATAAAATGTACAAGGAATTTAAATGTTGACTATGTTTTTAACTTTAATCCATTTTATGCGGGATACACTTTTAGGTGTACTTCTAGGCAAAACTGTTTGCAGCAAAGTCAATATTCTATCAAAAACTGATACAATCTTTTGTAAATATTTGAAGTATGTCCGCTGCAGACGACATTTCAAAATGGCCACCAAATATTACCCAGCATACAATGAGTTAATGTTAAAACACATTTGAGCATTGTCAGACGCCATTGTTGGGCAAGAAAACACACACCAAACATACTCTATATGTAAAAAAGGCATCGTTGAAATAGTTCAGTTCTATTTGCTATGTAAACCATTTCCTAAATTCACATTTCCGTCTACAGAAAGATAAGCCCTCCAAACCTAAAGCTGGGGCTTTGCAAGAAAAAACAATTTCAATGTTGAACGAATGTCAACGCATGCATTGACTAAAGCCTAATCCTCCGTCAACATCATAAATCTTTCCCCAACTAGCTCGGCTGTTGATGTATTAGTTTTTCTGCTTGTTTTATATTCATATTAGACCAACGAAAGCGCTCACAAAAAGGGTTATGTTTCCCTGAAAGGTTATTGAAATTCGTCGTTTGTTTTCGGTGTATAATCAATGTTATTTTTCTCCCCACTGACAGATACGTTTGGAATTTTAATATCAGTTAATATACAGGGATGACTAGGTTATTCACTCCCAATACACAAGTTACAGTGATTCCTCTCTACAACGGCCCTCCCAACAACTATCTCCTCCTTACATCAACGCTTGCCGCTGTTCTTTTAACAAGACAATGATGTCCAACATATTCACTGCTACAATGTCGTCTGCTTAAAAGTGTCGTCTGCTATTTTTTCTGAAAGTTCCATAACGGATATTTTAACAGACGAGTGACAAACAGTTTGTATCCAGATCATACGCCGCGTTACGCAGCTTCTGATCTGGAATCAAGCTGTTGCCAAACTTCCCTCCCTATAACGACTCCCTCCGTACAGTGCACACATTGTTTGCCTCCAATTGGGTGTCGTTGTAGGGAGGGAGCGCTGTAGTACTTAAATGATGATGTACACTGCAAACAGTTTTGAGTTCGAATAGAAGCTGAGCAACTCGAGATTTGATCAGGAGCCAAACAGTTTTAACGTCTAAACCTCATGTTTCCTTAACCTTTTGAACCCTACTCCCGCATATAGGCATCCTTTTCAAACAGTGTGCATGTGAATAGTACACTTGTCCTATGCAAACAGTGAAGACCCAGATCAGAGGGCTCCGAAAGGAGCCCTCTGATCAGGGTCTTCACTGTTTGTCATAATGCCAAACATTGACAAAAACAACCCTTAAAAGTCAGAAATGGACTAGACAAAAAAGGAAACTGGAATTGTCCATTTAAAGTTGTAGGGAGGAAAAAGTAACCACGAATTCCTTAATTGTAAACCAATCAAACGGTTGTTTTCAAACAGACGATATTCTGACAGTGAAAAATAAACTTTAGCCCCCTTCACTGCCATGACGTCATCAATTTTGACCAATTATCGCCTGTTTTTATTTCTCATATTTAAACTTTTAAAGATAATTTGACTGAAGAAATGACTGTCAAATAGGTTGGATCCTAATTAGACGCGTCACGCTGAGTTTGATCAGGATCCAAAATGTTTGCAAATAATAAGGGGTAAGTTTAAAATACGCGTATATTTGATCTGCGCGTAGGCAAGTGATTGGTCTGCAAAAGGAGAGATACAGATCCTTCGACTTTAAAAGCGAGATCGCGTTATCGACAGTGAACTGTATATTACACAGGTACTCTTTGCTTCAACTGTCACTTATTACTTAATTTCCTTTCGTTTCAGGATATTGACTTACTGGATCTCGAGGACTATCGCCATAATTTCGTCAATCTTACGGGTTATAGATTAGTTAACATGGAAAATGAGTTTGCACGAAACATCTTCTATGACATGACCTCATATACCGAGAACACACAACTTCCAATAATGAAAGGTTCTTATTTACCGGTAAGAATAAAACCGAGGTAGATCAACAGGCACACTTGCATTTAGATACAGTGGAGATAACGTTATTCTTTCCCACTTAAACGTAAGCAAACGCATTGCAATACAGCGTAGAAAATAACAACTTGTTGATAATCCTGAACACTTATTTTAATCTAAAAAGCAAACAGTTTGGAGCCAGATCAGACGCCGGGTTACCCGGCGTCCGATCTGGCTCCAAACTGTTTGAACTGTAAATATTAGTTTTAGCGCAAACGCGTTTTTTTGGAATGGATAACATTTTCTCCGCTGTACCACTGAATGAAGACGCCTGGTGATATTTATTTATTCATTCACTGAAGAAAATATTTCTAATTTTTTAAGTCATAAACATGCACTAAAAGAAATATTTTCTTATTCTATCACACGGTAGCTTAAAGCAGACTGAAAGTAAAGCAGAATGCGCCTCAAGACACATTCTACTTTACTTTCAACCTTAATTAAGTGACCCCTGTCTTCAAACCTAGAAACAGGCTATGGGGTAAAGGGTTAAGTCAGCAATTTGCTTTAATGTGGGAAACAGAGGATGTAGAAAACTCCTATAGGAGCTCTGCTCTGGAACGTTTGTTCTGCATTATGCTACCATCTATCATATAAATTACAAATGTGCCCGATTTGAATGACCGCTTAATGCAAGTTTTACTGTATAGGCAATAGGGTGAGTATGTTAACACTTTGAACCCTAATCCTGCATATAGGCGTCATTTTCAAACAGTGTACATGTGAATATATCACTTGTCCTATGCAAACAGTTACATGTAAGACCCAGATCAGAGGGCTCCGAAAGGAGCCCTCTGATCAGGGTCTTTACTGTATGTCATAACGCCAAATGTCATAACGCCAAATATTGTATGGGCCATGTGGGTAGCATTGATTATAGCATGTTGCTCAATGCAAAAGATTTATAGACTGTTCCCAATGAAACTGCCTATATTGTTTCTACACTGTATAAAGTATTCGACTTTGACAAGGGATTTTGACAATTCTTCAAAGAGTGGTCGCTTAACAGAACATGTCTTATCGTCAATGCTTATAGAGTGTACGATGATAAAACATTATAAGCTTGTACAGTATGTGAATTGGTGGGTGAGTTTCGTTTTTTACACGGTCACACACAATATGTCATATATCGCCAATGAATGACGCGGGTAGATGAGATGAGACAAGATGATGATGATGATTTTAGGAAGATGATTTCGGCTAATCTCATTCATTGTGAATCAGAGCATGAGATCAGTCACCAACCTGCCTTCCTGTTAGTTCTTAGTAAAAGGGATAATCTTGGTCAAATAAACAGAAACATCCCCTATTCAATTAAGCCTCAGAACCATCACAAGATAAGACGGTATCTAGGACATTTGTATAGACATTTATTTCACAATAAATTACATACAGATCCGTTTCAAAAGTTTGGAACCCGTATCAAACGCCTTGTAACCCATAGTCCGACCCGACTTTAAATAAGGAAATATATTCAGTTATTTTATAATTTTTAATGCGTTCGTATTGAATTCAATGGCGTTTTAATAAAAAATAATCAGGGTCCGAGGTTATAATGCTTCAAACAAACTGTTTGCTCAAAACTCAATTTTAATTACTGGCTCTAGTTTTTGTACAACACGCTTTTTTCAGTAACCTCATTTGGAGCTTGTTAATTATTGTTAACCGTATAATTACATGTATGTATGACAACGCTCGTTATATAAAAAAATGTTTGCCGAAGTATTGTGAACTGAGAAAAATTCAGAGTTTTGAATTCGTTTTAAGTTTTAAAACCACGAAGCCTGATCTGTCTCAAAATTGCTTGCTATTGAAATTAGTGTCTTAGAAAATGGAATTATACCATGGAGAGTTATTCGTTCTAGTTTAATATACAAACACAATGAAATTAAATGTAGATATTAAATGGTTATTGAATATAATATCTACCTTTATCGAAATAAGTAGAAAACTCTTTGATGATGTCATAAAGCGCGTTTGCAAACAGTTTTGGTCCTGGTCAGACGCCGAGTCTGATCAGGACTCAAACTGTTTGACACTCTTATCAAAACGTATTTAGTCATACAACCTTTTAACTTTGAAACGTGCCTTGCAGACAACAATATTGAAGCAGACGACTATAAAGCGGTGAAGGGGTACAGTGGAGAATCTGTTATTCTTTCCCGTTTAAACGCAAACGTACGCAAACGCAAAATACTAAAACGTAGAAAAGTACAACTTTTTGACAATTCTGATAATTCATCTTTATCTTGGTGGCAAACAGTTTGGAGCCTGATCAGACGCCGGGTTACCCGGCGTCTGATCTGGCTCCAAACTGTTTGCAGTGGAAATAATAGTTTTAGCGTAAACGCGTTTATTGGGAAAGAATAACGTTTTCTCCACTGTACACATCTCCAGAATAATCTGATCATGAAAGGGTTTAGCAACCTGCAATGGACATGCTGGTTATATCATAGTTATAGCATTTGGAATGAATAACTCTATTTGGCTTTATAAACGCATTGTAGCGCCAAATTTGCATCGCTGATTTCCAAGTTTTGTCTTTCAGTATCAAGCGGCCTTGATATTTGATGCTGTGTATCTTTTCGCAAATTCCATGAAGCGGTTTGATAGGTATGTGTCTTTCAAACGGCCGAACTCGACATGTGACGACATTGATCCGTGGACCAGTGGAAACACCTTGTATGATTACATCAAAACAGTAAGTTGTACCTTTGGAAAACGCTATTATACATGTATCATCAACTCTTTCAATGCCATCGTGCCATTAGAGCTACTTATATTCAATCGTCTGATTAGAATGTGCAGTTTCATAATTTTGTTTTCTAGATGATACAGGGACATTCTCTTTAAAATTAAATCTGTAGCCTTTCCTTTTGAAGACATATAGTAGTTATGTCTTTAATTACATTAGTACAAAAGTAAAAGTCATGTTTAAGACGAGTGACAACTTTAAAGTAAAATAGAATACTCCCTTAGGATATTGTTTGTCTTACTTGAATCTTGCTTTGAAACAACCAAAGGTACCAAATATAAAGTGGAGAATACGTTATTCTTTCCCGTTTTAAACGAAAACAAAATGCAAACGCAAAACACCAAAATGTAGAAAAGGACAATTATTTGGTAAGTCTGACTTTTCATTTTTATCTGAGTGGCAAAAGTTCAGAGCTTGATCAGACACCGGGTAACCCGGCGTCTTATCAGGCTCCAAACCGTTTGTACTGGAAATAATAGTGATAGCGTAAATGCGTTTGTTGGGAAATAACGTTTTCTCCACTGTATATACCGTTTGTGTTCAGGAGCATCTGGTTTTGAATTATACAGCACAAAGTCATATCCATGTATAGATTTACTCTATATAATGGTCGTTTATCAGTGTAGACAGGTTTTCAACTGTCGATAACTATCATCTGCATTAATTGTCACCATAAGTCTTGTTACGCTTTTCATTAGCCAGTTTAACCTATGTACCCCTGAAATATTTAATGGTCATATCAAATATCTAAGTCTAGTTAATTTCATCCAAATTAGCGTTGGGTTTAACCAAATATTATTAAATAAAAATAGCGCAGTCCCTGTTCAAGGTACAAGTTGTGGAAATAAAATATCTGTTCTGTTCTGTTATGTTCCATCTACATGTAAATTGACGTCTACATGTTTCAGGAGAGAGTTAACGGAATAACCGGTATGCTCGACCTGTCCTACGGTCGTAGACTGAATTTCCAGTTAGCCATCATGGAGCTTGGTGAAGAAGGTCTTCAGAGGGTAATGTATACATCTAATATTTTCACTTCTAGGGCCACCGTCTGCGCAAAACAATTGTCGTTTGCTTTTATTTATCAAATTAAGGTTTTACATAAACTGATTAAAGAAATATTACATGTATAATGACTATTAAACCGTTTATATTTTTATCAAGTGTTTCTGGGATGAATGGTTTAAATCGTCGTCATTTTCTGTTTTAAATTTAAAAGGCAAATAGTTTACCCAGCACCTTAAATATCTTCAAATCGTTTGAAATTATCTTCTTATGTTAAAGCACATATATAACAGATCTTATTCCAAGTACATGTACTTATTTGTTTCGGTGTAAGATAGAAAATTTCTTCATGAGTGTCAACATCGAATATATTCACAGAATGCAAAGCCACCAGAGAAATGTCTTATTTCGCTCGTCACGAAATAACAGAATCTATATTCTTTGAAAAGGAGAAATACATCGAAATTATATTCAACAACCATTTACTTGTTCTCCACCATGCTCTTTCGGTTATCAGATAATAGTCCTGATTAGACGACATGTTACTCCAATTAGTTTGCAGTTGACGATATATATGATTGAAATGAAGAAGCGTTAAGTTGTCTATTTACACGTTCACATTGAATTGTTATTAAATTATACGTGTCATGCAGCAAACCATTTGAACGGTTTTATGATATAGTTTTACATATGCAGTTTTTCATAATTGTCATAAAACGCAATTATTGTAAATTCTTCTATAAACTCTGAATGCAGATATTATTGTTACAGTGGAGAATCTGTTATTCTTTCCCAATAAACGCGTTTACGCTAAAACTATTATTTGCAGTACAAACAGTTTGGAGCCAGATCAGACGCCGGGTAACCCGGCGTCTGATCAGGCTCCAAATTGTTTGCCACCAAGATAAACATGAAATATCAGAATTGTCAAAAAGTTGTACTTTTCTACGTTTTAGCGCTTTGCGTTTGCGTACGTTTGCGTTTAAACGGGAAAGAATAACAGATTCTCAACTGTATACAGCGAATGTGATTTTATTTTTTTGGCGTTTAATCGAAACGAGACCCAACAAAATGTGAAAAGGTTCCTTCTTCAAAGTCGTGATACATGTAACTTGTGTAAGATATGTCTGATCTAACGCCGAGTTATTTGACCTAACTACTTGTTCCATTTTGTTTGCAATTGAGGTCATCGGTTTCTTTCAAACGCCTTTAGTTGGAAATTAATTATATATTATATATAATTTATAAAATCTATGTGACATTTACGTCGTACGTGTACTGACGCGTGTTGTATTACTTAACGATACTTCAAAGCAGTAACCGTCTACATGCTATTTGGGAATTGTTATCTGTTTCAAATGCACGTGGTTTGGAACTGAACGTTAGGCCAGGTACATCAACCTGATACACAGATGAAACTGTCACTCCAAAGCCGATTTGCGGGAAAAAAAATGTTACATGTATACTGAATGATATATATATTGTTTTCTGTCCTAACAAAAGCATGTACATTTAAAGGAGTGCCGTGAACTGTACACTATTTAAGCTAGATCAGACGTCAACTTGCCCGGCTTCTGATCTGACTCAACCCTATTACGTGAAGGAAACGTTATTCTTTCCCAATAAACGGGTTTACGCTAAATCTATTATTTCCGATGCAAAAAGTTTGGACCCAGATCAGACGGCGTATGATCAGGCCCCAAATATATTGCCGCCCAGGTTACAATCAACATTCAGAAGTGTCAAAAAGTTGTCATTTTCACGATTTTCTTCAATGCGTTTGCGCTTCGTTTGCGTTTAAACGGGTACATTGTAAGAATAACGCTTTCTCCACTGTAACTTTGAAATCCGTTCCTTGACTACAAACTCATTCAATGACGTGATCATATCACTGAATAAAGGTTTATAGTGGATAAAACGTTATTTTTACATCTAATGCCGCATTTACTAAATCTCAATCTTGTTTATACTTAGACGTAATATGGCTAGTAGAGCAGGTAGGTTAGTAGAGCCAAGAAACTGTAAATTGCAACATTTCACTCCATTGTATCTGTGCGTTTGTACATGTGTTGTTTTCTATTTTGTTTCAGACTGGCACATGGTCAGTTTCGTCCGGCGTCAATATCACAGTTAATCGCTTCCTGGCGTCAGGCGTGTTTGGAAACAAAACCCTGATTGTGTCTACAGTGTTGGTAAGTATACATTCTAATGCTAAATTTTATTTTCTATAGTTTACTCCAGATAAATGAAGATCGCTTTTGGCGAGTAACGGGCAAATTTGAAATACGGATACATGTATATTCAACGCCAAATGGATCAGGTTTCAAGTTGTTGACCAATCAGTTGACAAACTGTTTGTCACTCAGCTTAACCCTTTACCCAATAGCCTGTTTCTAGTTTTGAAACATGTAACTACTTAAAGCACTACTTTCAGCCTGCTTTAAGCTACCCGCTGCTAGGATTTATAAAATATTTCTTATGGTACATGCTCATGACTGTACAAATTGGAACTATTTTCTTCTGCGGAAGAATAAATTAAATGTGCTAAAAGTCGCTTCTATTGGGGAAAGGGTTAAAATGGATCGAAAACATTTTCAAGAGTTTGTAACATTTTACAATTTACTGTATTGCATTTACGTTTTATTTGCGTTTAAATGGAATTAAACATGTATTCTCCACTGTAATCAAGTTCAAAAATTAAATAATTAGAACAGTAATAATACAGTAAGTTTCTACTAAAATAACGTTTGTAACAATATTTACACTTTACCGATTGAATGTGCAATCCAGTGTGATGTATTCAGCTCGAGACTGAGGGTGTAGACCTCTAAAACATTACACTGTCGCGCACTGCCAACTGTTGATGCCTTGAATACAAACCAAAACCAAATTAAATAGTTGTTTAAATTATTTTATAACAAGAAACCTTAGTTAATTGAAGCAGAACAAGACTTATTGTGAGTCACAAAGACTATCGCGAAACTTGTACATAGACGTAATTGACGTCACGCTATATCGAAAACAGTAAAATACATATGCACTAGGTTGCTGATACAAGTTGACTGATGCGCTTGTATTTTTCTGTGCAGATACATGCGGAAGCACTCGATATTATCAGAAGGTATCTATATAAAAAAATAACAGTGACGAAGACGTATTTCTTTCCAAAGAGATAAATGTTTTTACGTGTTAGCTAAAACTACCTTTTCAATTGCAACAAGTTTTGAGCCAGATCCAAAGTAAACTTTCTAATGCTGAGCAGGTTCCGAACTGTTTGGCGATCATATTCAAAATAAAGGTCAGAATGGTCGAAACGTTGTAATTTTATATGTTTTAGTGCAATGCGTTTAAACTGGAAATGATAACACATTCTCCATTGTAACAAAACGCATTCCTAGTCCGTTATCCTCTGCTGTTTAAATGAAATGAAACACAAACGCAATGCAATAGAATGTAGAAAAATGAGTTTTTGTAAACGCTTAGTTAGTATTTCCAAGTTCGAAAGGTGAACTTATTAACCCTTTGCCTGCTGGTCGCGACTTTATTGAATTTTGCAAACAGTTTAGATCCAGATCAGACACCGCGTAACGCGGTGTCTGATTTGGATCCAAACTGTTTGATACTCGTCTTTAAGTTTCTTTACTTAAAATAGTTATATATCTACATTTAACAAACTTTGCAGACGACAATTTCAAAGCAGACGACACTACCGCAGGATAAGGGTTAAGTGGTGTCTGATAAGATGCGGATTGTTACTCGGTGTCTAATTTGGTTCCAACCTTTTGTAATCGTCAAAGTTGAATTGTGCTCTCGTGTTTATTTGCATGGACAACAATAAATCATTTTAGAATCAGACATTGCGCTTGGTAATTTTGATATGTTTTGAAACGGTTAATCAGATTCATAAAATTGTTAACTTATTTAATAAACTGTCATTCATACGTGTACATGTAATTGCAATACTTGTGAGTTTACTTTCTTTCTTTACCCTTTCACTCTAAATGACGCCTTAAAGCGCGCTTGGAAACAGTTTGGGTCCTTATCAGACACCGCGTTACGCAGCGTCTGATCAGGATCCAAACTATTTGACACTCTTATCGATATCTATTAAGTCATTCAACCTTAAATCTAACTTTGAAACGTGTCTTGCAGACAACAATACTGAGGCAGACAACAATAAAGCGGTGAAGGGGTAAACATTTCCCGATTAAATTTGTTCATGAAAGGGTTAAAACCTTATTCCCGTAGCGACCCATGTATGACAATGTACAGTGGAGAATCTGTTATTCTTTGGGGGCCTCCGTGGCCTAGTGGTATAGTCACTGTGACTTACATCACTAAGCTCCTCAGTTCGAATCCCAGTAGGGTCGTATGGATTTTTCATGTGGGGAAGCCTTCCAGCTGGCTTGCGGAAAGTCGATGGATTTACCCAGTTGCCGATTTGTGCCTGAAACAGTGCATAAAGGACTTCTGGGGTCTTCTCTCACCTATAATTAGCTGGACGTCGCGATATGACTGAAATACTGTTGAAAGCGACGTAAAATCAAAACAAATCAAATCAAATCTGTTATTCTTTCCCGTTTAAACGCAAACGTACGCAAACGCAAAATACTAAAACGTAGAAAAGTACAACTTTCTGACACTTCTGATAATTCATCATTATCTTGATGGCAAACAGTTTGGAGCCTGATTAGACGCCGGGTTACCCGGCGTCTGATCTGGCTCCAAACTGTTTGCACTGCAAATAATAGTTTTAGCGTAAATGCGTTTATTGGGAAAGAATAACGTTTTCTCTACTGTACATGTGAAGAGTAGAATTGACCTATGTACATGTAAACAGTGTAGACGAGACCCTCCGATCAGGGTCTGTACTGTTTGTCATTTTGAAATGTATTGTAAAATTAAACCTAAAAGTCAAAAGCGGACCCTACTTACATGTAACTATGAACTTAAAATGTCAAATTTATGTTTCAGAGGGAAATGGGTTAAACATAGAATACGTTCCTATTTGTAGGGCACTGCGTGACCAAATAACTGAAACTTAACACAAACTATAGGAAAACATCTAACTATACATACATATTGGTAAATATTGTCACAAGGGACGTCACTGTTCTCGATGACATCTGTAAGACTAGTTCAATTTGCACTGTATATTTATTTGACTTTGTTTACAATTCGTAAAACACTGTAGCGGCTTACAGCTTAATGCAGGCTAGATGTAAAGCATAATTCTCCTAAAAGAATATTCTGCTTCAGTTTCAACTTGCATTAAGTGGTACATGTAGCATGCTTTCAAAACTAGAAACAGACTGTGAGGTACATTGTTGTTTAACTGACCCACATTTCAAATAAAAACCTAGTTTATAAACTTGTTTTCCCTAAAATACGGATATGCTCGATATAACCTAACTCTAGGTACATATACAGTAAGACCTCGCAAAACAACCACTAAAAAAGGCTAATTGATTACAAAAAGACAGGTGACAGCTTAACCCTTAGCCCGCCAAATAAATTGTCGTCTGCTATATTTCTCGTCTGCTTCAAGTTTCAAAGTGCTTCAAAGTTGCTCAAAATTGCTGAAAATGTTGTCCGAGTGTCAAACAGCTTGGATCCGGATGAGACGCCGAGTTACTCGGCGTCTCATCCGGATCCAAGCTGTTTGCATATGGAGCTATAGTCCTGAGTGGCAGGCTAAGGGTTAAAGTAATGTGACAGCTAAACAGAAAGCTCCTGTTTAACTGTCACACTACTTTAGGCAATCATTCGCCTTAAACATCTGATACAACTAATAGAGAGGCTTTACTGTAGTAATTGAAGCTTGCTGGCCTTAACGTTGACACAGTTTATACGAACTTGTATAGCGTGTCGTAATTGGTATTCTGTCCTCTGTTTCAAGCTACTCATGATAAGGGGTTGTCACTTGCAATTTCTCAATTTGGTTTCTTACATTTGGAATATATCTTTTTTTTCTTTACGGTATATATCTCTTTACTCAGGAAGAACGCTACGCTATGTCCCTCCCAATTAATGCGAGTTTGCTAAAACCCATACATGTTTGTCCATTGTAAATAGTTTGGAACCGGATTGCACGCCGGGTGACTCGGCAAATAGTTTGGTTCTAGACTGTTAATTTCTTCGACATATCAATAAACCGTTAACCTATTAGAAATACCCTGCGTTAAACTTGTCCTATACCAAAACAGTAGAGGTTATATCTACGTATACTTTACACATAACTTCAGTTTTTGTACGAGTATAACATATAAATTAATATTGCAGCTTCCTGCAGAACAACACGTATAGAAACATATCGACTATGAGCTTGATACATCAAGTAGTTTATCAATTTGACCCATGAAATATCTCGGAGAGCTACTAACGGAACTCTCTGATCTTGATTGACATTGTTTGCATTTGTCAAAGGAAATCGTCACGAGTACATGTTTTGCAAAGGATTTGTATACTCGTCACCTGGTGTCAATCTGTTAAGCACCGAAATAACATAATACTAACTGTAAAACCATACTCCCTCCCTTATACTCCCTCCCTTAAACGGCTCTCCAAACAACGATTCCCTCCTTAAAACAATGAGTTTCATCCTTTCCCAAACAAGAATAGTATGTATTACTATTGCAATATCGTCTGCTTAAATTTTTCGTTTGCTGGTTTCCCCAACATTGCAGCCAGTTTGACGAAATGAGGAGTGACACACAAAGTGAATCCAGATCAGACGCCGCGGTGTCCGATCTGGATTTAAGCTGTTTGCAGAAGTAAACCAAGTCTTAATTTCTCTAACTACAATAACTCCCTCCCAACAGCACACACCCTCTTTATTTCCATCGGGTGTTGTTGTAGAGCGGTAGCGCTGTAATCGTAATAATAAATAATACTATCATCAGTTTTACTGAGAATTGTTGTACATGTACACAGTATTTTTTATTCTTACAGTGGATAATCTGTTATTCTTTCCCGTTAAACGCAAACGTACGCAAACGCAAAATACTAAAACGTAGAAAAGTACAACTTTTAGACAATTCTGATAAATCATCTTTATCTTGATGGCAAACAGTTTGGAGCCTGATCAGACGCTGGGTTACCCGGCGTCTGATCTGGCTCCAAACTGTTTGCAGTGGAAAAAATGGTTTTAGCGTAAACGCGTTTATTGGGAAAGAATAACGTTTTCTCTACTGTATCTATAGGAACCTCCGTATGCCATGCTCCGGAAGGAAGGTCAGAAGGGTGTCAAGTATAAGGGCAACAGGCGGTACGAAGGATTCTGCATTGATCTACTCAATGAAATCTCAAGAATTGTTGGGTTTGAGTATTCCATCGTGCCTGCCCCTGATATGAAGTATGGAAACAGAAACAAACAAACTGGAGACTGGGACGGCATTGTGCGACAGCTAATTGATAGGGTTCGTTGTCACGGTATATTACAGGGTGTAACCCTTTCAAGTAAAAACATTCAATCAAGTCGCAAAACAAAAAGTAGTAGTTTACTACATTGTTTCGTCAGCACTTTCAAGCCAAATTCAAAGTTCGGTAGTACCTATTCAACCCATTATCCCATAGCCTGTTTCTAGGTTTGAAGATAGGTGACCACTTAAAGCAGGTTGAAAGTAAAGCAGAATGCGCCTTAAGGCGCATTCAGCCTACTTTCAGCCTGCTTTAAGCTAATATCTTCTTGATATAGAACATATTTATTCTGCTGCATGTTCATGGAAGTATAACTTGGAGCTAATCTCTTCAGTGCAGGAATAAATAAAAGGCGTAAATAGGTGTTGTTGTTGGCACATTCTGTCTCGGAAGACAATGGTTTCTACGCCCTTCTTAGTCTCTTCTGTAAATAGGTGTATTTACGGGATTATGGGTTAAGACACACTGATACGAAAAGTCGCTTTTGGTCGCTTTAGGCGGTGAAGCGGTTTAAAATATTATTTTTTTTAAACAAAAGAAACACAGATAAACACGTTTATACCCATGTCTGAATTTCATTGTAACCAGTTTGTAAACTAATTATGAGGTCAAGTAAATCGGACGGTTTCATATTAGGCACCAAACTATTTGAAATCCAGGTAAAAGTAAAGCACTTTCATTTTCAGATGCATGTTATTTTATTCAAAACATTGTTGAAGTAGGAAAACGCAACACAATGGAATGAAGTGACAAAACTAATGGTAACCCATTTGAAACTATTTGTCAATTTATTCATTTTCTTAGCGCCAAGTAGTTTGGTACTTGATCCGACGCCGGATTTTTTGACGTTTGAACTAACTCCAAATTGTTTGCATTTACGCTATCCTTTTTCATAATTTTCTTTTGTAAGATCGCCATTTTTTTTAAATAATGACACCTTTCCTAGTACGTGGTACATTAACCTTAATAACCACATGTATGCCATCTTATACTACCATTGTGTAAACATTATTTCATCGTATACGACAATTAAATAACTAGCAAATTTATTGTTTTTAATGGAACAGATGTTATGTCAGACAACCGATATTTCTCTTTGTAATGACCATCATTGCGCTTTAGACGAATAACTTCTGTATACAGTTTAGATCTCGATAAGACGGCGAGTTACATGTTTTAGGTCTCTGAATTAGATTCAAGCTGTTAAGCACACTGGTTATACTGTCTGAATTGCGTAGTAACTACATTTATTATATACCTACCAATGTTCTGCCCGAAATATTTCCATATTTTATCGAACAAATACACCTTGACGGATTGAAAATTCCGTATTACCCATGTACCTTGTGTAATGGGAAAAGAACGTTTACTGTGTAGTCGGAAGTTCGGAACTACTTTAGTAACTTTACACACTACAGGGGCATAGAAAATAGCTCGAAACATTTCTATCGTTTTTTATTTTATTATTATTATATGAGGTATATAATAAAAGGAACATTACTATACTTTGCATATCTTATGCACCGGATCACTCTCGTTGTGTGTGTAAAGGCTATATCCAACTCCACCTTCGGTCTCGTTGGATATAGCCTTTACACACACAACTCGAGTGATCCGGTGCATAAGATATGCAAAGTATAGTAATATTCCGTTTATACACTGTGAACACTGTAGATACGTTATTCCTTTCCGCTTAAACGAAATGAAATAAAATGCAAACGCAATGCATTCACATGACCTTTTTAAAACAAATGTAGACGGCTGGTTTTAGTGTGAGTGTCAAACGAAGTGGTTTCAGACCAGACGTTGAGTTATCTGGTGTCTGATTTGTATCCAAACTGTTTGCAATGGACATAATCGTTTCAGCATTAATGGTTTTATTTAGAAACAAAAAAAGTGTTCTCGATTGTACTATTTCTTTTTTTTATTTTCAGAAAGCAGATCTTGCGGTTGCAGCTTTGACCATAAGTTATGAGAGGGAACAATATGTTGACTTCACTAAACCATTCCTAAATTTGGGTATTAGTATTCTATTCACCAAACCTAGACGTGAATCTCCTGGACTATTTTCATTCATGAACCCTTTGGCGATAGAGATATGGGTATATGTTGTGGCGGCATATTTTGCCGTAAGTTTGACTATATTTATACTGGCTAGATTTAGTCCATACGAGTGGTACAACCCACATCCATGTAATCCAGAAACAGACACGGTGGCTAATACATTTACGTTGTCGAACAGTTTCTGGTTTTGTGTAGGGACCTTAATGCAACAGGGCTCGGATGTTAATCCTAGAGCCGTGTCCACGCGGATCGTGGGAAGCACGTGGTGGTTGTTTACATTGATCATTATATCCTCCTATACAGCCAATCTGGCAGCTTTCTTGACAGTGGAGAGGATGGTATCGCCTATTGAAGGTGCGGAAGATCTTGCAAAGCAAACTGACATATCATATGGGACACTCGAGGGAGGCTCGACAATGCAGTTTTTCCGCGTGAGTAAACATCCATGTAATCTTGTTAATGTACACTCTCTGAATGCAATACACACCCTCATTACAACTGGGGATGTGTTATTATTCCCAGTTAATGACAATTAATTACATTTTAATACAGTGTAGGACAAAACAGGGCATTCAACCCTTTTAACCTTGCACCTGTATTCGTAAACAGTTTAGAAACCGAACAGGTTGACACTTTTAGACACTAACATAAATGTATTGCTTTGCGAAAAATGCCCCCACTTTTTAAATTATTAGATACAAAACAGACGGTATTTTCAAGCAAAGGTTACTATGTCATTGTTAAGATGCCAATATGGCAGAGAGTTGGTTAAATGTTTACTGTAAAACACTGAGTGGAACCTAAATTTAGACCAGGTTCCAAGGTTATAAAGCGTTTGTAGTTTAAACATATTTTATTGCCATAATGTGTACAGTAAAACCTCTCTATAACGGCCACTAAAACAAGGTCTAATTGATTGCATAAATGACAGGTGACTGGTTAAAGCAATGTGACAGTAAAACAGAAAGCTCCTACAGGAGCTTTCTGTTTTACTGTCACCATGCTTTAAGCAGTCACCTGTCGAAAACACCTAATAAATTATCACACTTTAGTGGCTGTTATAGAGAGGTTTTACTGTATATCCATATAGAATAAGTGCATAAACAAGTTTAACAAAATACAATTCTAAGAGGAAAAGGGTTGGGTCACAATTTCTGCCATCCGTACTAACGGCCCTCCCTTTTAAAGCGTTTGTGTTGGCGTTTGAGCTCGTTCTCAAGAATTTGGTTAAATTTGAGTCAATTAAATGCTTAAGAACGAATTCAGCCTCAACTCAAACGCTTTATAACTCTTGGACCTGATCACATAGCGTCCGATCAGGCTCTTTTAACATAACGCAGTTCTAACACACAATGCAGATATGGCTTCATAGTTTTATGAAGAATTAAAGCATTTTTATTGATTATATATTTTCTCTCTAAATTGGAGTGAGAGTGAACTGTTCATACATCTTGTTACACATTTGACCAATATCCTTCTAAATGAACTGTGAATAGTATTAGCAGTAAGGCTCGAACCAGATAATAAACCGAATTACTTGGCATCTGATACGGACCTAAGCTGATGGTAACTCCTTAACAGTCACAAATACATTTTGACATTTAAAATAACGGTCAAAGAATTTTATTAAAATATATTGTAAAACAGTAAAAACTCTCTATAACGGCAACTAAACAGAATGATAAGTGATTGTATAAACGACAGGTGACAGTTTAACTTAGGAGACGGCGTTTATCTCCGCAGTTCCAGCATAACTGAATTCAAATACATGTATTATGCAATGAAGTGTAGATAATTAACTGTTTATTAAAGCAAAAGTGGCGAAATGGTTTTTTTTCCTAATTAGACGCCGGGATATAGGCTGCATACTCTTTTCAATGGGCAAATGCATTTATTGCAAAACGAACATCATATTTTGTCATGAATCTTTTATTCGTGTATGAGTTACAAACTTCACCGTTTTGTCCTGGGTACAACTGATATACAGTTGAGAAAACGTTATTCTTTCCCAATATACGCGTTTACCCTAAAGCTATTATCTTCATTGCAAACAGTTTGGAGCCAGATCAGACGCCGGGTAACCCGGCGTCTGAGCAGGCTTCAAACTGTTTGCCACTCAGATTAAAATGAAAGTTCAGAATAGTTAACAAGTTGTCATTTCTACGTTTTATTGCGATGCGTTTGCGTTTTGTTTGCGTTTAAACGGGAAAAATAACGTTTTCCCCACTGTATGAGTTAGAACCTCACCGCTTTGCCCAGGGTACAACGGATATATACAACTATATTTGATCCGGATCAGACACGGGGTAACGCGCCGTCTGATCAGGATCCATACTTGATGAAACATACTACGAATATACGTAACTTGAGTCAAGTTACCTAAACATAAGATTGACACGTAAATGACGTCATGGTAGTGAAAGGAGTTATGATAAATATGCATATGTTTCAGGATTCTCACCTTGAAACGTATCAACGAATGTGGAATTATATGGAAAGCAAAGAACCAAGTGTATTTACGAAGACAGTCCCGGAGGGAGTGAAACGCGTCGAGACAGAGGCGGGCAGATATGCATATCTTATGGAATCAACATCAATAGAATTTATAGTTCAAAGAAACTGTAAATTAATGCAAATCGGTGGACTGCTTGATTCTAAAGGATATGGTATTGCTACACCGATGGGTAAGTTCGGAATATTTTAAGAAGTCAATGGTTGATTGGAAGTATCATTGAAAGAGTTAGTACTTGTAGTATTGGTAGATTTAGTAGTTATAACACATTGGAGAAAAGGTATTCCGCCCGGTTTAAAATAAAACGAAACCGTTGCAATGCATTTAAATATTGAGTATGAGATTATCTTGAATTTTGAGTAGCGTACAACTTGGAACCTGATTAGACGAATTTAGCTTAAACGCGATCAATGTGAAAGAAAAACGAAAACGCCCCCTCTACTGTAAAAATAGATGCAAAAGTACGAGTAGTATAATTAGTTGAAGCATTAGTTGTAACAGTAGTACATGTAGTGGTAGAAGAAGAAGAAGATTTGTAATTGAACCAGTAGTGAATTAGGAGTTTTAGTAGTAGTAGTAGAAGTGACAGTAGTAATAGTAGTAGTAAAAGTAGTAGCATGCAGAGTTAGTAGTAGTAGTAATAGCAGCAGCAGCAGATTAACAGAAGTAGTAGTAGTACAAGCAGTAGCAGCAGCAGTTGAATAATATTTAGTACAAGTAGCAGTGGCAAAATACACAAAAGTGGTAAAACAGCAATAATAATAGTAGTAAAAGAGGTTGTAACAATAGCAGCATAATAAATAGTAGTGGTAGATGCATCATCAAAAGTGACAGTAGATGCAGTAGCAGAAGTTGTAGTGACATACTAAGTAGAAGTAAACGAAGCAGCAATAGTAGTAGCTGTAATGGTATGACTTGTAGTAGAAGTAGCAGTAGCAGAACCATCAGTTGTAGTAGAAGAAGTAACAATAATTGATGGTTGTTATTCAATTGGTATTCAAATACATAGGCATTCGGCCCGTTGGCTATGACACTACCCCTAGCTGCTATAACCCCCCTCCACCACGACCAAACGTGGATAAAATACCCTAAAATCTATCCATACATTCAATAATCATCATAAAAGAACATTTCCTGAAGTTTCGTGAAATTAAAAAATATTTTTTTTTTTGCTAATTTATAAGTAAAATAGTAAAGGCTGCCATGAAAAAGCGCCTTGCAGAAGCAACCCTCAAGTTCCCAACCCTGTCATTTTGTCAAATCTTGGACGATCTGGACAGATGATGGCTCATTGTTTACAGCAAACAGTTTTCTTTGACGATAATTGGTAAAAAATTCAAAGCAATCGGCGAACACGCGCATGGGGACTCGAATGGTGGGGAGACCCCTTATTCGGAAACCATCTGTCACGCAAAATTTTCCCAAACAAACGACTGGTTGCCCAGTCAAACTATTATCATTCTAGCGAACCCGAGAACCAGCTTCAAAGCAGGAAATGACGCAAAAGTCAATCGCCTCAATTGGTCGTATTCGAATCAGGACAACTACCACGTTAGTTGGACGTGTTGTCAACAGGTTCTATTCGAATCACCACTTGATGTTTTCCGTTGACAAAATGTTGTCAAACCATCAAATTGTTGACCACAATTTCGATTCGAGTCGGGTCAAAAACGTTGTCATCAGTAAATCTTCGAGCATTTGCTCCGCCTAGTTTTCGTTGACAACAAATTAAATGATTCGAATACGACCAATGATATCATATTCGTTTGTCAACCGAAACTAAACGAAAGTTATCTAGAAATTTATTTCGTAACAGAAAATGCTCATTTACCGATAATTCAAAAGGTATTTATTATATATTTCATTTTCTATTAATTACCCGTACCATGGTGTAATGCATGGTCGCAAATGCACTTGTTAATCGCTGAATCAGTGAATGACTGACGAACAAGTCCAAAAGTTAAGGTGACAGAAGGATTCCGATATAAGGTGCCTATCGAACTTTTTATTTCTTCACTTGTGCTCGTGTCTTGCTTGGGCTGTGAGCTAACTTTCTTTGAACAGAACTGTTAAATGTAAATAATTAGCCATCATTTGTCAAAATCGGCCCAAAAATGACAAAATGACAAGGTTGGGAAGTTGATGGCCCTGAATACACATCCACCTTCTCATTGTATACATACATGATACGAATTTTTTTTTTTTTTTTTTAAACTTCTTGAAACTTCTTGAAACATTTGTTAAGGATGTTTGTTGAACATATGGATGTATTTTGACTCATTTTGAAAGATTTATGGGGGGTAGCAGCGAGGGGGGGGGGGGGGGGGGGGGGTCATAGCTTACGCGCCGAAAACCTGTGTTCAAGTACTGGTAGTAGCGAAACTACATGTATACTCATTTTATTACTGCTGCTTTACTTGTATAGTTCATTGCAATCGGTCATTCTAATCACATCCGTGTACGAGAGTTGTTATTTAAGTTCTCAGAGGTTTGTCCTTATATTTCGGCATTTTAAAGAAAAAAACATCTCCTTGTTCTGACAAAAAACTTTTTTATTCGAAATCATTATAATAACTTAAGCTTTTATGAAAATGTATAAGCACTTAAATAACAACTCTTGTACTTCCCCCACTTTTATTAGTAAGTTATAGATTGAGATACCTTTGAATATTACTTATACTAAATACTGATGTTTAGTTTAAATACAGTAAAACCTCTCTATAACAACCACTTACACAAAGCTTATTCAGGAAATAGAGGTGAAAGCTTTAAGCAAGGAGAATGTAAAACAGATGGTTCCTGCAGGTGCTTCCTGTCTTATGTTCACGTTGCATGAAGCAGTCATCTGTCTAAATCTCCTACTAATTAAAACAATTTAGTGGTCGTAATATCGGGGGTTTACTGTATTGTAAAATTGGTATAGTACAACTGTGTTTCCCTTGTAGAATCTCCATTGAAAGACAAGGTGTCCATGGCTATACTGAACTTGCAAGAAGACGGCAAAATACAAATGCTGTATAACAAATGGTGGAAAAGTTCCGGACAATGTGCGAAGGAAGAGAAAACAGAATCAAAAGCTAACGCACTGGGAGTTGAGAATGTTGGAGGAATATTTGTTGTTTTACTTGGAGGACTCACATGTGCTGTGATCGTAGCATTCTTAGAATTCGTTTGGAATTCCAAAAAGAACGCCACGGAAGATAAGGTAATAATACAGACGTCATGTAAATATGTTTAATTTGGACGTTTCTAACGGTATATGTAAATATTGGACTACACAGCCGCTCAATTGATAACCCATGTGCAGGATTTTACAGTTAGCACACGGCATTAGAAGTACTTGCAGTGGGTATTGACCCTAATAGGGTATATATGGCTCGAGTGCTTTATCCCGAGTGTCAATGCAACTTTAGAAGGATACATTATTACTAAACGTCCCACTGTGCCGTGTAGCGACTTGTTTATTGCAGAATATAAAAAAAGCATAAATCTCAACATAAAACGTACACTATATTTTTCTATAACGCCTCAGTTCAGAGCATAGACCTCAACATAAAACGTACTTTATAATTCCTGCTAGTTCTCACAATTATTCTTATTTCTTCTTTTGGTGAATAATCATCTTAAGAATGTATTTTATATTCTAAATCTAACAAATGGTTTCCAAGCGTAGCGCATACCACGTGACGTTAACAGTGGTCAGATTTGTATTATTCCATACGTAACGGTTTTCAACTTTTATAGAATGAACGTGCACTTGTATTAATTCGGTTAGTGCAAGGGGGCATGCGCACTGTTGCATATTTCAGTATTGCTCATGAACAGATTCAATTAAACCGAGTCTGTAATTTTCAGTATTTGCTTTGTTTTCTGTGCTTTCAAAGGATCTCCCCTTATTCAGACCTTATTCTAGAGAAACCGTATACAGTATCAATAAACGATTATTAGATATATTATTGGCACTCCAGCGAGTGGGTTACTGATATTTTCCTTAACAAATGTGTTACTATAGTACAGTAGAGAAAACGTTATTCTTTCCCAATAAACGCGTTTACGCTAAAACTATTATTTCCACTGCAAACAGTTTGGAGCCAGATCAGACGCCGGGTAACCCGACGTCTGATCAGGCTCCAAACGGTTTGCCACCAAGATAAAGATGAATTATCAGAATTGTCCAAAAGTTGTACTTTTCTACGTTTTAGTATTTTGCGTTTGCGTACGTTTACTTTTAAACGGGAAAGAATAACAGATTCGACACTGTAATATAAACTATAACTATTTTTGTTACATGTACATGTTGTTGCGACGGTTATTACGTGGTTCTGCACTAACTATCAGCAAATGTTTACGGTGGATTGCTTTATGTAGACCGATACTGGTCTCATTGGAGGCGTGCTGCATTAACCCTTTCACTGTTACATTTTTCGTAAGATTTATACGCCTTCACCATTTTATTGTCGACTGTTTCAATCATTTTGGTTGTTTGCAATGCCGTTTCAAAGTTAAAGAATAAGTCAGTGTGACTAAAGCAATTTCTAAACGAGGGTCAAATAGTAAGAATCTGTATGCAAGCGCCTTTAAAGCGTCATTGAGAGTGAAAGGGTTACGTTCAATGATATTTAGTGACCATCTTAAGACAAAGACATATCAATGTTAAATAATATATGTAGATCTACCTTGTATACAGAGTGTACCTCAGCACACCTAAGTCTATCCTTGTATGTGCCACAAATTATAAAATGACTAATTTCTGTATTTCAGCAGTCCTTGTGTTCGGAGATGTCAGAAGAGCTTTGTTTCGCTGTGCGGTGTCATGGTTCATCACATAGACCCAGATTTAAGAAAAGAATGTGCCTCAAGTGTAAATCTTTATTACAGTCGCACTCACCGGAGTGTCCTTTAAACGCTAATAGGGCAGAATCTGCCAACGGTGCCGTTCAAATGCGGGATGGTAGAATTCCTGGAAAAAATAATTGCAGTTTAGGTAGAGATTATGAGATGGAATATTTACATGAAAAGTGTGTGGAATTCGGAGCAGGGGGATATCTGCACGTGGATTACAGTGATACAGATACTTGACCAACAAATGCATGGATACAAAGGATAACATTTTTCAATACAGTCAAACATATATTAAGCGGTTATTGAATAAATAAGCATTGCGATTGTTTTAAAAACAGATACTTGGCTACACATGTAGCTGCCGTGGTTTTCGTCATAATGTGTGCCCTGCATATAGCCACAACTGGTCATACGTTTTGTCGAACATCGGTAATAGGAACTCGTTTTACCCTTCATTCCATATATACAATAGCGTTAACTCGAAATTTGATACCTAGGACAAACTGTCTCGTTCGAAATTGAAGCTCGGTCCTGTCCACTCCTAGTGTATTTTGCCTGGCAAAAAACATGCACTTGCTCGAAAATGCAATAGGTCAGAATTTGATAACTCAGAGTTTTGGACCGATCAAACAATAGTTACATTGTTTTTGACGCCTTCACTGGGACACGACACGAAGGTGTCGTAAGTATTATATCGTAAACAATTTTAACACCACTCGGTATTCTAAAACAATTTTTGCACATCCAACATATAATTTTTGATAACATAAACATAAATTAGAATAATGAAATTAGTCTTTATTTCTCCCAAACTGAATTAAAAAACGCTCATATTTTTTATTTAATAAGATGCGCATTTCTTCTGAAAAACTAATTTCTGTCTTTATAATTGAACCGTTCTCATATTCTATCGTATTCACGATAACGTTTAAATTATATTGTCAAACAATATTTTGTGTCCGCTATAGTTTTTTTATTATACGCCTTCTTAAGATATCGCGTTTCCGCGTGTATCTGCACAGAAGAATACACGAGTCTGTATCGGCCACCTTATAATTCTATTCGTTGTATTTTACTTTAACTCCTTTTCGAATAAGCGTGACGTCATTTATGTCAATGTATAAGTTCTGCAATACTTCTTGTGGCATACGATAATTCTTGTTATGCTTCGAAAAAATAATGTGTCTGTATATAGAACAATTCAAACATATATTTACTTGTTTTGTGATGTTATATTAGGCATATAATAAACAAATCTCCAGTTGGCAGTGCGCTACAGGGTATTGTATTCAGCTCAAGACGTTTATGCCAACGTCTCGAGCTGAATACAGCACCCAGGTATCGCACTGTTCACTGGTTATGTGTATTTATCGTTGAATAATTATATGATTCACGTGCTCAATAGGCACCGTTTCATTCATATTTTGTTCCGGATCACAGCGAGTATGTTTTGATAAGAGGCTTTGCTCTTGTGCTTGTGTAAGTGTTATGCATGTAGAAGATTTTTTGTTGGTTCAAATCGCTGTTATTCAAGAATAAATCAAACGAGATAAACAGTTATTGCGTATGACGCGAATCCTAAAGCAACATATATTTCCTACAAAATATGATATTCAAAAGCATACTTTGATGATAAAAAGACGTTGTTTTGTATGATAACTACATGCGTGTAAATGCTATAACAACTTAGAAAAATATATCCGAGACAATGCATTAACTTGGATCATGCGCTAAAACGAAGTGTTATGCGGGCGCGTGGTAGAGCGCAATATGGCGAGTCGACTGTACGCAATTTGGTGCATTCAATTATTTGCGCATTCTGCTTTAATGTTAACCTGCTTGAATTGGTCACCTGTCTTCATAACTAGAAACAGACTGGCTAAGGAGTAAAGGGTAAAATCGAATGTTCCGGTATGTCTTCAGACAAATTCGATAACTATATAGATTCATATGACAAAATTCGAAAACACATACCCGTATTTCAAAATTAAATCGTGAAGACGCCACGTTTTCTATAGAAATGCGGATAAGTTTGCATCTTAGCGTATTCGTATTACCGAATTACATCTAAAGAACTACATTTGAATTCGACGTAAGCCAGTATGACTGTACCACTAATGAAATATCCTTCAACGATCGCTTAATTCATGTTTGACTACACATTTGCTTCAGAATGCACCCTTCATATGACAAATATACATCGATCTTTTCATTGGAGGTGATATTTCATTGTACAATACGTATCATGTCTTTGAGATAATATTATGTTATGTTGATATGAGTCCTTGGACTTTGGTTTTAGACTAAAGGTTGTATGCGTACTTATATTTAATTCTGTTCATAGCTAACACAAATGGCGGGGAATACTTTCCTTCCCGTTTAACGAAAACAAAGGCTAAGCACAAATCAATAAACTATAAGAAGAAACATATTCTTAAAAATGTCGACGGTTAATTCAAATCTGAGTTGCAAAAACGTTTTAGAGCCTGATCAGACGGCGTTAAACCCGGTGTCTGATATGGTCACATATTATTTGCAAACAACAAATTGATTGAGGGATTCTTACCCCTTCACCGTTTCATTGTCGTCTGTTTCAATATTGTTGTTTGCAAGATCGTTTTAAAAGTAATATTCAATGTAGTATGACTTAAAAAATATCGATACGAGTTTCAAATAGTTTGGATCCTTATCAGACGTCGCGTTACGGGGTGTGTGATCAGGATCTAAACTGTTTGCAAACGCGCTTTAGGTGTCCTCATTGAAAGTGAAGGGATTAATGGCCGTTGCAAACAGTTTGACTTTAGACGGGTACATATACTCTCTACAAAACATTTTGTATTATGCATAACCTCCATACAATAAGGCTAATAATATACGTGTTTTCAATGGGGTCGGTACTTTTGTATCTTTCATATACCGGTATTTACAGCTTCTTGAATACATCAATTCAAACAGAACGTTCTGAATCGACAGCAACTTCTAATCTAATGTATACATCTCTACTACATTAACAGTATGACAACAATACAGTACAACCTCTCTGTAACGACCACCTAACCGACGGATAAGTGATGGTATAACGACAGGTAACAGCTTAAAGTAATGTGAGTTAAACAGAAAACGTTTAAAGCAACTATCTGTTTTACATTCATATTACTTTAAGCAGTCACCTATCGTAAACACGAACTGCTTAATATAAATAAGTAGTGGCAATAGAGAGGTTTTACGGTATAGTGAATTGACCTAGAATAATTTTTTCAGATCATTTCTTTGTCACACGTTGCACACTTTTATTATGATAGTTTTTGTTAAACGAGATGCATTTTCTCAAGTAATTGATTTTAAGATGTCTCTACAACAACACAAATCGATAGCCACCGATTTTGTTTGTTATTTGGACTAAGAAGGTATAGTGAGGGGAAATCAAACGCTTGGTTTTTAGTACCAGTGGCAAGCATCGTTGTTTAGAGGGCCGTAGTAGGACCCAAACTGTTCGCAAATGCTTGTTAAGTTCTTCGAACATGCCAGACACATCAGTGTTTTCTAAAATCATAGTGCGTTTATGAAACCTTGAATTCTAGACTTATTTGTCACACATTTAGTTGAACATAAATTATTGTACTACATGTAACACTATTTTCAACATTGTAATGCTCGTAACAGTCGCCAATGTTTGAGTGCTTTCGTTTACCTACAGGGGTGAAGTCGCGGTTCGTCTCTAGTATATGCGATTTTGCTTAATCAAGTATTTCCATTGCAAGCAGCTCGTGTATTAATCAGTTGAAAATCAGTCAAACTCTTTTTATTCGGCATAACATGATGAGTGCATATTGCCTAGCACTAGACGCTGGTTGATCCAGCATCTGATCAAGCTAAAATCTGTTATATGTATCCCGGTACCACCATTATTCGAACACCTAAGCATATTCTAGTCAATTTCAAATTGTTGTGTGAATAAAAGTTATTTTTTACATGAATACTGGATATACACGGCGTTTTCAACTTAAAATACGATGGGTAAGGTGTTGCAACTCAAATCGGTTCTCTAATAATGTAAACAAAGCATGGTGGCTCACTTACTTCATTCTTAGTGGGAACCCAACCTAAATTCGAACAGTAGGTTTGACGCCGCGAACTATTTACTATATATAGTCCATGGTAAGTGTTTGTTCATATAATGTCAGAAAAACATAAAACAAGAGTCTGAAGCCTCATAAAAACTAAAAGTAAACTTTTACTTATAATTTACAGTAGTTTAGACATGAACTATCAATTGTTAATGGCTACAGGTAGGGCAGTAGAATAGGGTTCTCCTTGTAAAAACCCTAGCAGAGCTGCACACATTAAAGTGCACACAATCATCAAGAAGAAATTTCTTAAAGTTGTTAAATAGATTTTTCTAAAAATTTAGTAAACTCGAACCTGTCAAAATATTATTTTATCTATTTATTTCTAGCTACTTCTTATATGAAACACAGTTTAGAATATGAAAAAGTGAAAAAAATGTTATAAGGACCCCTAGTTTGAGATTTGATCAGATTTAGTGGTCTGAACCCTAAATATAATTTGTCCGGGCCATTAGGAATGAGGTAAATGTAAAAGTTATGCAGCCGACACACAACTGGTCATTTTTGTTCACAAAAAATGTAGTCTATGGCATATTCATGCATTGGGAAATTTGGGATTAGGTGTAAATGCAATATTTATAGTCAAGAGAAGTTCAACAAATGTTATTTTACCTGTTTACTGTAATTTTTTTGCCGATCTTGTGTTCATGACGTTTCTACCGGTGTTGCTGTCAAAATGTCACGCGCGGTTATGCAAAACTGTTTGTAACCATAGATATCACGTGAAATGATTTAGGTGTTCGATTTTTGGTAGTGTTCGAAAAATGGTGGTAAAGGGATACCTACTCAGATAGATACAAACTTTCCGAATTTGTAAACGGCAGGCATCGTTTTCACTTTACTGTAACGTGATTTCCATTCCTATCGTTTAACCTCTGCACTACTTTACCCCGAATACATTGGTTATTTATAAACTGTTCGGATATTGATCAGACGCCGTGAAACGCGGCGTCTACTCAGGATCAAAACAGTTTGATTTATTTCAGAATTTTCTTACTTCAAAATATCTAAACTATAAACTTAAGAAACAGATGATCGGTATTGAAACATTGATGCAGGGCTGCCATTTCTCCGGATTTTTCCTAAATCTCCGGATTTTTGTCCACTACATGATATCTTAAAGCAGGCTGAAAGTAAAGCAGAATGCGCCCTAAGGCGCATTCTGCTTTACTTACAACCTGCTTTAAGTAGTCGCATGACAAAATAACAAGAAAAAGGCTATAGGATAAAGGAACGATTCGTAAAATCGCACTTGAAAAATGCAAATTTGGAAATCTTAGGATTTTTTATGTCAACTTATGGCAGCCCTGTTGATGACATCATGGCAATGCAGGGGTTAAAGTGATACTAGTGACGTCTCTCGTCTATATACATTGAGTTGCGTTGTGAATGGTGGTTAATTGGCTGACTATCTCTCAGTAACATTTGTCGTAATTAAATTTAATTGCACTGATATGATTCCGTACTATGGTAGCCCTTTTTGCACCTGTTTATTATTCTAAATTTATTATGTGTATATAGTAGAATTAATATTTATTCATTCTGTTCTCGTAATTACTGTGGTGTCTGTACACATCAAACTTTTCATGAAAATAATTCTAGAATATTTTCAATATCATTTCAGAATACTTTATTATATAACTGTATTTCCACATAGCCCAATTCTGCTAGAACAAGGATATACATTTGAAATATTGTTAAACACAACTGAACGGATTTAACTAATGGTGAAGTTCCAAACAGCGCGTCGCTCAAGTTTTAATTAATTGTGAACAATTCCAAACATATCAGATCCTACATTCTGTTACATTACGTATGGGTAAAATCTAGTTATAGTATGGACAAAAAGGTACCTAACGCCACTGACATTTATAGGTAAAAAAATGTGTTGCTTTATGTTCTATTATAAATATCGGTCAACATCAAACATAAGTATTATCGTTTTCTCCCGTATATCTATTACTACTACTAGCATGCGCGCAAAGTCATATTGACAGGAATATTAGGAACATACAAGTTTTCCCCAAACCCACCTATCCTTTTTATTATTGCTCCAACCCGTTTCATAAAACTTCGTACGACTAATGTTCGTCGTATGTCAGATTATAAAATTATATTTCTTTTCTTATTTCTCCATCTAATCCTGTTTTGTGACATCTCTTTTGAATCGTTTTGTCGCAAGACAGGATAAGATAGAAACATCATAAATTAAATGTATTTGAAAGTTTTGACTTAGGACCGTTTTAGTTGCACGAAGCTTTATGAAACGGGCCCCAGGTCAATGTCGGGACTGCACGTAAGCGACCGAACATTCTCGTAAACTGTAACTATGTTCGAGCATGCTTAGGTTATAATTGTTAATTTTCGAGAATGGCCGATTGCTCTAGGTCAATTCCAATAATATCCAATATTAACTGAACTAAGGCGTTTCAACTAGTAACTATTTAGGTCGCAAACACTAGTAACTCGTTCATTATTTATATATGCGAACAGTTTTGATCCAGACTTGAAACCAATTAATACGTGAATTAACTAGAGGTCCAAAGTGTATAAAACATTTAACAATATTTCTCTTTTAAACTGTCTAAATCCTTTTTCCTTTTTAGGTTATTGCAAATGCCATCAGCAACTCCACATGACTCTTTTAAGCAGTTTTGATTCTGATCAGAGACCGGTTAACTCTGCGTCTGACAAGCATCCTAAATGTTTCACACATGTTTCACTATTCATTAGTCAAACAGTCAATACTCTAAAATTTACATAGCAGTACATACGTTAGCTTGTTATGGCGGTGAAATTGTTGAAAACGACGGAAAAAATGTGGTGAGAGGATTTGGAGGTATGATATGTAAATAGATTTGTATACTGTGATCTGCATAACTACTTTACGTTCAACATGAGTATCATCAGTTGTATTATAATCATGTTTTCATATATATACAAATTCTATGATGTAAATAGTAGCAATTGAATTGCGTTTCTTTCCTATCATACACCATTTATCATTCCATCATTTAAATAATTTATTGATGTATTTACTAACTGCACATTTGTGTTTAACGTTTTATTTGTTTGTCGTTATATCTGTTGTGCGATAGCGTGGTAAATAAATTAGTTTTCAAACGTATAGGTCACGCAATAATTATTCATTAATAACGGTGACTACTATATGGGTATTTGTTTCAAAGACTGTTGATTATTTTAGTTATAAAGGCTCGCTACATATGTTATTGAAATGGATGTACTTATGAAAAAAGTATAAATGTGATTAAAATTGCGAGAACGAATCGTAAGAAAAACTACAATATATATGTTAAAGTATTCACCTATGAATCGTACAATTCGAACTTCTAATTTCTGAAAAGGTTTAATCATTCCTTGACTATTGAGGGTTCGTTTTAATTGGGACACTATAATTGCATTGCAAAAGAGTGTAAAACCTGAGCGGAGGGCGTCCGTAGAAGCCGTATGGTAATTGACTCCACTCTTTGTTGTGAACACGTGCATTCTTTGCATGTTGCCCATTATACACATACCAGACTACTAACTACCTATTTGATGTTGCTTCTTTTAATATTGTTTTTGCAGTACAGTTAAACTCGGATCAAGTAGTCACAAAACACATGAATTGGCAATGCTTCATAAAATTGAATGTTTGATACCAGTAAACCTTAAAGCAGAACTTTCTGTATTTAGAATTTCCTATTGTCCTACATGAAGTCACCATTTGTCGTTACAACAAACTGTAGTTCTTTATTGATTGTAAGTTAATTATTTTGTAAACGATCTATAATAATATAAACTAGTTTCTACTCAAATTAGAAAAAAGCCACTCAGTTTGTTTTGTTTACAAATGGATTTAGGTATTAATAGAGATGCATTTTAACGATGGCAAGTGCATGTGGAACAGGAAAACGTTACTGTTGTTTCATTATCTAACTACGTTCATAAATAAATTTTGTGGCAACAGCTTAAGGGGGAAAACGAAATGTATTGATGTTCTTTGCTGTTAATATAAATGTGATATGTATTATTGACATATTATCTTTGTTTGTACATTTATGCAGTTATTTGCTTTCCTGTGAGTTTTTGTTGTATTCTATGTATTTTAACACTAAATAAGTTCGTTCTACATTATTTTACCTTAATCAATTGCATGTTGTTGGCAAACTTGGTTGGTTTTTCAACTTTGATACTCTTTTTTATGTTATATATTATTGATCACTCTGAGGACCAAACATTCACCATTCATTACATCTGATATATGCACTCAAATAATTGACCTTAACCCTTTCCCTTATAGAAGCGACTTTTAGCACATGCATTTTATTCATCCGCTGAAGAAAATAGTTCTAATATAAACCGTAATGAATATGTGTCATATTTAATACTTTCCTTATTCTAGCTGGTAAAAGCTTAAAGCAGGCTGAACGTAAAGCAGAATGCGCCATATGGCGCATTCTGCTTTACTTTCAACCTGCTTTAAGTAGTCACCTATTTTCAAAACTATAAACAGGCTATGGGGTAATGGGTTAATAATCCTTTTACTTCCTTATGGCGTGATCTTAGAACATTGTCATTGTCATATTTCTTCCTCAATTTCTGACAAGATATTGAGCTATATGCGATTTTAACATACAACACATTTATATGTCCTATTCAGACAATGCGTTACATGACGTCTGATCAGGTACCAAACTGTTTACAAACTTTTCTAATGCAACTGTCATTATAAAAACTTTGTACACTTGTGATGTTTAAACAGATGAGATTGATTAAAATAGGGCTTCGTGGATGTATGAAGTAAATTGAATTAAACGTGGTTGTTTAAATACGTAACACAGTAGGGCATATATTCATCTGAAATACAATAAGGCAAAAAAAGCTTAAGACTAACATATTTTATTCATCTGTCTGGTCAAAGTATAAAGTCAATAACACCCCGTTGACTGTCTTGTACTAGCAATGGTTGTCCTGGTGTGATGGCGAATTACGCTGTATCTGGTCACGATCCAAACATTTTGCCATAGGTGTTCAGGTCTATTTTGACTAAATGCCAAACATATAAAAGTGAGGAATGGAAGCATACGGCAATTGTTAAATAATTCGATATCGACGGAGATACTGCGTTGACTTTTAATGTAGCCCTTCATTGCCATGAAGTCATAAGTTTAAATCCATTGCCGACTGCTTTTTTTCCATTATAAGTTAGTTATTTCGACTTAAGATATATTAAAATGAATGTCAAACAGTGTGGACCCGCATCACACGATGTGGTACCGTTTCTTACCATTGTGCTCGGTGTAAGGCAGTGTAGGGGTTAAATGATTAAATACAGACTAGTGGAATTATGTATTTAGTATTTTCTTATTACTTATCAAAACCTGTTTTCTGCAAAGCTGTTTGCAAACAAGGTTGATCCTGAACAGAACAAGCGTTACATGTCCTCTCTTGGGGATTCAAACGATGAAGCATGCATACCAAGACCGAATCTGAATTATCCAAACGCATACAGTTTCTATAAGTTGTATAACACCGAAGCAGTTGAACGATTTAACTCATTGAGCCCTAGTGACGCATATATGCGTCGTTTACCAAAAGTGTAACTGTGAGGAGTACACTTGTCTAATGCAAACAGTGAAGTCCCAGATTAGAGGGCTCCTGCAGGAGCCCTCTAATCAGGGACTTCACTGTTTGTCATTTTGCAATATATTATAAAAAACAAACCTAAATTGTCTAAAATGGACCATCCCTTATTGTAAATTGGAAGTTTCAGGGGATAATGAGTTAAGCAGACTACAGTGGAGAAAACGTTTTTCTTTCCAAATAAAGCGTTTGCGCTTCAACTATGATTTGCAGTGAAAATAATTTGGACCCAGATCGGACGCCGGGTAACCCGGCTTCTGAACATACTCCACACTGTTTCCTACTTAAATAAGGATTTCCAACAAGTTGTTATTTTCTTTGCCTTATTGCGATGCGTTTGCGTACGTTTGCATTTAGGTGGAAAAGAGTAACGTTTTCCCCACTGTACATCAAAACAGTGACAGTCGGGTCATTTAAGAAATAATAATTCGAAGATGTGCATCATCGTGCATGAGATCACAGTTAGGAGTTCGGATGTGGCGTCATTAGATGGCGAGGTCTTTATAATGAACACCCATGTGTTTATTAGTTTAATTCTAACACGACGTTTTGTAAAAAAAAATACTTTTACCGGATAATATGCCAAACCCAAACCGTTGTCAGTGGAATCGCCATTTTGACTGTTATATTTACTTTACACGATTTTCATCACCTGATGTTTTGCAAGTACAGCGTTCCCTCTCTTCAACGGCACTCCCAACAACGACTCCCTCCTTACAACGACATTTGCCGTTGTTCCCCAAACGAAACATTTATGTCCAACTTTTTTATTGTCGCAATACAGTCTACTTAAATTTGTATTCTGCAGTTTTTCGCAAAGTTGCATATAAGTGGACATTTTGATAGAATAAATATAATGATTAGTGACAAACAGCTTGAATCCAGATCAGACGCCGCGTGACGCGGCGTCTGATCTGGATTCAACCTGTTTGCAAATGTAAGCCAAGTCTTAATGTTCCCTCTCTATAACGACTCCCTCCGAACAACGCACACATGTTTGGTCTCCCATTGGCTGTCGTTGTAGAGAGGGAGCACTGTAATAGCATAACAGAAATAACAATACAAATTCACATTGTATTTTAAATTGAAGCGAATATCAACATCATTTAGCACATGGCTTGGAGCTCTCGGCCAATCAGATGCCTAAAAAACCTGCGAATATATCGTTTATTGAACAAAACCATGAAATAACTAACACACTGTTCACTTATTCCATGCTTCCGTCATCTCAAGGCAATTTGACGTCACAACCCTAGCAATCCTCCGAGCAAGCCACCGCGAAAACCTTTTGCCTGCACTGTAGGCTTAACGATAAATAATCGGAATAAACACCAGATCAAGGATTTAAACTAAAGCAATACGGTAATTCCACAGTATCTATAATAGATCTAGATATACCCCATCCCTCTGGACCTAGATATATGCATTGTTTCAGCTGTAGGTGTAAAAACCGGGATATGCATGTCTTGATTGGCTTTACTACACAGCTGAGATCAGAGGGGAACTGCAAAAGCTTGATGACGTCATATTATGTACAGTGATACCTAAACTTTAAAGGCCATTAATAATGAATTGTGCTTACATATAGAGCTTTAATAAGCCTTATTTGTGTTGGTGTTGAAGCATGCATAATGTCTCAAGCTACACAATGAAATAACCTTTCAATTTAAGTAAAATATTATAAATAAATGTCGTTTTCGTCTAAAACAAAAAGCAGAAACGAAGGGTCTTCTTGTTTTCCTCGAGCCCAAGCCAGTGATAAATAGGTTAGACCATGGTTGCGTGCGAATAAACGACATAGTTCTCGGGGGCTACGCCCCCTCGAACTATATCGTTTATTCGCGCGCAACCATGGTCTAACCTATACGTACATCATGTTAAGATATTTGTTTGACAAAACCCTTATTTAGATGTGAAATTACAGTAGACTGAGTGTGCAGACGAAGTACGATTCAACTACGTCTTTATATCATGTATTTTGAGGAATTTAATTCATAAAATTCGCGTGTGGGTCAAATGGACCAACCGGTCCAATGCCACGCGTGCAGTGAATTATCGCGGAAAAAAGACTTTTCTCGGTATTATTTGCTATATGGCGTAATTTCTCAAGTCGTGTTAGAATATGTTATAATAGCGATGAAATTGATATTACCGATATTGTTTTGAGGGTCATTTAATCTTGAACAAGATAGACATGAGGTTGTAGCTAGACGCCATCTTTAAATGTGTCTAACGAGTGCTTATATTTACATACAAGTTTAGAAAAATACTTCTGTTATGTTTGTATTTATTGCCTTAAACGAGCCAAGTTTGTTAATTTCATGAAGGACAAAACTCAAAGATACATATTTGTTTTATAATAAAACAATAAATGAATAAAAATAAACCTAGGTTCCTGTCTTTCTTTTATTTTCCATGGAATTCATTTAGATATATCAATTGTTTTGTGTTAAGCTTATACAGTTTTATAAGATACCTTGTTGATAATTATGCTTTCGGCGTTAGCGCTTCCACTGTCGTTGTCATTATTAACAAGTTTTCTATAACCCCTTAACTGCCTTAACTAGAGTACAATATGTTTTTGTAAACATTTTTGGATCCAGATCAGACGTTGTGTAACACGGCGCCAGATAAAGGTCCAAACTGTTTAACACTCATTGCGATATTACTTAAGTCATTTCACCTTAAAATAGTGAGAAGCAAAAAATAGTGTAAAGATAATGACACCAAAGCAGTGAAGGGGTTTAATTACTTTTTGTAAAACTCGTCCAACCTGTATAAACAACACGGTACTGTAGGCCTTCTATTCATTCCTCTACTGTCAATTTTGTATTTACCAACAACCAAAATTATCTTAACACGGTATCTCATAAAACTGTATTACATGTAGCTGAACGTAAAACAATATAGAAATACAGTTACCCGGTATGAACTCTTTCTCCGCTGACGTCGATTTTAAACACATTTTGAATCTATAGCAGACACAACATAATGCGGCGTCAGGTCAGGATTCAAAATGTGTGTCACTCGTATCGGTATTTCTTAAGGCGTGCAGCATTACATTTAACTTTGAAACGATATTGCAGACACCACTATTGAAGCAGACGACAGTAATGCGGTGAATTTGATTTTGAAAGAGTGAAACAGACTTCAACACATGCAACCCTAACGACGAGTATAAACGTCATTTACGAAAAGTGTACCAATGAGGGAGTACTCATTCCCAATATAAACAGGAAAGACCCTGCTACTCTGATCAGGATCTGTACTGTACGTCATCTTGCAACAGAATGTAAGATAATTAATTCTAATAAGCCAAAAATGGACTAGACCTTATGCGAAACTTGGATGTTCAATTAAAACTTCCAGGGGTGAATGAGTTAATGCCAGGAGGTGTAAATGCTACTTGACTGAGTCGTCTCATAATACAGGTTAAACTATAATACATTACTTTTATTGATTTAGAAATGTTACAATCCTCTCGCTGCATTGGTACTTGGAGCACACACCTAGGCTTGTGTGAAAATGTTGCGGCTCCCATGAGATTAATTCAGAGCTGTAAAAGATGTTTTGTTAGAGTTTCAAAGTTAAGTTCACAAGAAGTAACTGCTCTTTGGAGTGTCACTACTAGCTCGTTATAATGTTATTCGTATATATACTATTACAATCCGCAGTATTTTTGACTTATTATATGATTCACAACTAGGGATTAAATATTCAAACAGAATACAAAATATTGTGACGAACTAATTTGTAAATACAAAAAGATGAAATATTACACTTATTGCTATCATTTGTATGTATTACGTATGTATTTCAGGATATGATTTATACATCACTATTTATTATTGAGTGTCAAATTGTATGAAACTTGATTAGATTCCGTGTTTAAAACTTTGTAACCAAACTTTGTGCTCAAGATTCAAACATCAACCAAGCTTTGCATTTGCATCATATGCAGCTTGATTTGAGCAAAACATGATTTCTATCCATATTTATGAATCCCAGAATTAAATACATGTATCTGTAAAAATAGTTTGGAGCCTGTGTCCATGCTTATAAAGCGTTTGATAACCACATCATTCCGAAGCATTTTGATTGGTCAGTTTTGTTGTATAGCATCCGGTTAATAGTCTGCGTATATATTGTATTCTAACACCCATAGTGAAATACAGCAAACAATATAAGCGACAATATGAAAATCCCTATAAACTTGAGCTTTCATATATTTTTTGTTTTGTTGAAGTGAATTTTGATTACAGTATGGAAGCTACTATCTATATTCCTCAGATAACACCCCGAGTCAGATCATGCCTAGTGTAACCCGGCGTCTGGTAAGGCAATCTAATGTTTGATAAAAAGTTTAGAATAAAATGGCGATAAGTACTTTGATCTCATTTACACGTTTGCCATGCGTTTGGATTTATATAGGTTCAAACGGTAAATAATAACGTGTACTTTATTTATGATTAATCATAATGAACAATACCACACAGTTGAATTTCCACAAGAGTGTACTTTATTATTGCAATCCACTCTAGATAAAACGGTCAATAGTTTAAGAGTAAGATGTTTGAAACCTGATCAGACTCGGAATGCCCGTACGACTGACCAGGATCAAAGCTGTTTTCTTCATATTTCAATATTTCCCAAGTCCAAAAATCTAAATTTAGATTTAGAAAAAACCCTAACTCTTACTACGATATTCAACACAGATGGTAGCATGATAGTGAATTGGTGAACTATGTGATATTGTAATGATCGGACTGCAATGAACCTAGTAAACAAGTCGAAGTGTAGGGAGCTACTAACGCAATATGTTCGACGGTATTTCACTGATCGGTTCACTATTTATTGTTTACTTGTGGAACACAAGCAACACAAACAACGTGTTTGTTTTCCATAGCAATAATGTTTCCGCAGACTCTGTAAACTGTCTAACATTTCTTTCGTACCTCATTAGCACGTCTGAATGATTAATGTCTCTTTAACGTTCCCAATGTCGTTAACGAAAACGCAAAGGGTTGCTTAATGCCCATAACACTCGAACCTAACGAAATGGAAGGCAAACGGAGCTTCAGGAAGAAAGTCAAACTGAAACATACCTGAGTAAAATCGAAATGTTATCTTTCACGTGTACACAAACAAATAAACAGATTGAAAGAATCAAATGGCAGGGTTTCGGAAATAATAATTATTTATTTTTATCTGTGTGGCCAACAGTTTGGAGACTAATCAGATATCAGGATACTGGGTCTGTTTTGGATATAAACTGTGCGAAAGAGGTTTAGCATAAACGCGTGAGTTGGAGACGATAACCTTTTCTCCACGGTTGCTATACATTTGCTGGCATCTTGAAGGGTGAAAATGCTGTTCTCTCTTTATGATTGCGTTTGTTTTTAAAACAATAATGGCCGTTACAATCAGTTTGCAGTCAGCCAGACATCCGGGAACTAGGCGGCTGACCAGGTACTTCCATTTGCAGTTCAACTGCCTTATTTAGAGAACAACATATAAACATTTAAACCGTTTTGATCTTGTTCAAACACTTAGGTCAAAATATATAAATGTTTAGTTTAAGAAGTAATGAAAGACAAACGACATTTGTTTAAAATTGATAACGTCATGGCAGTGAAGGGGTTCATAGTACTGTCAGCAAGTTCAAATTCACGTCTTCTTCCGAACTCTTTTAACACAAAGTAAGTCATGTTGGTTAATTAAGTTCCTTTGATTTTTTTTAAAAATACAAAACTGTGAATCAATCTACTTGTAATTGTGGACAGTTTAATAGATACTACTTTATATTAGCTAAAAGTGTAGACACTAATCAGAGGACCCCTATCGGAACCATCTGATCAGGGTATACACTGTTTGAACGTGTAATGAGTGGATTCTTAACATGTCCATAGTGTTGAAAGCTTTAGTAGTAAATCGCATAGCATTTCATGTAAACAATAATAAATACCCACTGCAATCACTCATTGTTTAAATAACATAGACACTCCGTTATCCCGATGTATTTTCGGAAATCAAAAGTTGCACCTTTCTAACCGTGTGTTTTGACGTGATTTAAGGCCCTTTGAGGTCGAACTATTAGAAAAAGTTTATGTATTAATATAAACTAGCATTAAACCCAACGGAGATTGTCGATCGACTCGGTCGTTTACGTCATTCAATAAAAAACAGAAAAATGTTCGTTTATTGTTCCGAATGGATTCGTGAATCTTATCTTATTATTATAAAATAGTTCGGCTTGTCTGTCCGGACATATAAGGTTATCTCACCCCATCCCTATATTTCGGGATACTTCTGTCAGAGAGGTGAGAACAGTTTTTGCCAACAAATGCATTTAGTGCACATTCAACATTTTGGAGGCATGTGTAACTGACTGGGTGATATACAATTCTTAAATTGCGATTGTATCAGCTTCCTCAAATATACACTATGACAAAATGACGAACACATTTTACCTAAATATGGATGTTTTATTATATATTCTAACACGACTCGAAACCTACGGCATATAGACAAAGAATACCCAGAAACGTATATTACGCCGCGATAATGAATTGCACGCGCGGCGTTTCCATCCGCTGTTCCATTTGCCCCATACGCTTTATACATAAATAGTATTTTTATAATAAAAGTCGCGTTAGAATTAAGATTTGATATTTCTTAATTCTAACACAACTCGAAACCTACGGCATACAGACAAAAAATACCGAGAAACGTATATAACGCCGCGATAATGAACTGCACGCGCTACGTTTCCATACGCTGTTCCATTTGCCCCTTACGCGTAAAACATAAACAGTATTTTTATAATAAAAGTCGCGTTAGAATTAAAATAACAAATTCGTAGGTGTTCATTACCGTGCATTAGATCACAGTAAGTCGTTGAGATGTGGGTAATTAGATCACTCGGCCTAAAGGCCTCGTGATCTAATGACTCCACATCTCAACTCCTAACTGTGATCTAATGCACGGTAATGAACACCTACGAATTTGTTATTTCTTAACTATTCTCAGGCTGTAAACGTCCACCTGTATCTAAACCCATACATGTATATATATATATATATACGTCCAAAATGTTCTATATGCTATGACGTGCAATGGCTGTATTATATTGGTCAAACCGGGGATATGTTAATTACAGACGCACAGACCATGCCCAACAAATACGGGACCTGACAACACGACAACTGCCATTCAGCGCTCATATTGACATATTTTGCAAAAAAAGAACCGAAATTTACGCTTTTCCATTCTATAAAATGAAAATAGGTAATACGTAGGCTAGGTTGATCAAAGAACATTATTTTATCAAATGCTTCAAACCCAAACTATACAGCTCATGTAAATAAATTCAATTCTATACGTTCATTACCAGGAAAATATATTTAAATGATTTGTTGCGATTGTGACGTCATGATGTGAAGTAATGACGTTACATCATGATTTCATCGTTATGACGTCACATGGTAACGTTTTCACCAAGGAACACTATTTACACTGACGAGCCGCGAGGCGAAACATGTTTGTATATTGAATATTAAATATTATTAAAACCGTAACATGTCAAGTCATATTTTCGTTTTTACATAATATAAATAATAATTATCTGAAGTGTATCTCAAGCAGTGAGTAGAGCAGGAGAATACTGGCCTAGAACTGTATTGATTAAGCCCAATGTACCCATATATAAAAGGTATCCTGATAAAGCCTCGTTTGACTTCGAAATAGTGGTCTGTTCGACGGAAGGGAGTTCGAGATATCCAGGTTTAAGTGTACTTGTAAAGTCTATGATCACTTGCCACTCATTAAAGAACGATCAGGATATGTTATTGATTGTCCTCTGCCAAGTGCTTTGTATTTGCTATAAGAATGGCTTAGGAATAGTCTACTGCTTGCCAGATCACTTGGCAGAATAACAATGGGAATAATCCGAACGATTTGGAGAATCGTTTAAAGAATGTGACTTCTATTCCCCAAGTCAATAGAGTGTGCGTGTGTGTAAAGCTATACCAACATAGTCTTTGTCCCGAAGCTAACGTTATGTATATTGGGGTATATAAACAATCAAAATTCCATTTTGAAACCAAGAATATTTTTTAAAATGCATACTCATATGAAGTGTGAATAACGACACCCATTGATTTTGCCCCCCATGGAACATGTCACAATATGGTACAGTTACCGCTCTGTTGATTTTGATTGACACTGATTTGCATAAATGTTTTTTGATATATGAACTTAAACTGAAAATATTACAGAAATATCACATGGCTAATCCCGGTCAATCATTAAAACATCTGACAGAAGAAAATAAATGGGCTTTTGGGCCGCCTATGAATAAAGATCACAAAATAGGGAAAAAAAGATGTACTTTAGTTTAGAACTTCCGGTTTGAATGTCTGAATACATTTAAACTTACATAACTAACATAACTAAGCAAGTTACAGGTTTATATTTAGGAGCAGTGAAGAGGATGTTGTTATTTCACACAAACGCAATTGTACACACACAATTGTACCGTTTCTCATTACAAACAGTTTGGAGCCAGACAGACGCAGTTTTTCAACGCTTGTTCAGGTACCAACTTGTTTACAACTCAGAAATAAATAGTCAAATTTTCCAAAATATTGTCATGTTTTACCTTTAAATAGATACACATTGCTTTTACATTAACTATTATCTAACCGACATCTCCACTGTATTATAAGATACAGAATTGCAAAGTTTCTATTAAATTTATTTGGTTTTTAAATCATAAACGCCATTTAAACCCATCATTGCCTTACCGCGAGAACAATAATGATTTGCATCCAAGTGGGATCCTTCCCGGCGCCACGGAACGCTGTGTCTGATCTGAGTCCAAACTATTTGACACTCATAACGGAATCATTTTCACATATATAAACTTGAAATGTAAAAAGCAGACGCGGAGGACGACATGGCTGTTAACCCTTTCCCTTATAGAAGCGAATTTTAGCACATGCATTTTATTCATCCGCTGAAGAAAATAGTTCCAATATATACCATAATGAATATGTGTCATATGTAATACTTTCCTTTTTCTAGCTGGTAATAGCTTAAAGCAGGCTGAAAGTAAAGCAGAATGCGCCATATGGCGCATTCTGCTTTACTTTCAACCTGCTTTAAGTAGTCACCTATTTTCAAAACTAGAAACATGCTATCGGGTAAGGGGTTAAATAGTGAAGGAGTTTAATTATATACAGGGCTCCAGATAAGGGGAGTATTTCAAAAACTAAAACCTTTATTTCTTCTTTAAACCCTATGGTGTCACTACTCATTAGAATCGTCTCGAAGAGACAATTCTAATGTGTAGTAACACCTTAGGATTTGGTGCTAAAATAAGTGAGAAAATGTTGGATTTGTGCAAGTGACTCCCCCTTTATCTTGGGCCCTGTATATAAATCAAGGTTAAATTATCTTAACCAAGGTTAAGCAAACCATTGATTTTCAAGTGTACACTATTTCTTGTAAACCGCATACCACATGGATAGACGTTTTTTATCTACGGGAACGCATATTTTATTGTCGCTGCTGAATATCAATAGTTCTCTCTGTGAAAATGCAAATTGACACTAATAGTAGTTGACAGGAGAAGTTTTTAGTGACAACACGTTTAGTCTCAAGGGCCCTTGAGTGACTGCATAAGGCAAACCATAGTAAAAAGAGCAGGCTTGGATTTCAAGAATGTATTTTCTAGAGTGATTGTCTAAAGTATACATGCGGTTTGAACCACACAAATATAACTGTATACTGTGAAATGATTTTAATTAACATGAAACAGTAGTTTTTAAAATTGTTGTTTAATTACTGTCACTAAATGGTGCTTACTAGAAGTGTTCGATGTTGATGCAATTGATATCTGCTTAAAGCACACGGTGAAAGTGACTGAGACAGCTCCTATACAATCCTTCTAGTTTGCGTTGATCTTGGCGTTAGCCTTCGAATGTCTTTAAGCAACTTGTGTTATCTAAAACGTAATTATAACAACACTCACCTTTACTACTGTTTCCTCACAGAATAAGCTTAAAACACGTCAATTCATACTCTAAAACGCTCAAATGACCGTTTATTGCAAACACCACTTCTCAATCGAACCGATCGAAATGACGGATTATGTCGTGAACAAACTATAACGTCATCAAAGTGAATAATGAAGTATTGCATGACCTTATTATTGGTGGTCACATGACTTCCATAAATATTGCATATGAACGCAAGAGTTTTAACATATACATGTAGGGGCTTACATTTGATTATTCGGTTGAACAACATATATTTCTAGTTCCATTTATATAAATACAAACAGTTATCACATCAAATCTTCTTGTACATGCAGTACAGCCAGTTCCGCACAACTAATCCTACTGTAAGGCTATGTCGGGATGGGGCTCGAGTAGGCACGCGAGCTATTCGGACAATCAACCATATTGATAGACAAACCCGTTCACTGCCATTGCGTCATAAAATGTTATCAGTCGTAATAAAAGAAATATGACAAATAGGGAATACTATTTTAATGTATCATACAGAAGTGGTCTTTTCCAATAATTCGATCAATTTGGAATTTTATCAAATAAAATCACAGGGCTGCAATTTCTCCGAAATTTTCCTAAATCTTCGGATTTTTTCTAGAACATGATATCTTAAAGCAGGCTGAAAGTACAGCAGAATGCGCCATAGGGCACATTCTGCTTTACTTCTAGCCAGCTTTAAGTAGTCACGTGTCAACAAAACTAGAAACAGGCTATGGGGTAAAGACACGATTCGTAAAGTCGCACTTGAAAAATGCAAATTTGTAAATCTTAGGATTTTTTATGTCAACTTATGGCAGCCCTGAAATCATGTCCAAATACACATCTTGGATAAAGACCCACATTGTTTGAAATATTAGACTAAAGAGCAATTTTATAACAATCGTAGTCTGCGTTTATTTCTCAAAGGTAAAACTTTAGGTATTTCGACTAAGGAAATATAGAATTGAGTGTCAAATAATTTTGATGCTGATCAGATTCCGCCTTACGCGGAACGGATCCAACCTAATTGCATATAACCATTGCGTTCAGGGTTAGGCAATGCAGGTATTAAAGTATTCATCGGTAAGTGTTTATGTCACAAGTTGCGATTATGGCTGTAAAAGGATGCTACTACTGAACACAAATTAAATTATATCTTTGAAAATTAAAAGGAAAAAATCTATTACTGAAAAAAGATCACTGGCAAAATAGTCCTTGTATTTTGACGTAATTTCCAACACGTGGTTGTAAGCAAGCTACTTACGTGGTGTTCTTCAATATTCCAATGCTGTGGCGACTGCAGTAAATACAGCGGATAAAACGTTATTCTTTCCCGGATAAACGAATTAAACACAGGCACATTGCAATAAAATCTTGAAAATAGAATTGTTTTCTAATGTGTGCCATTAAATGTGTAAGTGGAAAGCACATGGGTTACCATGCGTCTGACTAGGCTCCAAACCGATTGTCAGTCAGTTTGAAAAACAAGTCGTTATGATTTTCTGAGAAATGGCTTTTACTATATTTTATCGCACCATGTAATCGTTTCGTTTAAACGGGAACAAGTAATCTTTTATCAACTTTACAAGATGATGTTATCATCAGTAAGTATATGTTTACATTCACAGGTCACTAGTCTAATCAGCTAAGCAAATAGTTTCTCGAAGTTATTGCATAATTAGATGGGAGTATTGATTATCTGTACCCAATTTGTATCCAATAAGCCTGATTTAACCCTTTCCCCCATAGAAGCGACTTTTAGCCTATTTAATTTATTCCTCCGCTGATGAAAGTAGTTCCAGTTTATACCCTCATGAACAATAACCATTACAAATATTTTATATAGCCTAGCAGATTTTATCTTAAAGCAGGCTGAAAGTAAAGCAGAATGTGCCTTAGGGCACATTCTGCTTTACGTTCAACCTGCTTTAAGTGGTCACCTGTCTTCAAAACTAGAAACAGGCTATGGGGTAAAGGGTTAACTCTAACATTGCCAAATGCAACTAGCGTTGACTTTGAACAATATTTGGATCCGTATCTGATACCGCATTAAATGTGTCGTTCTGTGAATATCAATCATTTATCGACCAATTTCAGAGGAGAAGAGGTTTTTAGTTCCCGTTCAATCTATATTTAAACGCAAACGCATTCAGATAAAATGGATAAAACGTTCATGAAATATCAATGATTCATTTGATATTAGTTGCAAACAACTTTCAGCCTGATCACAAACCGCTCGCCCGGTACTTGATGTGACTCTAAACTGTAGTTAAAATAATACAGTGCTCCCACTGTACAACGGCCCTCCCAACAACGAATTCCTCTTTACAACGACCCTTGCCGCATTTCCCGAAACAGGACAATGTGTCTAACGATTTTACTGCTGCTATATCATCCACTTAAAATTGTCGTCTGCGTTTTTTCTCAAAACTATATAGAAGCGGACTTTTTGATAGAATAATTATAATGACGAGTGACAGACAACTTGAATCAAGCTCAGACGCCGCTTAACGCAGGGTCTGATCTGAATTCAATCTGTTTGCAAATGTATGCCAATTTTTAATTTTCCCTCCCTATAACGACTTCCTCCGAAAAACACACTTTATATTTCTCACATAACTACCCTTATTTTCTATAGCGAACAACGATCACGAATATCCTTATCTCCAACATGTGTAAGATCAGTTTGATGACGTCACTATAACGTCACTATTTATAACGGCGTTTTGACGTCTCCTGGGTTCCAAAAGATGCCTATTGCTTTAAAAAATAGCTTAAATCGTTGGTTATGTAAGAAAAATAACGTGTCCTTCGTCGATGTTTAAGACAATTTATCTCAAACTCGCCAATGCTCGCTTAATAACATTTCAATTTTAGACTCGTTTGAGATCAGCTTGTCTTAAACACCGACTCATGACAGATCCTACATTGGGTGGAGTTGTAGAGAGGAAACATTGAAGTTTTAAGATGTATACCGGGAAATTGAACGGTATCCCCATTGTAAACTGTGACTTGCAAAGACCTATACGGACAGGCTGAAGCATGTAACACCATTAATATGCAAGGTCTGTGACCATTTTAATAAAGAGTTTCTTCATAGACCTGCCTTAGAAAACTATGTGAAATGATAGTGAAATAGAAATAGACAATATCACAGAAACATATTTGGAAAGTCACTGGCAAATATGACAATTTGCTTCTTACTAGAATTAGGTTTTGCGTATTTCCAGTATTTGGCAAACTCTAATTTGAACTTTCCGTTGTCTTAGTTTCTGATGCGGAAGAGTTGTACAGTTGGGGCCCGTTTCGTAAACCTTCGAACGACACATGTTGTCGTAAGTCTCAGTTAATATGTTTTTTCCTATCTAATCCTGTCTAGTGACATCTCGAAATCAGAAAATAAATGTATTTTGAAGTTTTGACTTAAGACCGTTTTTGCCGAACGAAGTTTTATGCAAGGGACCCCTGTATACTATACACGGATAAATACACGGGCAAAAGAAATATCAAATATCTTATGTTTAACAACTACAAGGCACATTTAATATAGTTTAGTTTACAAGTAGTAATTCACTTTCGAAATAAGGGTTTTCATACAATTGTGAAAATAAAAGCAACCGTTGTTATTGTAGACACTAAAGGGTTCATAGGTTAGGACTTTTCTAAAAAATTGCCAAATAACGATAAAATGTAAAACACTTTAAATTGCAAGTTATGTGTGAAGTGGTGCTGCAGAGTATTTCCAGAACATTACCACTTGTATATTGTTTGCCAGGAGTATGTATCATAAGAAATAATTTAAGTATTCTAGCAGATGGTAGCTTAAAGCATCCTGAAATAAAGCACAATGTGACTAACGGCCCATTCGGCTTTACTTTCAACCTGCTTGAAATAATCACCCGTCTTCAACACAAGAACCAGGCTTTAGGGTAAATGGATAATGTAATGTCCACGGGTCTAATGGATGTGTTGGCTAGGTGCCAAACATGTTTATAGTTTTATAGCTGTTTGCAACCGATATTCGGTTTAAATCATATACGCTTCATGTCATTGGGATCAACTCAACAAACTTCCCTTTCGAATAAGAATACGAATGTTTTACTTGAGAACATTAAGTTGTAGCGACATATGGGACTTATGTAAATATCGCAAACAACGGCGGACGTAATTGAAGTATAAAGCGCTAAATTACGACGTCCGGGGTCGTGAGGTCAATCCCCGCCTGACCAAGTCCTTCGAATGATACTTTATACACTGCGGTCCGATGTATCAGTGCTTTACACTGGGTATCTAGAACAACCAGAGAATTCTGTCGATAATAAGAGTAGGGTATCGCGCCTGTGTTCTCTGTATCCGTTCTCCTCTCTCTGGGGCGTCCAATTAGCCGATATATGGTTCAAACGGACGTTAACAAACAAACAAAGCAAGCAATTCAGATCCTGAATTAATATCGTCCGAAAATGAACAGGGTATCGTATTAGCAACTCGTATCAAAATTACTTCAATCTAAAGGACTAAAAGTTAAAACGGCGAAATAGATTCGTCAGACGGTTACACTTTGTAATGAAAGTAGTAATACTGTTTCAGTACCTAGGGTCCATCTTAATAAATACTGTACGATAAAAACGGTCGTAAGTCAAAAATGCAATTTATATTTGATATCTCCATCGAAAGAACGATTTCAAAGAGATTCGCAAGACTGGATTAGATGGAAAAATAAATGATAATGGATAATTAAGATTCTGACTTACGATACTAATATGTCGTACGAAGTTTCGAAAGAAGTCCACCTGATCACAATGCAATATGTGTATGTTCAAGTCCGTTCTTTAAAATGATACGCGGAAATTATTAAAATTCTGTATTGGTTCTTAAAACATATATCATCGCCATGGTACACAGCACTGTAGTTTATAATGTTCCTTTTTGTCTATGGGCGCTTGAAATGTATACTGTTGCCATTTTCGGGAAGGAGTAGTCATCCATTGTTTGGCTATCTGCAATAATGTAGTAATTGACACAAAAGTAAGGCAGTTAAACAGTGATTATAACTAAAAGTATAATTCAAAATATAAAGCTTGTTGCCTGACATATTTGCATTTTTCTTTATTGTTTTGTCTAAAATTAAATAAAACACCCATTCTATCAATATCTACTTATCAAAAATTTATCGAATTTTACACAATAGTATTTCATGTGTAAATTAATCAGAAAAATGTAAATAAAAACGTAATGCTGTATTGCTTCTTTTGAAACTTTTGGCCATTTTATATAAATACTGATCCATTTTACGACGTATAAGCGACGTCTTCTTCGATATGTTCTCGGTTTAACGCCTATATTCCCTTTGGTCAAAATCCTGGGGTGTCCCCGTAGCCTTATTAGATAGAGCTTGAAGTCTGGCATATTTACCTAGATATGTTTTGAATGCCGTTTCATGTGTTTACCGTTTATGTTTCGCGATTAATTGAGATTGTTTAAATTCGAAAGTACAATGTACCTACTGGATGAAATTAATACGCACATTTTCGTTGAGTAACGATTCTTGAATTATCGGTCTTTGTTAAAGCTGCCATGTGACGCAATAGTGACGCATTTCTTTCATTGTTTAAACATTTGTCAGTTGCCTCGCATCTGTGATATTGACTGAAGAAACAGGCATCTTCGCATCTGACAGCTCATATCCTGATAAATCGTCAACTATATCAGCCTTTGATAAGTATCCAAAAGGTTTTCTATCAATAATGCACCCGGGTTATTACAATGCAAATGTTCAACTGAATATCGTATGATTACTATAGTTTTAGCAAATTCCGGTTGTATGACAAATAGACGGTGTGTTCTATATTTTATTTAATGTTAGAAATTGAGACAGGCATTTTAATAAGGAACGAAGGCTTAATGTAAATGGCATCCATTATTACAAAATAAACAATGACAGATTCTCTCATTTTTGCTCCATTTATATGCTACACTTAGCATTCGTTGACCAACTGCTATATCTAGTGTGTATAATTTAAGAAACTGGAGAGGAAAAATATTGTTATTCAGTGTTGGGTAATAGTTATAGTTGTTTTATGTTTAAAAACGAAACACAAACCCAACGCAAAAACGTAAAATAAAACAGTAGAACCCGGCTGCTCATAAGTTGTAAACCTCATCATACGCCAACTAATTTCGCTATACATATAATTGTGACCCGCCACGCGAAAAGGGTCCTTCAGGGTGAAAAAATCAAAATTGACTTTTTGTTTGTAAAACGTAGACAAATTCTTCCTGAATCTAAAAATGTGATTCATTTTGCTGAAATCAGTACCTAAACGTCATTTTTTTCGATTTTGTTTACCCCACCCACCACGCAAAAATGGCCATTCTGGGTCAAAAAATCAAAATTGACTTTTTGTTTGTAAAACGTAGACAAATTCTTCCTGAATCTAAAAATGTTATTCATTTTGCTGAAGTCAATACCTAAACGTCATTTTTTTCGATTTTGTTTACCCCACCCACCGCTTTAAAAATGAAATTTTCAATGGCTCGATATCGATGTTTTTGCTTTAATTATAAACTTAAATTGAAACATAAAACACAACGTTTAGGTTTTATATTGTAGAAACTTTCTTACCACTTTCTAATTCTGACATTTGCTTTACTTTGAATTGTCCAATATTGTAATTTACCCCACCCACTTCATTTAACATAGAGAAGTACAAGTCCTGCGATTGTCATGGTACACAGTTTCTCATTACCCTATTTAATTTGTGGTGATATATTTTTCATAAGGTTATTGACACTTTTATAATACTGAAAATAGAGAACAAAAAATATCACAACAGTATTTGTAATGTGGACGACGACGTCACTATGAAATGTGGACAATGTTAGACATTTTTCGTCGTCCAAAGGACCAGGTTTTTTTACTGTTGTGACGGAGTTCATTTGTAGAGGTTTTCGGGTATCACATATTAAAGGCTACATGTATAATTATGATAAATAGTTTTTACTTAACTGTTGATGTCATAGTGCTATACAATTTTTTTATCCATCCAACAATAAACTTTATAACAACATCTAGATCTATACTGGATGCTCTAAGAGCCATTAGAAGAGAAGCTATTAACCCTTATTCTGCGGTGATATCGTCTGCTTCGAAGTTGTCGTCTGCAAAATTTGTTAAATTTAGATTGATACATTTTTTAATTAAAGAATCCTAAAGATGAGTATCAAACAGTTTAAATCCAGAACAGACGCCGCGTTACGCGGCGTCTGATCTGGATTCAAACTGTTTGCAAAAATCAATAAAATCGCGATCAGCAGGCAAAGGGTTAATATGATGTGTCAACTGTCAAACAGCATTGGTCCTCATCAGACATAGAGCTGTTATGAACAATGCGCTCTCCTTAAATATGTACTCAGTGTCGAGACGAAAACAGCTCATAAACAGCATATTATAAGCAGATTAAAGAAACAATAAATAATTATGACATCACTTAAGCGTACGTCGTGATGTAGACATCATGACGTCATAATGTAGAAAATTTCCCAGTCATAATCAGAAATACAGAAACACCTCTAAAAACCGGAAACAAGTTCAACCAGTTCCACGACAGGTTTTCACTCAATACAGCAGGATGGTACCGCCGATAGCTCATATAAGAGCTCCCAGTAACACCACCGTAACATTCGTTATTACAGCCCTGGTTCAATTAACACAAGTGTCCGGATTTCAGAGATATAACTGTAATACGGATCAAAACACGTCCGGGTTCCAAATAAAAGAAGACGGCAGACCACGGTTTATGCAAACAGTTCACAACCACACTTAAGCCCTGAATGTGTAGTTATACTAAGCTGTAGTTATACAAAAACAGAATGAAAAAGAACGATCGCCACAGTCTTCAAATATAAGTAGCCCAGAACTAATAAATGTCACAGTCCTAAGATACATGTATACAAAATGGCAAATCATTTTAACCCTTATCCATCTGTGATATCGTCTGCTTTATAATTGTCGTCTGAAAATTTGTCAAATTTAATCTTATACATTTTTAAATACAGAAACCTTAAGATGAGTGTCAAACAGTTTGGATCCAGATCAGACGCAACATTACACGGCGTCTGCTCTGGATCCAAACTGTTTTGCAAAAATCAGAAAATCCGCGATAAGCAGGCAAAGGGTGAATATCATGAACAAGAACTTAAAAAACCCAGCAAATAAGATCTAGCTGTAACACCAATAAGAGCAAAATTGAAACACTATCTAAATTAGAAAGGCTAAATCTATGCTAACTTATCAGGATTAACAATATCGCCTATTAACGGCAACAAACATTATGTACAATCAACCTTCGATGTTCCGAACTTGTTTAAGTCAAGCATATCCGTATTTCAAAGCAAAACATGGTTAAGCCACGTTTAAAATTTATAATACGGACATGTGTGACTCTGTTATACTATTTGAGAATCAATCGTGCCAAAAGGATTGGGAAAACATTATGGATAGTCAAAAGTGCAATAGTGGTCTTTTTCCGCATAAGCTTAATTCATCACTCCATAATACGCCTTTTAAAGCTTTTAATCCATTCCTCCACTAAAGAACCTTATTGTATAAAATCATGTTTATACACAAGTATTAACAATAGAAATGTATCCTATATTCAAGCAGATGGTAAGTTAAAGCAGGCTGAAAATGAAGCAGAATGCGCATTCTAATGAACTTTCAACCTGCATTAAACAACCACATGTCTTCAAAACGATCCTAGTTGAACTGTTAAAGCCCTGTACAACGATACAATTAGTTTTTTCTTGTTTCCTGTTTTTTCTTCTTTCTTTGAGGACTGTCTGTTCTACACACTTTACTGTCTGTGCATTTCTGAACAGTTACTGTTGAAGCTTTAGCTGGCTTTGGAACAGATGGTTTGGGGCAAGACACGTCCATATATACATCCTCACAGTGCCTGCGAACATTATCATAAAGGTACCAGGCTCTCTCTGCTGGTAAACCAGGTGGAGGAATCACTACAGGGCGACAGGTTGGTTCGGGAATATTTTGTCCACGTTTCAACATCTGGAAGCACACTTCTGGGGACGATGGGTATTCTCTAATGTACACACAACCTGGGTTTTTCTGTGTAAATCTGAAATTATGGTACTGGCTAATATTAGGAATAACATGGAAGATACCCGAGAAAAACTGCTTCCAGTTATACGAACTTACGAGGACCTCGTTTGTCGTCGGGTCTCTGACCAACTGCGGAATGTTGATGTTCTTTGTTGTTGAAGACTGAACAACTTCAGCTAACTGAGCCATTGATGAGACGTAACTACGCCGGTTTTTCAATTTTACTAAACCGAAGCACCAGTCAGGGCCAAAACGTGTATGATAAGCCAACATAAATGAAACCTCAATGTCATCACTAATTTCAGTCATTATTCTCCAACACATGTACTGCATTAAAAAGTTGTTCTTGTTTTGTCCGCAACAGTTGTCACAATGAAATCTGAGTACTCTTACTTTACTCAAGTGGTTGATCAGATAGTGATCCAAGTAACTGATGGTTTCATTTGCCCCTTTGCCAGTTAGATCAGCCTCATCTACTAAGTAATTCACTTGGCATGGAATGTATTCTGTACATATACCAAAAATGGTACATTTCCTAGGGGTTTTAAAGTAAATTGGACCAACTTGTTGTGGTGAATGAGGAAACATTAAGTTCTGAGCATAGTCAAACGAAACATGAATTGGTCCATTTAAGTCACTGTTTTGTTCACTTTCACAGAGAGAGTTCCAGTAATCGTTTGCCTCCTCACATTGTTTTTTATAATAAGCTATACATTCATTCGCCAGTTTTAAGTGAGCTTCTTGTGTTTTCAGTCGTGCACACTTATCCTCCTCATCACAGTTAGCCGATTTCATAATAAGGCTGTTGTTATTCTGACATGTGTCGCAGAGGTCTGAGGAAACTTTCATTACAGCAATGTCTGGTAAATATCTTTGCCACAAACCTTTAAACTTTGATTGTCCAACAGCTTTGATTCCTGTCTTGGAGCAGCTTTTTACATATTCTCTCCATATCTGAACTTTGCTGCGGTCACTCGGCATTATCATGACAGAATAATCTTTCATTTTCGGCATTCCGCCTGGCAAGGGAAGACCGTTAATATCAGCATATGCACGTATGAAATTAATGGCGCATTCTTCATCTTGAACTGTCGTGGTGTTATGTGGCAGTTTCCCTTTGTTTCCGTGAGGACGTAAAACCATACCGTGGCTGTCAAAATGTTTACATAAGTTTTTGTATCTCTTTTCACCGATGCCGTATGCGAAGAGAAAGGCTGTTTTGCACATTTCTTTTCCACGCAAAACATACTTATTTGATGATCTTTTTCTCGGCTTAGATATGGAATGTGATAGAGTTTGTTTTGTGGCCGCAGATGTGTCTCTGGTTTGATTTATCTGAGACAAAATCACTAAGTCCAATTCATCTTTTGTCATATCTGCGGAAGCAAGTCTAATTGATTCTATGGCGTCCAAGCCAACGACTTCGCAGCAAGGTTTGTCTACAAAAGAAAAATAAAGAGTACGTTATTAACCAGTTCCATAAAACATTACCCTAAATCCTTTTCTTTTCAAGCTTGGTCTATCGTCAACCAGTTTGAATCCGAATTGGACGTTGTGTCATCCCAGACGTCTCATGAGGATCCAAACTGTTTGCTTATGGTACTAATTGGGTAAGATGGTAGGGTAATTTGCATTTACACAATTAAGGACATCAAACGTTTAATAATCGGTAGTAGGCCCCTACTAAAAATGTTAATGCTTTAACCAAAAAAATGTCAGAAGTCATTGTTTAAGTCTTGGAAAAAGATGCAATTGCTTTCAAACAATTAAAAAAGAGGAAAAGAAACATTTCGTCGATAGTAAGATTAGAACGTGCAACATCAAACTTTAGAGTTAGGTACACACACCAATACGCCACGGAGCCCGCTTACTACCTTACTTCAAATGTACGTATTGACTTTAAAACTCACGTTTTATTTATTTTTTCGCCGAAACAAAATAACATTTTACGGGTTTTTTTCCCTCCAATTTCGTTATGCTACTTTTTGTTTCCAATGAAGTGGAATCTGCACATAAATTTGAAACAAAAACATATTTATTTAACGTGTGTAGATCTAGACTACCTAATCTAAAAATAGATCGATAACGTACCATATAAATGGCTGCATCCGCATCCGTCCTTTCTAAACTTCGCCACCTCCAAAAAATAATCTGAGTCTGTTTTATTCCACTCTGCAGCCACACAATCCTCATCACTGGAATCACACTGGTTGTTACAGTCCACAGAAGTGGGATTAATATAGTCATTATTCACCTCAGTCACCAGATCTAACGTGTCTTCATCGTCATCGTTTAAATTCAGAAAACAATGAGACGGCAGCCTATCTTTCACAGAGGACGCTAAGCTAGCCTGGCTAGCCATGATCAAAACAATGATCACATTCCACTATATAGGTTACATTTTTTCTGTAGAATCTTTCAGAAACGATCAGGTAGAATGAATCTCTTATGATATAATAGATAAATACACTAGGGGGTCTATGGTGTTTACATTTGATACACAATAGATACGACCTTCACCGAAAAGTGCCAGTTTTCGACAGGGTATTGCGACAGTTTAACGTGGAAAATTGAGCTGTTTTTTGTTTAAAAAATAGTTTGGATGATTATGAGTGCCACACGTATTCAAATTCTGATCATAGCGTCAACTGTGTGATATTTGGAGTTGAAACTAATTGTACTTCAGTCACAACATACAATGTAATTGAAACCGAAAGTGCGCAAAACGACGTGCAAACTTTGACGTCGTTTTATCTCCAAATGACGTTCTCACCCTGAAGGGCCCTTTTCGCGTGGCGGGTCACAATTATATACACTTCTTTTGGCCCAAACACGATTGTGTGAGAAATAGTAGCATAAACTGTTCGCAAATATGAGTGAATTATGGGGTCATTGACCCATTCAAAATTAGATACGAGTTCACTCGTCATTTACAAACAATGTTCTTGTTATGAGTTTTCTTGTCATATGCACATAGTGTAGGTCCTCTAAAGAATGTCCCGAACGGATCAGAGTCTGCGCACTGTTTGTCATTTTGCTATTTGTTGTAATAACAGCAACCATTAACCCTTTCTAAAATAAAAGCGTTTTATTACGCATTGCATTTGTCCTTCAGCAAACGAAAATAAATCCAATGCATTCAGTCATGAACTTGTTAGATAAGACATATATTTTAGCAGATGGTAGCTTAAAGCAGATTTAAAGTCCTAAGGCGCATTCTTTCAACCTGCTTGTAGTTGCAATATGTCTTTAGAATTAGAAAAGGCCATCATGTTAACGGTTAATATCAAAATTTGGACTGCACTGGTGACTGGAATGATCCATTTGAAGTCTCAGGGGTGAACGAGTTAATGGGTTAAATGCCAGACATGAGTACAAAGCTTGTCAATCACCGGTAATAGCTCGTCTACCGACGGCAATTTCACAAGACAAGCCTGTAGAAATAGACTGCCACCATTGAATGACCAACAGTGACTCCTACATGTCACAACAAACGGATATATCCAACATGGCAAAGCTTAGATGTTACAGAGGATAACACGTTAGTGTTTTCCGTTCATATCCAAATTTTGTAATCAGACGTGTTTAAGGGTGTATAAAAGTCATACATTTGGGAAATTTTCAAAGTATATGAAAACACTCTATGATGAGCTATTTAAGATGAATGATAAAATAGAAAAAGTGTACATTTTGGTGAACTAATTTTGGCTGTACGGCCATGTAAAATTTACCCCACCCACTCTTTCTTATTTTGTCCTTTTCAAACAGCCCGCTTCAAAAAAATCCATTTCAAATGAACACAAATTTGATAATTTGGGTTTGTGTTACTTATTTCCTGTCTTTGGTAGTATTTTTTCATACAAAAACTTATTTGAGAGAAAACAGGCACCAAATGTTAATTTATAAAGCTCTAAATATCATCGATATGGAACTTTTTGGAAATTTTGTAAAAAGGAGATCACTCCTTTTACTTTAATAACTCAAAGTTTTCAACACTGACCTTTCAATTTCTTTTCATATTTTGAACTACCTTAGCATAGGCTTTTATCTGGTAGAATATAAGAAAAAGTTTAATACAAGAACTATTTCATTTTCAAACTTTTTTATTTTTTTCATAAAATAAAAAATCTAGTAAAATCATCCAATATAAAAAGCATATTTTTGATATTCAAGGATCCATATAGTTCAAATCGGGTGCCTGCTTTGTCTAAATTTGGTTACTAAATGTAAAAATACCACCATAGACATGAAATAAATAAAGAAAACCCAAATTACCATGTTTGTTTTGTTTTGAAATAGATTTTACTGAAGCTTGTACTCTGAATAAGTAAAATCTGAGAAAAAAAATCCAAATTTGACATACCGGTACCTTTTTCAAATCGCTGTAGCTAAAAAAAAAGACACCACCATATATATATTTTTTTCATTTTTTCTTTGACCATAAACAATAGATAGAAAAAATCGCTTATGGGTTTGATACACCCTTAAGGTATTTTGAAATAACAACAAAGGTTAATAATCATGGGTGATGGGCCATACATGTATATGGAATATTAACAAACAAAACACGAAATGGTGTGATTTAAAATTGTAACAAATCAAAGGTAAATGTGTGCTGCTATAAATAGTTCACCGCTGCGTTTACAACATGCCACGACCGACCGCGCTGGTTCTCTAGTAACCCGTGTTTCTGATTGTGAAAATAGATTATAAACCATACTGTGTGTTTTTTTAGCTCGGTAAAATGTTATTTTCCGGTTTTATTGACGTGTCAGTGATTCAATTATGAATATAAATCAATTAAAAAATATGCCAATTTTAAAGCAGCTTTGGTGCGGTATGCTACAGACTTTGTAAATTGTTTTGATCAAAATCGTTATAAGGTTTCGAAATTGGTGGTGGTCGTTTTGACATATCTTCATTCATCTTGATTAAAATCGTATAAGCGTGTAGTTTACAGTATTATAGCAAATAGCCGTTTTGTATACACATGTGTTCTCTGTAAAAGCGGGGGTCACATTTCATGTACAATTGTTCAGCTGTTTATCTAATATAACGTCTTCCAAAACCTGCTCGCTGCATACTCTACAATCAATGGCTAAAGCTGCAAATATGTATACAGTCTGACACTTTAACAGGAGAAATACCGTTTTTATGCGTGTGTTTTAAGTGTACATATGTTGTAATGGTACTGCTGTTTTATCGCACATTTATGAACAACGCCATTGAATACATATTTGTAAATAGTCTTTTAACAAAAAATAACAAAGAAATATCAAGTGTTAGGTTTGAAGCGATTTTTTGAAGTTGCAAAGGTTAACATTTATTCGATGTTTAATTATCCTCGCCATTCCACGCCTCTACACGGACAAAACAATCTCTACTTTGTTCAGTTACGATAGTAAACGTAAACGAAATTTAATACAATAAGAAAAAAAAGGTTCTGAAATAATCTGACGCTTATTTCAATCTGTGTAGCAACCAGCTTGGAGACTGATCTTGCTCCAAACGGTTGGTAATGGAAATAATTGTTTTTTTTTTATCATAAACTAGTTTATCGGGGACCGAATATCGTCTTTTATGTGACAGACGTGATCATCATTTAAATTTCTTTTATACCAGAATTTCAGATCCTCGGCGTCTCTATATCATAACCCTGGATCAATAGAGGCCTAACTTGTTTAACCTTTAATATGATACTTAACTGTCGTGTACACACGTTGCTGTCCGATTTAATACCTCGATTTCATTGATGTACGTTTTCTTTCTTTAAAATCATCAGCTAGTAAAACAGTTTAGATTCAGATAAGATGCCAAATAAGTTAATTCTATCCTAGATTCAAACTGTTTGCAACAGTCTTAACCCATTACCACATAGCCTGTTTCTAGTAGTTAATATATGTGACCTATTAAAGCAGGTTGAAAGTAAAGCAGAATGCGCCCTAGGGCGCATTCTGCTTTACTTTCAGCCTGCTTTAAGTTACTATCTGCTAGGATATAGAAAATATTTCTTATGGTACATATTCATGACAGTATAAAATGGAACTATTTTTCTTTGGCGGATGAATAAAATGAATGCGCTAAAAGTCGCTTCTATAAGGGAAATGGTTAATACTTGCGCTCATGGCGTAAGAAGGTTAACCTCCACAGGGGATATTTATTACTCAGGTCAAATAACTAAGTGTCAGAATATTAATTGAATTTCGACCATCACACGTAAGCCTTAGGAGCAAACACAATATGTCTGACATCTCATTGAATCTCTCCTTTAACCCTTTCTTGTTCAAATATTTCGGGAGGTGGTTACCTCTTCACCGTTTTATTGTCTTCTGCCTCAGTATTGTTGTCTACAAGACACGTTTAAAAGTAAGATTTAAGGTTGTCTGACTTAATATATATATATAAGAGTGTCAAACGGTTAGGGTCCTGGTCTGAAGCCGCGTGACCCGGCGTCTGATCAGGACCCAAACTGATTGCAAACGCGCTATAATGCGTCATTGAGAGCGTAAGGATTAATTGTATGCAAATAACCAGTTTCCTCTTCATCTGGTAGTTGTAACCCTTTCCTGCCAGTCACGACTCCGCTTGTATTAGCAAACAATTTGGATTCAGAAATGACGCTGGGTAACGCGGCGTCAGACCTTGTTTCAAACTATTTGACAAAATATTATAAATAAATCAATTGAAAGAAATGTATATGGTTATTTAAAAGCAGACGGTATTACGACAGGACATGGGATACAATACAGTAACACATAAGTTACGTTGAAACAGTTAATACTCGACTCCCTGTGGTCGATTTTGTAATTTATTGTAATTGCAAATTATTTAGATCAAGATAAAGTGTCGGATTGCGCGGCGTCACACGCATCTGGATCCTAAATGTTGAGATAACTTGATATGTTTTATACCAAACGCATATAAAGGAACTCTAAAATTCGAAGCAGACGGCTAGTTTAGCGAACGACAATTATATGCGTGTTAAAGGTCAACTCACTGCTTAAGGCTTCTGTGATTTTGAGATTGGCTCAATAACGGTAATCAAATAAATTTTCAATCCGGTTCAAAGCAGCAATTAGAATCTCATTCGGCAGCCGACGTATTTTTTTGCCGCCAAAACAGAAAATCAATGCTGATTTCCAGTAATTGTTTAACGTTAGTATTAGCTTAGACTAACCCGTTTTAAATTTTTACACATGTCATTAAAAACTTTTTTTTTATATTGTATCGTATTCATCTAAAGAGAGTTAATAGTTATACACCATGATAATTCCAAGCAAACGACGACATGTTAGACCACGTTTTTCTCTAACTGAATAAACGTGTTAGTGTCCGTAAGCAATCAGATTGGAACCTGGCCAGACGCCAAATTACAGTTGATACATGTAATACGTTATTCTTTCCGAATGAAAGCGTAATCGCTAGAAGTATAATTTCCATTGCAAACAGTTTGATACCAGATCAGACGTCAGGCTCGAAGCTGTCTGCCACTCCTATTGAAAGAATTCTTTAGAAATTTCACGAATTTGTAATTATCAGCATTTTGTGCATTTCGCTTACGTTTCGTATGCGCTTTTAGGGGACAGAAAATGATTTCTTACCTGTTATCGCCGTCTAACGAGACACATACATATACCTTTGGTTTGACACACACATAAACGCAGAAAATGTATCGTGTTCGCACTTTTTGAATTTTCTTTTGCGTTACAACGAAGGAAATATCGTGGCGGTGGCTTGTAAGGATGCAAACTGATTTCAACACATTTCAATATGTCTCAAGTCAATTTAAGGGTGTATCCAACCCATAAGCGATTTTTTCAAAGTATCAAACTGTTTTTCTATCATTGTTTTTTTGGAAGAGCTATTTATGATGAATGAAAAAATTAAAAAAAAATATATGGTGGTGTCCTTTTTTTTGAGCTACAGCGATTTGAAATAGGTATGTCAACTTTGGACTTTTTCTCTCAAATTTTACCCATTCAGAGTACAAGCTTCAGTAAAATCTATTTCAAAACAAAACAAACATGGTAATTTGGGTTTTCATTATTTATTTCATGTCTATGGTGGTATTTTCACATATAGAAACCAAATGGAGACAAAGCAGGCACTAGGTTTGACCAATATGGATCCTCGAATATCAAAAATATGCTTTTTTATAGGGCTTGATTTTATTAGATTTTTTATTTTATGAAAAAAAAGTAAAAAAGTTTGAAAATGAAATAGTTCTAGTGTTAAACCTTTTCTTATATTCTACCAAATCAAAGCCAATGCTAAGGCAGTTCAAAATATGAAAAGAAATTGAAAGGTCAGTGTTGAAAATGTTGATTTATTAAAGTAAAAAGAGTTATCTCCACTTACAAAATTTACAAAAGTACCATATCGATGCTATTTAGAGCTTTATAAATTTCACATTTGGTGCCTGTTTTCTCTTAAATTAGTTTTTGTATGTAGAAATACTACCATAGATAGGATATAAATAACACAAAACCAAATTATGATATTTGTTTTCATTAAAATGGATTTTATTGAAGCGGGCTGTTTGAAAAGGACAAAATAAGAGAAAGTGGGTGGGGTAAATTTTACATAGCCAAGGAGCCAACTGTTGTTCACCAAAATGTACACTTTTTCTATTTTTTCATTCATCTTAAATAGCTCTTCAATACAAAACCATCATAAAGTGTTTTCATATACTTTGAAAATTTCTTAAATTCATGACATTGATACACCCTTAAGTGATATTTAAGTTTCAGAATGATTCTGAGATCGATCTCAAGATATTTCTTGATCAGATTTGAGCAGAACGTTATCAGACTCAACTCAAATGCTATATAAGTATAGACCCTGGCCATTACACCCATTTAAGATTCAGCTCACACGACAAGTAATTCGGCCAGTGCTTTCTTGGTGCAGGAATGATAATAATGCGGAGAACCCCTGCAGGGGCTTTCTGCATTGGATCTGTCGTTCATTGGGGGACCACTGGTCACCAAATATCACCAAATCTCTAAATCTGGTTAATTTCTTATTACGGGTTTAACTGTTTTCACAGTCAAATATTTGGTGGCGGATTAAATTGTGTAATATTGTACTCGCATATAATTATCCACATTATGGTTATGGAGGCACCTGTACTCATACTCTATCTCTCTGTCTCTCTCGCCTGCTCTCTCTCTCTCCCCCTCTCTCTCTCAATATATCTCTCGTTTTCTCTCTCTTTCTCTCTATCTCTCTCTCTCTCTCTGGCTTACTAATGCCCGCTCTCTAAAAGAATTTGTATTTGTAAAACTGTAGGGGAAGGGCCGTCTCTAAGTTGGTAGAACTTGTGGCCCAACCCCATTTTATGTATATAATTGAAATAAAATATGTTTAAACTAAGTAATTCGGCGTTTCATTAAAATATAGAGAGGATCTTGCATTGGTGATCGCGCTGTATTAAATCCATTAGACGACTCATCTAACACTTGTAAAAAAGACTCTGTTGAATGTTATCGTTTTTAGATGACTTGTTTTATAAATCCAATAATGAAAAATACTATTTATAAAATAACTACAAACTCGCACAATAATAAACCAATAATTAAATGTTTTTGCCTAATTATTTTAGCCTTTTCACTCTCAATGGCGCCTAAAGGCGCATTGGCAAACAGTTTGGATCCTGATCAGTGATCAGACGCTGCGTAATGACACTCGTATCGATATGTTTTAAGTCATACTACGTTGAATATTACTTTGAAACGATATTGCAAACAACAAACTTGAAGCATACGACAATGAAACGAACAATTTTTGGCAATGAAAGTGTTAAGGGAAAATTCGATAACAGCTGTGATAAGGTTAATGAGTATACGTAGGTGAAACTAATTACAATCGATTTAACTCCATTTATTTTACCCATTTACGCCCAGTGGATTCTTCCATGTTTTTATATTTGATTAGTCCATTTTTTATCAAAGGTATGCCTGGTAAAACAATCATTTTCATATTGTTTTATATTGAAATCCCTATCAGCAAACAGTGTAAACTCTGCATAATGCGGTTTCTGATCAGAGTATACATGTGCACTGTTTGCCTATGTCCCATATATGGGATTGTGGGCACACATGGGTCACTGATGACGGATCTGGAAACCTCACGTTTAATTTGATATTATTTTATTATATACCTCCCAATGATCTGCCCGAAATATTGCCGTATTTTATCGAACAAATACACCTATTCCGTATTACCCATGTACCGTGTGTATTGGGAATCGAATGTTTTCTGTGTAAGCCGGAACTACTTTCATACGTCATCCAAGTGTGACGATTTCGAAAACTCCATATAATCTATTTTTAGCAGCTATTTATAGTAACGTTATTGTTTGCGACCGCGGCATTTCTTTTTACTTTTTCGAAGATTGATATCAAACTTTCGCTAAACTGCGAGATTTGACTGTCCGTCTGCTTTGGTCAAACTGTTTGTTAACAAACGAAATGTCAAAGGAAATGTCAAACGCGATAGCGTATAAATGGGGAATGTTTGATTGTACGCCGGAGCAATTATTTTCCGATGAAGATCTGGGCGACTGCCTTAACCTGGTGTTAAGTGCTCCTGATCAAACTGCAAGTGTTCCAGATCAAACTCAAAGTGCAAGTGCTCCAGATCAAACTCAAACTGCAAGTGCACCAGCTCAAACTGCAAGTGCTCCAGCTCAACCTGCAAGTGCTCCAGCTCAACCTGTATGTGCTCCAGCTCCAGATCAAACTGCAATTTCTCCACCTCAAAATGCATGTGCTCCAGATCAACCTGTAAGTGCTCCTGATCAAACTGTTAAACCATCAGACAAGGCTCCAAGATTCATTACAATCAATTCTCGAGAAAAAGACAAATTTGTGCAGTCCATGAAGAACAGAAACACCATAAGGAAAACGGATTCCACAATGAATGTATTCCAGCGTTGGCTGTGTGAGCCTCCACAGCAGGAAAACAGACCAATCTGGCAGCTACAGCCTGTAGAGTTGGATCCCTTGATAGGGTCTTTCCTTCTCTCCATCAGACAAGCAGATGGGGATGAATATGAGCCCTCACCAGTTACCATCGTGGTATAGACAGGTAATTGTTACTTGTATTTGTGACATTTCAAAGCTGTACTGTAGGCATATGACCACCAATGTGTTGATATATTGGGTAATAACAGCCCCATATCAATGAAACACTGTCAAATGAAACAGCATTTACCAGAGACATGAGACCACTAAAAGCCCTGCTATTCACTGCATTCAGTTGTCCTCAATATAATAGTCAACTTGCTGTCTTCCTGGTCCTTTAACAGTTTAATCCACACAAGAATCACTGGATACCTTGAAAATACCTCAGTTGTTGAACAAATTACATGTAAAGGCACCACATGTTTATCTTGTAACAGGTAAATAATGAAAATAGCCTTTTTACACATTTGTTTTCAATCTTACACTGTAGAAAAAATAGTTCAACTTAATAGAATCAAGGATATGCATTGCACAATCATAAAAAAAATCTGTATCCTAGCAGATAGTAACTTGAAGCAGACTGATAGTAAAGTTGGTGCCTCCGGGCTCATTCTGCTTTACATTTCAGCCAACAGTTTCATTCTGTAGGTAGATCTAATTACCTGTTTTGAAAACAAGAAACAGACTACGGGGTAATGGATTAACAAGGCGCCAGATAAGGGGAGTAACTGAAAAACTAAAATCTTTATTTCTGCATTTAACCATGATAGAACCCTATGAGGTCACTACCCATTAGAATTGTCTCAAGTTACGCCATATGATTTGGTGCTGAAACGGATGAGAAAATGTTGGATTTGTTCAGTGTACTCCCTCTAATCTGGAGCTCTGGGTTAAGTACCAGTATTTCATTTGTCATAAAAATGACAAAAATACTGATATCAGCATTACTACTGACAACTCGTGGAACTTGATTATGTATCCAGTATACCAATAATTTCATGTTTACGTGCCATCCTGTACTGACAGATTCAAGTGGTTAAGACCCAGATCAGAGATTTTTATTAAGCATGTGCGGATAATCGTGCACAAACCAGGGCTTTTTTTCTACTGATTATTTTGGCTTATTGAGCTATTTTCAATGGCAAAAACCAAAAAGTACCCTTTCCCCACAATATTCAGCAAAAATCCCAATTGCTTGAAGAAGAAAAAAATCCTAACCGAAATTTGAAATGTGTTCCTGGTCGAATAAATTTAATCGATTATTGATTTACCAAATAAATTAAATTAAATTAAAAATTAACATTTGTTACATGCCAAAAACCACATGTTCAGCAATTTATTGTGAACTTTCCCTATTCAATGGGTATGGATCATAATTCTCAAAATGGTGAAAAGCCCTGGTTTCTGACCTAAATTTAAAAATATGCTAATTGATGTTTTTCCTTTTTTTTTTTAAAAAACAAACAACCCAGATATCTGAGGGACAAAAATACCCATGGAGCTTGGTCAGGGACAGGGAATTCGAAGCCTCTATGTCCGTTTTGGCCGCAAAAAGAAAACAACTTAAACAGCAAGGCAAAGGAAATAGACCCAATGCTGCAGAGCCTTTAGCATCAACTGAGAAAGAAATATTGAAAGAAAAGGGTCTACTTGGCACCGAATCTCCAGAGAAACGTTTGAACCTGTTGTGGATGAATAACACCATACTGTTTGGATTGAGAGGGGGGGGGGGGGGGGCTGAACATAGAAACTAAATGTGGGGTGACATTCAACTGAAACAGACAGATAGTTGAAGACAGTATATAGAGTATAACGAGAGGGTAACAAAAACTAGAACAGGTGAGAGGAAAACAGAAACGCGCGCATTTGCCCCAAAACAGTTTGCACATAATGACAAAAACTCCTGCCCTGTAGAAGCATACAAACAGTATGCAAAGCGACGCCCTGCCAGCATGCAAAGCTCAGATTCACCATTTTATCTGGCAATTAACAAACTAAGAAACCCTGACTCTGAAGTTTGGTTCAAAAGTCAACCAATGAGTGAAAACCACATCAGGGGATTGATGACAAACATGGCCGAGAAGGGCGGTTTACAAGGTCGTACAACAAACCACAGCGCCAGGAAGACAACATGCACATAATTACTACACAGTGGGGTAGCCCCAACTGTGATTCAACAACTAACTGGGCACAAAAACGTTCAAAGTGTCAACAATTATGCTACAGCATCAGTGCAAATGTAAGAAAATATGTCAGACATTCTGTCGCATAATCCTCATCCTCGACCCGCGCCATGTCAAACAGCAGTTGCACCAACTTCAAATCAGTTGGCTTCCCAGAAAAAAACAAGAAAATATTTCAAATGCTCAGCTAAATGTCTTGACCAATCCAATATCAAAGAGCAACCAATTATGCCAGCTAGATCAGATGTTTTCTAACGCAACATTTACAAATTGCACGATAACCATTAATCACGCTGATCGAGCTAGCAGAGTTGTAGCTTAAAGCAAGCTGAAGAATCTTACCTACTGTATTATTGAAACAGACAGTGATTGAATAGAATCAATGACAGCAACTCCGTTCCAATATAATTCCAAAAATCCATACACTTTAAATCCACTTTTATGTTTGAATCGGTAAGGCAACCGCCATTTTCACCAATGATTTTTTTTTCTATGTAATTGTATGCACATATTCATGCGCACTGTGTAAGGAGTGTTTACACTGCAGCGGAGGAAAAAAAGTCCAAAACATTTCTGTCGTTTTTGTTTTATTTTATTATTATTAGATTATATTAGAGGTATATAATGGTAGTGAATATTGGCAGAATCGTTATCAGTTTGGCTCCAAATGAGCTCCTCGGCGAATCATCCGGATCATCTTTGCTGTCTGAAGTAGTATCGCACTTTTATTCATTATATAAATGGTAAACTAACCCTCACTCGGTTACCCGGTTGTTATGTTTTTTGAAAACGGAATGTATTCTGGTCAGACGTCTGACCAGGATACAACGTATTTGAAATTCAAATCAAGATCCAAGTATTTGCAAATATTGATTCAATCAAAAACAAACGAACTGTTTATGTTTAACCCTTTACCCAATAGAAGCGCCTTTTAGCGCATTTAATTTATTCCCCCACTGAAGAAAATAGTTCCAATTTATACAGACATAAACGTGTAACAAAAGAAATATTTTCTAAATCCAAGCAGATGGTAGCTTAAAGCAGGCTGACAAATAAAGCAGAATGTGCCTTAAGGCACATTCTGCTTTATTTTCAACCTGCTTTAAGTGGTCACCTGTATTAAAAACTAGAAACAGGCTATCGGGTAAAGGGTTAAAACAGAAACACTTGCTGGCAGCGAAATGGTTTAAATGTCATATGTTGAGTAATTTACAGTTTTCTCCAACTCAACTGGAGACAATCGGGGACGATTCTACAATGCAGACAGAATGTTAATATTTCTCTCTAGACAATTCAGCATAACACTAATCGAGGGTGACATGTGAAAATTTGATTGGTATTTTTTTGTACTTCAATGACACTCAGTTGTCTGTCAAACATTCGCTCAGAGACACAAGAAGCCTTTTATTGAAACGATGCCGCAAGCAGTTATGGACGAAATTTCTATCTTGCAAGCGCAACATGGAGGAAAAACTATCTGACACAGTCAAACGCATGTTAACCGGCCGAACATTAATATGAACCAATAATCCTTGATACAGGATACATGCAACAGCTTACTGAATGACAACAATAGAACAGAAAGTTCCTACAGGTGCTTCCGGTGCTACTTAAAAACGGTCAACAGTATTTCGAGAATGCTACCACTCCTTTAAACAGGTATCTCCTGTACTCACGTTGTAAAATCATTTTATACAGACTAAGCACGTCTGATTGAATGGCGAAAAAAAGATGTGCATGGTTGGCAAGTTGTCACCCTAGGATAACTTTACCCACAACTTCTCTTATACACGGAACAAGATTCAGGTCAATGACTTAAGCAAGATACGTAAGCTCATATAAGGAATTATCAGATTTAGTTTTACTCTGTTTACCTAGTCACATATTGTATACATAGTAAACCAGTGTTATTTGAAGTGGATATACGCTTACAGTAATTAAAACCCAAACTCAATGCTAGAAGTAAACTAATATAAACTTTTGACAATTAAAACAAGTTGCATGGAAGCCAAGCAGTTAAATTAAGTAATATGTATACGAGGTTGGAAACAAACAATATGAAGAAGAAAATAGGTGGAAGACGTACTTGAGGTATATTTAAGAACATCGGTATGTACCATGAAACCTCTCTATTGCGACCAGTTATTGCGTTAAATAGTTAGTGTTTATGACACGTGGATGAAAGTTGAGAGTAAACAGAAATATCCTGTAGGATATTGCCGTTTTACGTTCATATTGCTTTAAGCTGCCAACTGCCCTTCATAAAATTAATTAACGTCATTGTTTTGACTGTAAACGACCTTTTAAATAAATACGAAAGACTCAAGCAGGAAACGTAACACAAACAATACACCCACCTCTCAAGCAGAACACACACACACAGTCATACCACAACAAACACACACATTCACACACACGCAATACAATTCCTACATCTACACACTAAATAGAAAACAACACGCAAGACAAACATAAAGCAAAGTGAATATAGGAGCCCGCCTTGGTACGGTCAGTAGCAATCAATAATTAACTATAAATTAATTAATTATTAACAACCACTGGGGGTTAAACCTGGGTTTAGGGGCGCCCAACCTCACACTTATCTCCTATATGCACCTATAAAGACGAACAGTGTACATAAAATATAAACCCTGTTCCACAACCACACAATCAAAAAGACCGCCAGCACAGTAAGTAAAATAAAGCCGTCACACAAGCACACTTAACATCTGCTGTTGTCGAAGCTCGTACATTCCTAATCGATGTGATAAGATCCGGTATGAGATGTATTCCTAATCGGAACAGTTATTTAGAGATAGATTGCGGTATGCAAATCAGTTTCAGACATGCGCAGACAATGCATTATCGGCTGGTTGCACACAATTGCTTAAAGAATGTTCACCGTTTTGCCAAAATTGAAGTTCCTTCTAAGAAAATGGCTACTTTCAAACTCAACAAGGCGATTCTAATAATTTCTCTTTGCTTCAAGGATTCGACCCTGCTCGGACGCCATGTGATCCGACTCCATAATAAAACGTTTCAGGAATATAATTCAGCGATGTTGATCTATAACAAGTTACTAGTAAAACGTATGCGGAACTTTTTAAACGTATGTGACTTCTTAATGTAGGATAATCGTCAGGAAGAAAATTTCAATAGAGAGTTTTGCATTGTATTGCCATCTGCCTTACAGAGCTTTAATCATGCTTTGAATTAATGTGAGAGTTGTTACAGATAGGTTGTTAAAGTGATTATAAACTTTGTAGTTGTACGCAGATTTGAATACGCTGTTAATTTAATTTAAGATTATATCGTTTGAAAACATGGAAAGTCTCATGATATATACAACAATAATGACAGGTACTAATATATTCACGCATTCTATGTTTAGATTCGAAACATGAATAACTTTACGAGGATTTATCTCGACAAGCAATCGTTCGAAATTGATTTAACTCTAAAGACTTAATTTGTGTGATTAGATATTTGTGCCTAGAAACCCGCATTATCTATTTAACCGGAATCCGCTCAATATGTTCATATTATTTGAAAATTCATTTGTATTCCAAAACTAGACCAAAATTTGCATTTGGGTATAAATGCAGTGATCAACACCGAAAAGTATAAAACGCGACACCTGTAATATATCACCCTCTCATGGCCATGCTGTAAAACTCTTTCATTTCCAAAAGGTTCATATAAATGTCAGCAATTAAATACATACACTTCTAAATTAATAAATAAAAACAAAAACACTTTTAAGCAGACAATACCATGACAGTGACCGTTTAAAAACTGGTGGCTACGTAATGATGGCAATGGAAGGGTGAAAGCATGTTTTATGGGAAAATAACACAATTAGCAGCCACCTTTGAACAAGTTTGAGCAATATCAGAAGCCTAGTAGTGTATCTGTGTGAACCTAGAAAAAAAACCATAACGACAGAATGATCATTTCCTACATTTTTGTATACAACATATCCATTGTGTATGGTGTGTTTTCCATCTATTGATTGCGATGTTTGCTCAGTTCATGAAAACTATGTTTTAACACTCTGTAAAGTGTTTTCAAGCAATTCAGTTCAATTGTGTTACAGAAATGTACAGCACGACATGGTCTAGGCACTGATTAATAAACATTGGGAAATATTGTTTATTTCTTATACACGCGATGGTTATGTGCATTAATGCGAAGTCTAGTCTGGAATCAAACTATTTTGACTGCTTTACTTTCCGCATGCTTTAGGCTTCCATCTGCTAGGACATAGATGTGATTCGTCTTCTGATGGACGTTCATTACTGTATAAAACAGAACGATTTTCTTCAGCAAAATAATGCTTAATATTGAAAGGAGTGTAGCTTCGAAGTTTATGGTTAAAACTGTTTTATCACAAATCAGCCGATATTGTGCTTAAGATGCAATAAATGCAACTATTCTGGTTGTAGAAGAAGCTTGCGATACGGCTTTTTATCTAAAATGACGGGGTGCGTATTTAAGGAAAAAAGTATAGATTCAGCGCAAAGCAGTTTTATACGTGTCATGTTAAAATGTTAAATGTAGACAAATGTTAACAACCTAAGAATAATTAGAATACGTTCGCATATATAAAGTTAGTTTGCTTATGACAGATACAATAAATGTTATATAATTATGTATAAATGCCAAAAATGTTAACCATTGGAAAATAATTTACTACTTTACGCAATCGCTTGCTGCCTTCTGCTTTTATTAAACACATTTATAAAGTACGATTCAACAAATGTCCTTTTAATGGATATTATCCAGAATCCGAATTACCCTTAGTCTGATGACATTCCAAATCGTTTTACTCATTTGTCCTGGAAGCTTTGAATGGAAAATTGAATTCCGGTTTGCAATAAAGTCTCGTCCATCGGTGAAAATTTAGGGTTGATTCTAATAATACTTTGCAAAATTACAGACAGTGCAGTCCCTAATCAAAAGGTTCACGGAGTAACCCTCTGACAAGGGTCTGTACCGTTTGCGTATGACACGTGTACTTTCGCATGCTCAATGTTTGTTGACGATGATTATACCCGTCGCTTACGTGGAATGTGTTAGTTGATACATATAGTGTATTCTTGGAAAGGCAGCGAGCGAGTACAACAAATCGCTAACAACTGTATGCATGTTAGTTTACTTCGAAGACATGTGACTTCGACATGAGTATACATTGTTGAGTCAAATAAAAGCAATACTCTGCTACAAATTCACACAAAATGTATAAACTAAATAAACCTGTAGTATAGGGTTACAACTGTTTAATCATATTTTGCGCAAAGTTCAAGCTAATACATTAAGGGCAACTTTTCTCGGCGATACATTGGAAGCATACCAAACATATTATATAAGGAGAAATTGCAAACCCTGATTAGTCAGCTTTTTCAGGGGCTACTTATTTTCAAGCAACAGCAATATAGGCTATAACTAATGTTCCTACTGTCAAAATATTTGCCGAATATATGTATTTCACTATAATATTTACATGTATTTGCTTTAAAATAGAGAAAACGCCATTCTCGCTAGATCAGACGACGGGTAACCTTCTCCTTCAGGAGCTTTCTGTTTCAAGTTCACCTTGCTGTAAGCTGTCGCCTGTCGTTTATACGATCAATTTGTCTTTATTTTAGAGACCGTAATGGAAAAGTTTTACTCACAATCAAACATCTGTTCTACGTACTTATTCAGCGATTTGTTGGAGCGGTATGGTTGTTACGGCATTAAGTTTCACTTTGATTTAAACGAGTACAGACTCAGTTTCTTTATAAAAGCTTAGTAGTAGCCCCCTGTACCGCATGACCGGCTAACAAAGACCGAATAAAGTCTCGTGTAAAGCTGATATATATTATTATATATGTTTACACATACATCCGATGCCGGATGTGGTGCAATATGTACCTGAAATAGAACGCAAATAATCAAGTACTACTTACACACATTATATAACAATGGGCTGAAATATAGATGACAAAGCATAATATATGGGAATACTAATGTTTAGTACATGAATCAGTCCATTTAAAACAATACGCCTCTGCAGTGTTGGTGGTCTCGCAACCTACTTTGAAAACACTTAAATATAATACATTAACAGAAAGACAGACGTAGTTCACGACAAGAACACTACCTCACATATAATTGGTGATTTCTGTAAGGGTTTTCAACATGCAAAGAAAGGTTAAGAACTTCAACTTAGTTTAGAACAACGTGAAATGCCAAATATGCTGCCCTTTCGCAAAAACACATGTTACATAGAACATGAACCAACACAATGCAACCTCTATCGAAACAAATACAACCGACCTTAATCAATAGTTACAAATACAATATTCAAATTAAAGGTTCAAAACACAAACACTTCTCTATCCGACAAACGTTGACACTATTGTAAATTTTGCGCAAGATTCACGTGAGCTCCTAGCCTTTCCCTGTTGCGTAAACTGCTGACGTAAACCGCGGACTACGACAAAGCACGAAGCATACTGACCGAATTCAAACTTTACTGAACAGAAACGAAACAATCGCAAAAAACATATAAAACATGAAAATTTGACGTGGATACAAATGCAAACTATTTGACACCAAACAATCATCTAAAGCCGGAACGACTCGGGTTTCAGAATGTTTGCTATTATAAGAATGGCTATGGCATTATAAACATACTAATTGCATGCAGTGGGCACCATTAAAACTTTGTTAAGCAACATGCGTTTTGGGACGGAATATAGAAATACTCATTATTCGAACGGTTTACTCCCTGACCATCCTCCCAGAACCACCTTGCCGCAGTTATGGGGCGTAATTTTCAAAGGGGATGAATTTGTTCATTTGACTGAGATTATCTTCCCTGCAAAGAACTAAACTAAACTAAAAACCGAATTATAGGTTAATTTGATCCTATGAACAGCCTTACAGCGAATGAGATAAGACGAAACCATTTTCCTTAAACCACCCCTCCTCATCATCATAGCATCTCATTATCTTATTATTCATCGGCGCTAAATAGCCTTTATAGTGCCATAGTGCCGTTAAACCATCCCTGATTATCCACCACGGTGTTAATTAGTCAGCAGTATTATACCGTGATGGTGTACAAATTGCAGGCAGAATGAAGGAGTGGGATGCATTCTACCCATAACCACACACACACACACACACTACTAAATATTCATATGATTACTCACTATGAACATCTAACAAATACGTATAGTTATATATAATTTTATCTAATAGGCCAATAAACTAAAGAACACATAACCTAAAGAAAACATTATACAGACTCAGATCGTTTTCAGACTTTATCTGATCTGTGCATGCATAAATGTAAAAAAAAAAACATTATGAAAGTAAAAAGCATCAGAATCTAACATGCACTAACATGAAACTGATATAAATGCACTGCATTCGATTATTAACTTAATTTAAATGATGCTCTCTTCAAGTTATTTGACAATTGGTTTATTTAACCCATTGTCGCATAGCCTGTTTCTAGACGGCACAATGTGATAGATCAGTGCATGCTATTTATTCAATTAATTATTATACATTAATCACTGACTGACTATGTTAAACAACAGTCCTAATGCTTCACTCCATATATAGCCTATGTCTAGTTTTGAAGACAGGTGACCATAGGAAGAATCTTGAAAGTAAATAAAAAAACATTATGGCGCAGACTTCTTTTAAAGTTTAAGCCTGCTTTAGGCTACATCTGTTAGGAAAATGGAATCATTTCGTATACATATTCACAACTATATAAGTTGAACCATTTTTCAGTGGAAGAATGAATTATATGCTTATCTACGAAGATATGGGTCAATGTAGACATTCAATACTAGCCCGTCCGGTTCATTACTACATGTACGTGTCTTTATATGTGTTTGTAAACTTTAATGAATCTTTAAACGACCAACACTTTCGGCTTATCCATTTTTTCATTAGTTGACGACCCGAACGCGTGTAATCGATTTTAAAAGTTTGACACAAGTTATATTGTTTAAAATGCAGCTCGGTCGCAAACCTCACGGTCGCATGTGAAGAAGTCAATACATAGTGACATTTTTTTTTCTGGCAACCGAGATTGGTTGGCTGGAATGGAATGCAGAAAACAGCAAATTACGCGGCCATAAACTAATGAATGAACACTTTAGCACCTCTTCCTGGTCTCTTAATATATTAAGTGTAATCACAGCATCTATAGTTTAACAGTTGTCTCCTGCATTTATTTCTAAAACTGTCACTTAAGGTATGTATGCTTCTGGATCCAAACTGTTTTCAAACAACATTTGTATCCGGGATACGGCCTGGAATACGCGAGGAAACTGTTCGAATAGGGTTGTACACATCTATTGCGTCATATAACTACTAAATAGAACTGCTTTCGTGAATATTATAAATAAACCTCTTGTTTTCAATATGATATTTATAAATATACATATGCTTAACAGAAGAAATGTTACGAATAGTTACGAAACCCAACTCATTATAGCTCGTTCAATGCAATTGAAGATCTTGATGTACAATATTTATGTTTTTTTCCGGTAATGTACTTGGGAATGATAGTTCATTATCACTTGATAATCTCAATGTTTAAAATTGGGATTATCGCCACGCATGTTTCTTTTCTGAATTTCGCGGTAGAGCATACCCAAAAATGATATCGTGTAACTCTGGCAGCCCGATTTGGTCGAGAACTGCTACACGGAAGAAAACGAATCCTAGATAGGAAGTATCGACGAAATACCGATGACGTCAAATCAATAAATCAGTGTCGTCATGGTTCAACAAACTGTTATGAAAAGGTGTGGCTTTAAACGAGCTATTTGCTCAATTTTAATACATGTTGTAGTTGTTACAAACCATGACTGTACTGATTTAGAAATGTGTTTTCAATAGAATTATGGTATGCAAATACTAGTTATATAAAAAATGTTTGCTGAAGTGTTATTCGCCCAGTAAAGTATTTAGTTTTTGATCACAGAGTTCATTTTAGTTTTATAACATCGAGGTCGGACTGTTATATTTTCATTCGTAGCTTCGAAACTCGTGGGAACTGTAACGTCTGATGCTCACTCAATGAATAAAATTTCGATATTACACCAAAACAATACAGTTATCCTCTATTTAGTCTTTTTGAATTCAGACATAGTATTGATGACCTATATCTCTATACTGTGCTGTTATATAATACATTTGATAATACTTAGATCCATGGCAATGAATCATTGGACAGCAATAATTGATGTTTGGCAAACTGTAACTTGTTCCCAAACTAAGCCAAACTGTATCTTACGGTTTTATATTTTTTTCTATATATCAGAACTAGATACACATAGAACGTGCTTATGTCTAAATGGAGGTAAGATGCAGCACACTAATCAAAATGTTCCGGAACAGAACTAAGATAATTATTATTGTAGGGCTACCTTAATTCACAGTAAAATAGCGTGTCATTTTGAGAAAAATAATTTTTAATTTCTTTCTGATATGAGCAGTTAAATCAACAATACGTACATTAACCGTCTATTCAAAAGGGATATACAATGTCATTCAATTTCAAATATAGACACTTGTTTAGTAAGAGTTAACACGAAAAGGCTTAAAAGAAACACTTGACAGCATTGCCTTCTTTAAGCAATAACATGTATCTAAAGCTATAAATGGTATTAGTTTATGTTCATAGGCTACACTGTAACTCTAAATTGACAATCACCGAAATGAGAGTAAGCTATACCTTACAATTCATAGGTTATTTATTGAAGTGCCAGACTGGATTTGTTTGTCCCGTCTACTATATTGTCCTGGTCGAAAATCCATCTACGTACTGCCACTTGGTTATTTAACCTCCATAAATTTTCCTCAGTGGAGATACAAATTATATATCTATTGATTCAGTAAGTCTCCTCATGACGGCCTAGTTTGCTCATACGGCGGATTTGTACTTTCCGACTGATACAATATATTGACCTGGTCGAAACTGACGAGTTAGCCATATACTGAAATATATCACATACGTTAAATTGATTCATCACGAATGTCCTTCCCAATAAATGCGTTTTTGAACCATAACTTTGCAAACTGGTGATTTGGATTCAGAACATTTGCAAGGTTACTCGGCGTATGATTAGGCTTTAAGGATGTCGGCCTGTCTTTTTGAGCATTATGAAATTTCCGAAAAAATTTACGAACTCATTTTCAAAAAAATGTTAAGAACTCATTTTCGGTGAATGCATACAGTAATAAAATATTATTTTCCCGGGAAAAAATTGGATTTTCGTTCCGGAAGGGACTTTTTAAGTTTTATGTCCTATTCGTAGTTTACAGCATACACTGTTTTCATAGGTAGGTTGCATTTTGTTAATCCGATTTCATTTCAATTTCTCAGAATAAAAGCATGAAATTTTCATGGTAGTACAGTTTTAGTATAAATTATAGATAACTCAATAGATAAAATGAAATTTTTTTGAAAAAAATTATTTTTGGTAAAAATACACCAAAAAGTGAAAAAATGAGAAAAAATAGATTTTTTAGATAAAATGATCTATATATTTTTTAAAAGATCCGGGACCCTGTGTTTTTATTTGCTATTTCACTAAAACTTTATGTTTGCAAGGCTAAAAACAACAAATAAAAAATTTGGTAATTAGTTTGCTACAATTTGTAGGGCAATTTTCACTGTGCATTTTTCTCCCATTATAACAAAGTGGGTGGGGTAAATTTTACTCCGTTCCAGTGAAATCAAACATGTTTATTTTGGATCTTAAAAAAACATTATTTTCAGGGTTTATTCTTACTATGGTAATATAAATTAGGATACTTTTTGTACAAATAGATTGTTTAAATAAAGATTGAAAAACAGTAGTACAAAAAAGTAGGAGTTTTTGTGAAGCTTCAATGTTAGGGGGGTAGCCTTGAAATATCTCAAATTGTGAAAAAGAAAGGTCCGGTACCCCCACTTTTTTCACCAGTTTTGTCATAGAAACTAATTTTACTGTCTGTATGCAAAGTTTGAAGAATTTGGTAATTACTTTCCAAAGGTGCACCTACCCCCTTAAGCTGTTTTAATTGAAGTTAAACCTTTTCACTTCCGTTATGACGAAAATACACATCTTAGACAGTCGCTGCTAAACAAACGTCAGCCTATTGTATTGCCTGCTTAAACTTTCAGATTTGGAGGTTTATGTGTTCACATAGGACACATTGGTAGAGTGTCAAACAGTTTCGATCTCAACTGTATGCAAATGACAATGCTAGTGAACCTTGTAGTGAAGTAGTGAGAGAGATCAAAAGTATCTACATTTCGAAATATTCATGTTTTTAATTATTTATTTTGCCCTAGGGTTGCATGTAGTTCCGTTTAACAAAACATTAATTGTATAAGACGTTTTACAGTAAATACCCTCATTCAATAGTATAGCCTGTGTTACAGACGACCACCAGTCTGCACTGTCTTCAGACAAGGCTACCATTGCAGTAAAGTATGCATCTTGACCCAAACTGTTTGATATCCTGGTGATACATTTGAATGGTAATTCTAATACCCTCGCGTACGCCCCTATATGAACAAAGAAGGAACGTATCAGTGTTTGAATTCTCAATAAAACACTAACGCGCTGTAAAGTTCTTACGTGACGTCATATGGCTTCGAAAATGTGTACGCCAAGAAATGTAGCGCCGTTGTATCGGTGCAAATTAAGTTAAAATATGTGTTAGAATCGAAATAATAAATTAATGCCAGTGTTATATCTAACAATTGAACACGGGTAGTCGTTGAGGTGCTTGTATTTGAACCACTCGGTCTAAAGGCCTCGTGATCAAATTACTACGCATCTCAACTCCTGCCTGTGTTCGATTGCACGATAAAACACTGGTATGAATATATTATTTCTTAATTTGATATCAATTATTCAGAGAATCGTTGCAGACGAAACCAACTTGAAACAACTTAACATGTTGAAGAATAACATTGAGAATCGACCTGTATATTACATCCCGATCAAACCTTTCTTTTCATGTGATTAAACTTCAGGATTTTATATAAAACATTGCATCAGAAATTGTCGCAAAACAATAATCTACCTTATAAATCCCTCACACTCAAAATGGACAATACTAGATTCCTTTTATATCTAGCCTATGTCTTAATAATAACTATCTCGGGATGACTTTTGTAAACTATTATAAACTGACAAAACGGGTGTATGAGACCTCTAAATTTGGGTCTATACCGTGCTTTAGAATAAATGCAATCTTCACTAATTCACTGTCAGTAAATGTCGCATGTGACAATTATTTTACTGATATTGACAAATGACGCTCTATATTAATAACTTTACTGCATTGTTTATCACGTAAATAAGGCATTTGTGTAAGTCAACTCGACGAGAAGGCTTTTGGCATCTTGTTTCACATTGATTGGATTTCTTGATATAATGTATTAGAATGTTGTTCAGTGTCCCAGTTATCTCATCTATGAGTAAAATTAGTATAGATATCTTTAAACTAGGCAGTACAAATTGTATCAAGAAATAGTTTGGGAAAGTTTCTGCATTATTACTGTCCTCGTGAACCTTGATTAAACGGTCTAATGCTTTGTAGAATCAGATTGAGGCTGAACTGTGTGTCTCTGTAGACATGTGTATAGAAATAGACTGGTGTGTATATAGAATATGTGTTTGAACCAAAAAGAAGTTCCTTTGAGGTTAATTACTTGAATACCCTTTTTATGCAGTTTTATTGCACGAAGAATTCCAATTCATTCAACACGAATAAAGAATATACATACATCCACCAATATACGTTGGTGGAATGCCTTATAAGAATGTTTATGGTCACGTGTAAAATTTGATATTGATTTAACTCTGAATATTTCATTCGTAAGACAAGAGAGTATATATACTTAATGTTAACAGCTTTGAAAGTTAAATAAAAGTATCCACAGTCACAACCTGCCATCATACTTAAAACATGACGCAGTCGAGACACGATACTTTAAACTCGAGTAATTTCGAACATATCCGTGTTTCAGGGTCGCATTTGGCTATGCCACGTTTTAACATACGAGCATGTTCGACGTTATCGAGATCAAATTATCGAAATTCAACACATGACATATCAGTAGAATCGAGTTCAAAGTGTCGAGTTTCGACTTATATTGTAACTTATATGTGGAGGGGAATAATTTATATAAGTTTGAACCACACTTGTTTTCTTATCCTAATATTTATATGTGAAATTGTATTTATTGTCAGTCATGACTGTATCTATATATTTTGAAATAAGTACTGTTTGAATTTAGATACTAGATTCGTTCGTGTGAGCCTGAAGACATGAATCATAAACCAAAGTTCCGCTAAATGTATTTGAGTTCCAAAACTAGATCAAACTTTGTATTTGCGTATAAATGATTACTAGTTGAAATAATCATATTATGGTAATATGTATGAGCATGTAAGATGTTTTGAAGAGCACGGTAATTGATATGTCGATATCGAGTTGAAAATGATAGAATAAGGATATGCATCAATTTAGCAACTAGGAACACTTGGTAAAAACGGTTTGCCAAATAGATTTACAAATACCATCAACGTGTAGTCGCATCAAGTTTGCGTGAACCCTTAGTATACAGATTATCGTTTGCATCAAATATATCGTCTACAAAAAAAATTAAAAAAATACTTTTTAAGCATTTAATAAATACGAAAGAAGACTCAAGCAGGAAACGCAACACAAACAATACACCCATCTCTAAAACTGGCTATAGGTTGCAGGTAAGTGGCACATGGTTTAAATCCAGAAAGACGCCGCGTGGTGCTGCGTTTGATCTTAGTCCAAACTGTTTGCCTTTGGAAGCCAAGTCGTACTTAGCATAACAAGGGTAAAGTTTCGATTGATCCTTCATTCAATAGATATGCATATATATGATTTTTATATCTTCATCCATTACGGAGAATAGTTTCTCTTTAAACATTCATGGATATACCCCATAATGAATACATTTTATGTCCTAGAAGATGGTAGCTTATAGCAGGCTTAATCAGCATGTTGCTTAACTTTCTACCTGTTTTAAATGGACACTTTTTACCCCTGTACTAGAACAGGCTATTGGATAATGGGTTAAATCGAAAGGAAAATCATGTACCCTACTTAACATGTAGGGGATGTGGTTATACATAGTTAGTTTCTTAATTATCACTAGCAATATTTGCTAATTCCTGAAATCTTCAACAGTCTGTAGGACCGTAAAAAATTTCTAACGGGAAATTAAAATTGAATTATTTGTTTAGATTACAAGAAAGTCAGTCCAATTAGAATGTTTTACACTTTTGTTTTCACAGTAAATGTGAGTTTAACTCTTTTTCTGAAAAGGTAAGTCTAATTTCTCTTCGGAAATACAAGTATATAGTTGAAATAGACGTTATTTATTCCAAATCGTGCATTTAAGGTAAAGTTGTGCTGTTCATTGCAAACTATTTGGAACCAGATCAGACTCTAAAATGTTAGATTGTAATCCTTCCTAGTGTTTGCCTTCCATTTTTAGAAGAGCTGTGTTCAGACAAATATACGAGACAGAAGGTCACAGACATTGAGAGGGTAGTCCTAGGCATCTAACGTATGTGCATATCAAGCTGTTTTTAAATACGTTGCACGGGTTTTGTTACAGATAAGTTTGGCTACCTAAGTGTAATAAAATTGGTTTGCATTTCAAGCTGTAAACAAACTATACTAAACAGTACCATATATTACAATTAAGTTTTACAGTGACGTTCGCTTACAACGAACTTGGATACGAGGAAAATGAAAAAATAAAAAATGCACAAAACTGTAGAAAATTAATTTTATTTTTTTTAATCTGGGTGGCTACCCGGCGTCTGATCTAGATCCAATCTGTTTGCAATGGACATAATAGTTTTAGCATAAACACGTTTATTGAGAATGAATACAATATCAGTAAAATATGTGAAAGTAAGTACAATTTCAGATCTCATATCAGTACATGTTTTGAAACTAAATGGTTGTTATCAATTTTGTTTAATATAATTTGATACACAGTTTCGAGGTAACCTAGTGTGCTTGTGCACAGCATAGGGATTCCATGTAAGCTCGAGTTTTATATTCAACGCAAAGTGAAAATCAGATAAGAGATAATCGTCATCATTTTCAATAACCTGCTAGCTTCTACATTTTATTCAATTTAGTAATGACATATGATTTTGATTGTTTTTTGTTCTTGGGAGGGTAGCGTATTATAAAAGACATGTTATGTAGCTTGATTGCGAAGCTTGTATTCAGCTAATATTGCGTTAAGACAATAAGTTGTTTTCAAACCTATTTGGTCGAGCTGTCCGTCTTAGTCTCTTTCGCAGGCACAAGAAAATATATTTTTGTATTCATGGCCGATCTCAAATTGTCCAAAGGCCCCCTATATTTTCAATACATTGACTTCGTAACTAGGTGCTGTTTCCCATGGGTGATGACCGTATTCTGAAAATGTCAGCACGGTCGAAACATCTCATACAGTCGATTACAAGTGTTTGGTATCTACTGGTTTCTTGTGTAAAATTTGTCAGAGATATATGCATATATACACTTACCAAGCTCCCTCCATACGAGGATTTATATGTTATTATATCACAGTAAACGGGGTTGTGCGATACTAATTAATTCGATTCCAAACCGTTAGGTGAAACGGCGTACAAACAGACTTCAAACTGGTCATCGTTTAGATTTTAATAAGTGGTGATATAATTCAGGAAACTACCTCTGTATTAAGTGTTCTTTAAACGAATTACGCATTTTCTCACTGTGATAGCGGGAAGTTATTAAATATGTCCACCACCGTATCGTAGTCTAGCATTTTATAAAAGTACATCAATGTTGGGGACTATGTATATATTACTTTGGTAGTACATTGATAACGCATGATAAACTTATACTTTACATTGGCATTTGAGTTAACAAAACGCATAAAGTATCTAAACAAACATTCATTTATTTAATTTTAATTATCAAATTTGTTAGTAGACTTTCCTAACACTGGTTGTTGCTCAAAACGACAGCATTTCTTGCATTAGTAATTGTCTTCCAGTAAAACTAGAAATATGTTTAATATTGGGATGCTTTGGCATAAATGTAAACTCTTTATTGATATGTAGTTTACATCTCTTACCAATTACTTCCTACAGTAGTAGAAAAAATGTTTAGAGACAGACAAACAAACTTGGCCTAAAATCATTTTTGTAAATGGATGTCAAGGGCTACTATAATAAACAAGTGATTGCACATTTAGGATTAAAGTGTGTGTATTTATAGTTTGCAGTTAATACATAATATTATTTTCTAATAATTAATTGTTTACCCTTTCCCTCCATTCTATTCGATTTTAAACAGGAACAGCGGATTTTAATAAATCATTATTGTATATGCACGTAAAACATATACGTCAAAGCATAATAGATGAGTTATATCAGATTCCAATTCGTGCAGCGAAGAGAAAAATGTATACTCTAAAACATGTCTGCCTTAACCACCGTGGCAACGCGGTCATTTGTATCTGATGGGATATTGTTACCTATTTACATTATAAATGTAAACTAAAATAAAGCATTTATTCCGTCCCGGGTGATGCTACAATATCTTAATGAAAACTTTCAATTAATTGTACAAAGACATGGAAACGTATAAACACATCACGTGCATTTTCTACAGCATGAATTGAGTCAAGAAACAATCCTGTATCAATCATGCAAGTGCAGTACATTTAGAAGTTAAAGTAGTCCAGCTATAAACATTAACACTGATATTTACATAATTTCTTAACGTTTATGATGTAATAACTATATATTTACCACTTAGAAACGAACTAACTATATTGTTACGTTATGTAATTGTAACAAGAACATTTTTTGATACATCTCAAGGATATGAAGTAAAATGAAGTAAATGGAGTTTTGACGTTTATTGAATTTGCTGTCAACCAAATGGACGGAAATTAAAAGTGGTACGAGAGGTAATTGTTTTTTGTCTTAATATATTGAGAACGGTCTAGGCTCACAGAGTCTACTAGTATAATCGGGGCAGGTGTCCCATAACAACCAATACACTGTTGTATTCGATGGTGTGTTAGATGAAGTGTTTGAACCAAACTTGTGTAGAAACTACACTTTAAATTGAGTCTTTCGTATTTATTTGACACAAATATTACACATGGGTGCATACAGTCATGTAAAATTTCAGTGTCTAATGTATAAAACAGAAAAAAAGCTTTAGTACAATTGCTAATGGATATTTTGGCAAGGATCCAAGCGTTTTGAGATGTATGAGTATTTTATATTATCTGTTTATGTTTTTTTAGGAAATGCTCCTATCTTCAATAGAATAGAATATACCAAAGCAGCGTATAAATGTTTGTATTTACTGGTTATTTTCCATCATGTTATAAATTTGTTTTTGTACTTTAAGAAACAATGGTAATCGCATGAATTAATAGTATTTCGATTACATGCAGAAACGGTTTGGTTGGAATTTTCTTTACCGTTTTTAAAGCGAAATAAAATCTTAGCGCAATGTAAACAAATGCAGTAACATAACGGTTATTTTAAACTGTACACATTGTTCTTAAATATCAGTGAAACTATCTTTAAAACCGAATTAATAACAGTAATGTTAATTAATAGAATGTTCTCAATTATTGGAAAATAATATCGTCATATGTACTGAGCAGTACACTACAGCTTAACAATATATATGAATAATTCGCAATTCGTTGATTTTGTTCAATTTATGTTTTATTGCATTATTGCAACAAAACAAAACATGTGTAAAATAAATCAATATCTGAACTGAAAACAGATAATACCATAATATTCATGTAGTCAGACACTGAAGTATGACATTTATAAAAGGCATGCTGGTGTTAATATGTAATCGCTGAAGTAAAAAGACGCATACTCCATGTGCAATAAGATAACACTAGGCAATTAGTGAAGTGCAATCGTGAATGCAAACAACCACTTAACTCTTTCCTCCCTAAAACTTTAAATGGACAATTCCAGTTTCCATTTTAGCCTAGTCCATTTCTGACTTTTAAGGGTTGTTTTTGTCAATGTTTGGCATTATGACAAACAGTGAAGACCCTAATCAGAGGGCTCCTAGGAGCCCTCTGATCTGGGTCTTCACTGTTTGCATAGGACAAGTTTACTATTCACATGTACATTGTTTGAAAATGACGCCTATATGCGGGACTAGGGTTAAAGCTATTCAAGTCAGACACTGGCACCAAACCAAACTGTTTGCCTCTCAACTTTTGATTAAAAGTCAACATTTCGTCACCGTTCATCTGAAAATATTATTATACTATTTTTAATGTTATAATCGCTATTAAAAGACGTTATTTCACCTGTCCTACTGTATGATTTGGGAACTTAAAACAATCACTGCAACATAAGTCATTGTTAAGACATTATAGGACCAATACATGCGTCTAGTTCATCATGCTTCTGTAAACTATACTCAAGGCAGTAAAACTCCCGTTGCATGCAGTCCAACGGTATCAAAAGCCATGGGATATTGGCATAGGGGCCTGACAATTTTTTATCAACAAGTTCCCACAAACAAAACCATGCAATTAAAATCCTTTGTCTGTTCATTGCAAATAGAGATCAGACAGAAGGTTATTGTTTTCCGTCAGTACAACGAAGTCTATATCTAGATCTCCTTGTTCAGACATTATGATATGAAAATAATGTACAAAGTGAATATCATTCGATGTATTCATATAGACGATGAAAATGTGTAATGTTCTGACACGTCCTTATCATATACATGTTGGCATTTGTAAAATGTATGAATTAGTATAACACATCTACATCAATGTTTAAGCTCAATCTGTGATAAACAGTAATTGGTCAGACAATCATTTTGTTATAAAACAATTGTGGCATATTTATTGTTTAAAGAAAGAGCGTATACTTGTCAATTAGGCTTTGCGAAACAATTACATAATTATACTGACATACCGTTATTAGATTTGTAAAGACGATGTTGAGATTCAATGGTATATCACTGTTATGTAAAAATGTTTGTTTGCTGTTTTAACACTATGTGACCTTTATCAACTATACAACCAACATATCCATGGCATGACTAATTGTAAAGCTATTATTTCGAGCAATGGTCTATTGCCAAGAACGTTACTAAAAAAAGCCTGCTGATCATTCGTTTCATTGTACAGTTTCTTTAACATTTGCATTTATCTTTTGAATTTGAAATCGGTCATATTCATTAAGGGTTTATTAAAATCATGAATTATTGAATAAAAACACTCTTTCGTGGTATTGTTTTGAAGAGGTATTTAAGATGAATAGATAAACGTAAAAAAATGTTCATTTTGGTGTACAAATTTTGGCTACGGCCATTTCTTAATGGTGTGTAAGATTAGGAAATTATTTTTCTTATTTTATCCTTTTCATAGAACCCGCGTCAATCAAATCTATTTCAAATGAACACAAACATGGTCATTTGGTTTTTGTATTATTTATTCCATTGTAGTATTTCCTCAAAGAAAAACTAATTTAAGACAAAACAGGAACCAAAGGTGAAATTTAGAAAGCTCTAAATACCATTGATATGGTGCTGTATTATAAAGTTTGTAAAGGTAGATAACAACTTTTTCTTTAATAACTCAACATTTTCAACACTGACTTATCACTTTCATTTCAAAGTTTGAATTGCATTTGCATGGGCTTTCGTATGGTACGATGTAATAAAATGTTAGATACTAGAAATATGTTTTTTGTAACTATTTCTTATAACCAAATATATATATACAGTAAATGTGTTACAGTCAACCTGTGTAATCAACAATTTCGGTTATTACGTGAAATGACACCTATTATCGTCTAACTAAATCAAGACCAACCAGGCACCAGCTATGACACATATGAATTTCTGCATCAACAACATGGTTTTTATGGGCAATGATATATATCTATATATATACGGTCGCGAAATATGTGACTGTAAGCTTTAAAAACAAAATACACAACTAAATGTCTTATCATTGTCATATTGAATCATATCTTTATGATGTGAATCATATTTTAAGATACCAAGCGCGTGCCATCAACACTTCAAGTTGTTTCTTCTTGTTTTAACGCATCTGGTCAAATTTATGTTCTCCGCCATTATCTGTGTGTGCCTGGCCTGAAAATCGAAGTTATATTAGGCAGGGATCGAGTCTAACTATAGAGAGGCCTTAATAGACTTAATTTGCACTTGCTTTGTCCCCAGAGGGATAAGGCTTAAAATACAACCATTTTCCGATCTGGCATAGTGGTATGAACCCATCAAAATACACCAATGCATATACACACACACATGCACCCTATTGCAACATGACCATTATATGTGTCGCAGCGCCACAAACAAACAACTAACATTCCATGAGTCGCATAGACAGTATACAAATACTTTCTGTCAGTGAGACAACAATAACGATCGCGTTAACACTTCTGTTGGAAGATAATCAACAAAGTGTACATTCTAAGGTAGGTGCTACATAGAAAGATCGGTATTTACAGGGGAACAAACTTTATCATTTCTCGCAGTAACACAGCTTAAGGGTGTATCAATGTCATGAGCCATTTTTTTTTCAAAGTATTAAACTTTTTTTCTATCATTGTTTTTTTTGAAGAGCTATTTATGATATTTACATTTACTCTGTAAAGTCTTTATGTAATCCTATTAAAAATCTGCAGTACATCTGTCGATGAACCCACAATTCAGAACTGGTTTTAGCCAGTTCGGATTTCCCCCGTGCTATTCGTGGACTTCTTCAAATAGACTACATCGGGCACTTAACACTAAGCTCCCATTGGTCGACGGTGATATGACACTAGCGGAATGATACAGACCCATAGGTCGTTGCCATTGCGTTGATATGTGTTTAAATGGGTTAAGAAAACAACCGCGACCTGTATTTTCAAGTTGCACTGTTATTTTTTTGCCTTGTAAGTCTTTTCCATTCACAGAGAGAAAGTTTACTGGAAAAAATCCTGAATTTTTAATACAGTTACAGTACATGTAGTTGGGACTACATTCTCACCATATTTAGAAACTGGAATGGCTATTACATCGACATTACATCTATCAAACCTCTTTGACCGGTATATGATTTATTCTTATACAGAAAAACAAATCTGGCCAATAAACACATTAAATTGACAAGACAGAAAATATAAATATAAATATAAGGAATAAACAACATCTCTTTGCCGCTCATGACGGTATGACTACATTAGCTTCGGGGAGTAAATATAACGTAAAAGCCCTTCGGGCGTTTACTGAATTTACCCCCTGCGAAGCTAATGTAGTAATACCGTCATGAACGTCAAACATATGTTGTTTATTCCTATAATGAATAAAACAATGAAAAAAAATATATATGGTGGTGCCCTTCTTTTTGAGCTACAGCGATTTGAAAAAGGTATGTCAAATTTGGATTTTTTTCTTCAAATTTTACCCATTCAGAGTACAGGCTTCAGTAAAATCTATTTCAAAACAAAACAAAAATGTTAATTTGGATTTTCTTTATTTATTTCATGTCTATGGTGGTATGTTCACATATATAAACCAAATTTAGACAAAGCAGGCACCAGGTTTGAACAATATGGATCCTTGAATATCAAAAATATGCTTTATATAGGGCATGATTTTATTAGATTTTTTATTTTATGAAAAAAAGTAAAAAAGTTTGAAAATGAAATAGTTCTAGTATTAAACTTTTTCTTATATTCTACCAGATGAAAGTCCATACTAAGGCAGTTCAAAATATGAAAAGAAATTGAAAGGTCAGTGTTGAAAATTTTGAGTTATTAAAGTAAAAAGAGTTATCGCCCCTTACAAAATTTACAAAAAAGTACCATATCGATGATATTTAGAGCTTTATAAATTTCACATTTGGTGCCTTTTTTTCTTAAATTAGTTTTTGTATGAAGAAATACTACCATAGATAGGAAATAAATAACACAAAACCAAATTATCATATTTGTTTTCATTTAAAATGGGTTGTATTGAAGCGGGCTGTTTGAAAAGGACAAAATAAGAGGAAGTGGGTGGGGTAAATTTTACATGGCCGTAGAGCCAACTGTTGTTCACCAAAATGTACACTTTTTCTATTTTTTCATTCATCTTAAATAGCTCTCCAATACAAAACCATCATAGAGTGTTTTCATATACTTTGAAAAGTTCCCAAATTCATGACATTGATACACCCTTTACGTAAACATATTGCAATAACATTCCAATGTGACAACTGATTTCAAACACTAACGATTTCATGTAATATATATTGCAAACAGTCAGCACCTGATCGGACACTAGCATCCATGACAACATTAATATGTATTTAGGCTTTGCCTATGGACGGAAAAAAAGCAAAATTGTACAAATAAGTAAAACTCAATGCTTCCTGATTTTGACAATATAGTGGTAGATCTACTTTTACCTAGAGTCTTTATAAGTATTATCTAAGATATGACATTGTGACCTGCTTTTTGACCCCATATGACCCATATTCAAAGTGAAGCTACAACTCTTCAAGATGAAAATCCTGAGCAAATATGAACTTGATAGGGGTAGATCTAAGGTCGCTAGCGTGTACCAAACCAAATGTTGACGGACAACAGACATCTACTGATCACTATAGATCTAGTTCACTTTAAAAGTCTCGGATGAACTAACAAGAGCCCCATGGGGCATATTTCGCTCACCTGAGAAAAACTGACAAAATAGAGATAATGATTTATGTCCAGGACGGGGTCATATTTAACCAGGGCATAATTTGAACAATATCGATAGAGGACTTGAAGATGATGCTATGTGCCAAATATCTAAGATAAGAGTACTAGGGTTTTAGAAAAGAAGATTTTTTTAAGTTTCCATTGAAAAATCTATGTATAGCTCATGTGACCTATTTATGCAACAGACTGGAACAATTTGTACAAAATATGTAAAGGACATCTAGAACTGTCACCATGCCGAATATCAAAGCTCTGGCCATATTATTGTCAGAGAAGAAGACGTTTGAAATTTTCACTATATAACACTATGCAAAACTGTGACCCCCGGGGCGGGGCCAATTTTGACCCCAGGGGCATAATTTGAACAAACTTGATAAAGGATCTGTAGATCATGCTATGTGCCAAATATCTAAGCTCTGGCCCTTGCAGATTTTGACAAGAAGATTTTTAAAGAGTTCCTTATTTTTTCACTTTGTTTGCCATCTGCATTGTTTTTAATTCTTTGAACAAATTTGAAAGAGCTTGACCCAATGAACATTTCTGTAAAGTTTGGTTGAAATCTGAGGAGATGTCATTTGAAGCAATTGTTAACGACAACGGACGACGACGGACACAGGGCCATCCCAATAGCTCACCTTGAGCCTTTGGCTCAGGTGAGCTAATAAAACAATTGATGACAACAAGAATGGTGTCACAGAAAGTGAGAAATGCCCCTGAGGTTTTCTGCAATATATTCATTTGGTTTCCTAGTAAAATCATACAGCCCATACAGCGCGTTTATTCGCGCGCAACCGTGGTCTAACCTATTTAGCACTGGCTTGGGCTCGAGGAAAACAAGAAGACCCTACGTTTCTACTTTTTGTTTTAGACGAAAAAGTCATTTTATTTGTAATACTTTACTTAAATTGAAAGGTTATTTCAATGTGCAGTTTGAGACATTAAGCATGCTTTAACACCAACATAAATAACGCTTATTGAAGCTCTATATGTAAGCACAATTCATTATTAATTGCCTTTAACGTTTAGGTCTCACTGTACATAATACGACGTCATCAAGCGAGTGCAGTTCCCCTCCGATCTAGGGTTGTGACGTCAAATTGCCTTGATATGACGGAAGCTTGGAATAAGTGAACAGTGTGTTAGTTATTTCATGGTTTTGTAAAATAAACGATATATTCACAGGTTTTTTAGGCCTCTGATTGGCCGAGAGCTCCAAGCCATGTGCTAAAGCAGGTTATAATTGTACTCCTTGTTGTTGTTGTGTTAAAATGTACAAAGAAACAAGCTTTTTCTAGCTTATTCAAATGCATCATCACCGTAAGATCATTACATTATATTGATGTCATGACGTCATCGTCATAACAAGGTTTGTCAAATGTCCTATTGAGGACTTATTTCTAAATTAAGAAATGATCACATGATCAAAGAGTTATGGTCAGCTAGGATGAGTTATCTCCCTTCCTATTCACATGAAGTAATACAGGATGAGTTATCTCCCTTTTCACCCGATTTTACCTCTAAATGACGTTGACCTTTGCCAGACATGACCCGAGTTGTACTGACCTCAAAAGCTTCTTGAGGTGAGTACACACACCAGATATAAAGTCTCTATTCCATGTTGTTCAAAAGTTACGGCCAAGGTTAAAGTTGTGCACAGACAAACAGACAGACAGACCAAAAACGATATGCCCCCGACTAAGTTGTGCGGGGGCATAAAAATGAAACCGAAATACAGTAGATCTAATACTGTGTGGGCAAAACTTGCATTCTGTTGCAGTACAATTAATTTAATTAATTGTAATGAGATGTCAGTGATGCAAGTATAGCCTATCATAGTCTATCAAATTGTCAGATTATCAGAGACTAGAACACTAGTCCAATCCGGTGACATAAATCGGCCTCGTTATTTAATTACTACGCATCTCAAATCTTGCACGTGTTTTAATGCCAAGATAAAACACCGGTATAAATTCATCATTTCTCAGTTTTGATGCAAATATCACCTGCCCAAATCAAAAACCACTTGTCCCTGTATTAAACTGTGTAATGCAGTGTATTGCTAAAGGCAAAATCAAAAGTAAATCAGAATGCTCAGGTAAGACATTTCTGTTTTACTTTCATTTTGCTTTAACGATGCAACTTGTATTGAATACCATAAAAGACTGTTCATTTGGATAAATCAATAACACCAAAACAGCTCCTATTTCAATCACTTATGATCTAACTATTTGCTGTGTTTTAAAGACAGGCAAAAGTTTTACCCTTTCCTCCACAGAAGTGCCTCCAGCACCTCTACCTACACCTCAGTATAAGGATTTCAAATGAGTACCTGCTACCCAGTGACTATTTTAAACACATTTTCAAAGCAAGATAAAAGTAAAGCAAAAAGCTCTGGCAGGAGCTCCCTGCAAAAAGTTACTTTCATCTTACTTGAAGCAGTCAGTGTTTTTGACATAGTTGGATATAGGAGATTTGCACTTTTTGCTATAGAGGAAAGGAGTAAAGCAAGGTGAAAGTATTCAGAAAGCACCTAAGGGGCTTTCTGCTTTACTTTTATCTAAATAATCTTGCATAATGCAGCCACTTGACAAGTTGTCTTGCAAACCAACAATTGGACCTCATGTAGAGGTTATAATAGATATGCTTTACTGTAACTGAAACAATTGTTGGCATCAAGATTCAAAATAAGTGTCAGAGAGTGAAATATCACATACAAAAAGAAAAACATGATCTTTTTAAAATTAAGGTTCTCTTGGGCTTTCAATTCTGGTTTTTTTTAGTGGCACTTATACTGCACCAAGATTTTAGGAATTATTTAAAAACACAACAGGAAAAATATTTAATTTATATTTAATTTGCTTTTTTTCTATTTCATCAGTTCTGATAATACACAGCAGTAAAAAACAAGAGCCCCATGGGGCATATTTCGCTCACCTGAGAATAGCTGACAAAATGGAGATAATGGTTTTAGTCCAGGAGGAGTCATTTTTTACCCGAGGGGCATTATTAAATTTGAACAATCTTGATAGAGGACCTGTATATGATGCTATGTGCCAAATATCTAAGATCAGGGTACTAGGGTTTAATTAAAGACCTATTTCTGGCTCAGCAGGATGTCTATCGGATTGTATATTGTGCCAGGGTCACACAACAGGCTTAATACACAACTGTTACATCATATTACCCAGAGGCACATAGGGCATCATGGGATAGGGTATACTAGGTATTAATACAGGTAGATAAGGGATCTAGCTGAACCATTTCAACACTGTGATATTGTTGCATAAATATAAAGATAAGAATAGGCCTTCACAAAAAATCAAAAGTTTGCATCTAGATCATTTGCTTTAATTGTCAAATTATCAAGTTATGAAACCTTTTTCTACACTATTTAACACCTATATTTTGTCAACTAAAAACTGTCGTATAAGTTATATGTATACAATTTTTTCTAGAAGATTAACCCTTTAAAATGCTTTGTTTGAATACAGGTGATCATTTAAAGCAGGTTGAAAGTAGAGCAAAATGTGCTTTACTTTCATCCTGCTTTAAGCAACCGTCTGCTAGGATAAATACTATATCTCGTAAAGTTCTTATTCAGAGTTATATATATATTTAGACCATGTTTGCAGAGGATTAATTCTTTGTTTGAATACAAGTGGCCACTTAAAGCAGGTTGAAAGTAGAGCAGAATGTGCCTTAAGGCACATTCTGCTTTACTTTCAGCCTGCTTTAAGCTACCATCTGCTAGAATATTGAAAATATTTCTTTTCATACATTTTCATAACTGTATAAATTGGAGCTATTTTCCTCGAAGGAGAAATAAATTACAGACGTAAAAAGGGTATATTTATGGGGTATAGGGTTAAGGCATTTTTCTTTACTTTCACTCTGCTTTAAGCTACCATTTGCTATTATATAGGATATATATCTTATTTTTCCCATTTATAACAATATCAAATGGATAAATTTTCTTCAATGGATGAATTAAAGAAAATGTGTAAAAAGGTGTGTTTATGGGGTAGTGTGTAAACAACATGTGACCACATACAGCACGTTGAAAGTAAAGCAGAATCAAACAGAAGGCAAATTCCGATTAATCTCTGCTACAATCTGCTAGGATATATTATTTTGCATATTCATGTAGTAAAAAGTGGAAGTTTTCTCTTCAGAGTAGTAGATCTAATACATAAAATGTGTCAAACGTGTTTTTATGGAGTAATGGGTTAAATCACAAGAAAATGCCAAGAAAATAAAGCATTTACTTTATAGTTACAATGGACTAGACTTTTTAGAAACTGGAATTGTTATTAAAATGATTCATGCTGATCAAACATATCAAATATTTAGCTAATAACTATTTGCCCTAAAGTCTTTAGTATGGCTCCAGCTCATGTGCTTTGTAACAGAGAATTTGATCTGGATCTATGCAGTTTGCCTTTTTTAAATGTAGTTTGATAGTTGATGATTGTAAATGTAATGTTTTGACTTGCTTGGTATTATGCTTGATGTTATTTATTAAAGCAAGATTGCTAACCCACTGTTTTGTTATGTATTATATTATAAGACCCAAAATTACAGATTAATAAAATCAAATCAATTTCATCAATTTTTAATCTACAGACAATATCACTGTGTGCTTAACCCTTACCCTGCAGTAATAGCTTCTGCTTTTAAATTGTCGTCTGCAAACAATATTTAAATTAGATTTGTACATATTTCAATTAAAAAAGTCTGAGCGATAACTGGTATACAGTTTGGATACAGATCAGATGCGACATTATGCAGCATCAGATCTGGATCCAAACTGTTTGAAAAAATAACAGTCAACTCACGATCCACAGCTTAAGGGTTAAATGCACAGCTATCACTTGCCCCTATATTGGTCTACATCTATCAATTAGTACCCTGCTGTGATAATTTGTTTGTAATAAACATACCCTGATAAGGGCGATCTAATCACCAAGTATCAAGCTGTGATTGGGGGGGGACTGCTATATAGAACTTGATATAGGGCTTTAAGACAAGAAGATTTTTCCATTGAAAAAATCTATTTTTAGCTCCTGTGACCTAGTTATGCAACCGACCAGGACCATTTGAACAATTTTGGTATAGGTCATCTAGAAGTGCAACCATGCCAAATATCAAAGCTCTGGCCATATTAGTTTCAGAGAAGAAGACGTTTGAAAATTTCACTATATAACTCTATGTATAACTGTGACCCCCGGGGCAGGGCCAATTTTGACCCCAGGGGCATAATTTGAACAAACTTGATAGAGGACCTGTAGATGATGCTATGTGCCAAATATCTAAGCTCTGACCATTGCAGTTTTTGACAAGAAGATTTTTTAAGATTTCCTTATTTTTTCACTTTGGTTGCCATGGCAACCAGAGTTCTGCATTGTTTTTTATTCTTTGAACAAATTTGAAAGAGCTTGACCCAAGGAACATTTCTGTAAAGTTTGGTTGAATTCTGTCAAGCGGTATAGGAGAAGATGTCATTTAAAGCACAACGCACAACGGACACAGGGCCATCCCAATAGCTCACCTTGAACCTTTGGCTCAGGTGAGCTAAAAATCACACAACATAATTTCTAATAATAAGTTAAATTACACCATAGGATTTGGTGCTGACATGGAATTTCCATCCATTTCAACTTATCCACCGCTCTAATCAGTTCATATATTTATTACTCAAATTCAGCACATAATTATGTTGTTCTCCCTTGAAAAAAGTCAGTTTTAATATCTCCACATTTTGTTTCGTTGGAGAAATTGGTAAACGCATATACTACTCTTAGCTAGTAGACTGCTGTGTGTACCTGTATTTCTTCTCCAAATTTCGTCTAGCTGGAGAAGCATATCATATGGGTACCCCAGCATTACTGTTGGCAAAAATGAAGTATTTTTTTTTTTTTTTTTTATTCATCCTATTAGGTAGAGCTTGGTAAATACCTGTATGCTTTCTTCTTCCATGTACATGTAACCTCGATACTTCTTGATAACTATTATGACACATCAATATACAAATTGAAAGAGTGAACTCGAGCCAGCATAGACCACGATCAGAGGCCGAGTTACCTAGGAACTGTTCATGATCTAAACTGTCAGGTGATATGTATGACTATATATGGAACACATTTTGGTTAACATCTGTTTATTCATAAGAAATACTTTTTATTTAGGCTTTATTATAAATTATAAAAATTTCAAATGAATTTGCGTATTCCCAACTAATGACCTCTCTATTGATATGTATGTTTTCTATTTGTATAAATGTTAATGCTGTCCACGGTAGTGGACCTTATACAGATATATTTCAATAAAGTTTCAAAGTTAAAATTTGCATCATAGTCACTGACTCTCTGTTTGAAAGTCTATCTTGGATAGGATACTCATGGTTAATGCTTGGCCTTCATTGTTTACCACTTCAGGTAGGGAAACATTCCAAACATTGCACTGGTTGTGATGATTCTGCAATAGATAGTACATAAATAATTGATTGTTATGTATAAGGCACTCTACAGGTCTGAAACATTGCAGGACTTTTTGTGTTGTTGTTTTCTTTTATTATTGTTGTACAACTTAACATATTGACCAAAAAGCAGATTTTATTCCACACAGTGACACTAGTGGTCCCTCACAATTTCCTGCTTTAGCAAAGTTACTTGTGCGAAAGCAGGAGGTTATGTTGAAGATTCTTTAACTATTATTTATAAAGCATAAGCTGAATTTTGGAGGCAATGTTAAGTATTATTTGGCTTTATGGAAACATGTGAATAAGGCATGGTTTTGGCTAATTTGTACTGTCCCATGAATTTTTCAGCATGTCTGGTATGAATTCAATCAATGGAGTTAAAGTTCCAAATCAACATGATGATAAATTAATGTTGAATAGTTCTACTCACACAGGGTTTCAGATAACTGAAAAGTAAATTCTTTATGTCTACATTAAACCCAGTGGTGTGACTACTTATTAGAATCCTGTTTTCAAGACAATTCTAATAAAGGGGAACACCATAGGCATTGGTGCTGACATAAAGAAAAGCTACATTTGGTCTGATTACTTCAACTTATGTGGAGCCCTGACTCGTAATAATAAATCCGATTTCATGGACTGAAATGAAAATAATTTTACTGTCAGGACTGTACACATTACTGTCTTATTTTTTCAATCTAATGACCCACACACATTGCCTTTAACTTGTCTTTCAAATGTTTCCTTTCAATTATTTACTATTTGTAGGCGCTTTAAGTTATAACATAATGTAAGAAAATATTTTGCATTTTAAGGAGACTCAGCTTTTAAAGGCCAAATAGGCAGAACTTAACATTGGTCACATGACTACATGTGATAGACTTCATTTTGGCATGTGCACCAAAGAATCTCTTGAGAAAAGTACAACTTGGGTTAAGTCAGACAAATGTCAAAGCCATGTAGATGTCATCTAAAGGTCAGTCTACGCTGTTTGCCAAGGTAGTTTTTATCTGGTTCAAGTACTTGATTCTTAAATCAAACCAATAGTTTCAGAGAAAAAGATTTTTAAAGATTTTCTATACAGAAATATAAGGAAAACTTGCCCCACCCACTGGCGGCCATGATTTTAAAGATAACAAAATGATTTTAATAAATCAGGTAGAGAGTCATGAATGGATCATTTGTGTAAAATTATTTTCAATTTGGACCAGTAGTTTCACAGAAGAAGATTTTTAAAGTTTTTACTAAATAGTAACATAAGGAAAATGTGCCCCACCCACTGGCGGCCATGTTTTTTAGATATCAAAATTATTTTAAGAAATCTGGTAGAGGGTCGACACCCATGGATCGTTTGTGTGAAATTACTTTCAAATCGTACCAGCGGTTTCAGACAAGAAGATTTTTAAAGTTTTTTCAATTGGTTGCCATGGCAACCACAATTTCAATTGGATGACCTATATTTGAAGAAATCTGAGAGAGTACCCTACAATGAACAATCCTATGAAGTTTTGAAGAAATTGGCCCAGTGGTTTCCAAGAAGAAGATCTTTAAAGAAAAAGTTTGACGACGGACAGATGGACGGACGACGACGGACACAGGGCGATCACAATAGCTCACCTTGGCACTTCGTGCCAGGTGAGCTAAAAAAAAAATAATTTACCTAACAGAATAAGAATCTGAGTGTCAAACAGAGTATATTCAGATCAGGCCCCGCATCAGTGGTGCCTTATCTGTATCAAACCGTTTGCAAGTCCCAGATGAGTAGCATGTTTTTTCACCATGTTGCAATTTCAATAAAGGCTAACCTCAGCTGACTGGTGTAGAAGTTTTAACTTTTTCTAAATTTATGTATTTTTTTAATGAAAGAAGCAATAATTTACCTATTGTATGGCTGTTGAATTCCCCTTGAAAGGTCTGGTACCATGTTAGTGTGATGTTACCATGCCCTTCATCACAATCAACGAGATTAGATAAAATCAGCTGTCCTGAAAGCATCTTCATCTCTTCATCCCTCATCATCTATCGGTGCTATATGACCCATTTTGTATTGTGGTGCCATACAATCTGACGCATCCATGGGATCAATCCATACCATTTTACCATTGCCCCTGTTGAAATAATTTAAAAATATGTGTAAGTTTTCACAATAAACAACCAACATAAATCAAAGAGTGAAGGTCTTGAGAGTTGCCAAGGATGAGGTTTTGCAATTCAGTAAACAACTCTGTAGCCACAACTGAGGCTACAGTAATCATTTATTGTATAAGGCAGGTGGTCACTTAAAGAAAGATGAAAGTAAAGCAGATAGCATTTAAAGATGTTTTCTGCTTTTAATTGTTTCACTGTGCTGTAAGTTGTCAGCTATTTTTATTCCATCAATAAGTATTGTTTAGTCCTGGTTACAGATGGGTATATCCTTGCTTCTTGTCAATTCGCCACTTTCTTGTCAATTCGCCACCTAAGCAAAACTTAGAATTCCGTCACGAGCAGGCTACCGAGGATGTCCGAAAACTACAGATGATCCCCGAATACTAGGATAGTTTCACTGAGGTAGATTTCAAGCGCCAAAAATGCGAAAGAAACAGATAAAATAACAATAATTCACAAAAAGTTTCCAATCAAAATACATGTTCTAGTTGTCCGTTGTTACTTTTATATTGTTAAGTTGTAAAAGTTAAATTAAATATTTCAAAATCATTAAAAAATGTTCAAGTTTCATGAAACAACCTATAACATACTGCCAGAGCCTACATTGACCTAATTATCGAACGACCAATCAGAGGTGACGATTTGACAAGAAAGCATCCCGGTGATCCAGAGCAATGACCTCGTTCGAAAACGGTAGTTATTTACACTTTGTATTTATTTCACAAGTTTTATTTGTATATATGCGTGTTATTGAAGGTTCAGTTCAGAATTAGATCCGTGAACAAGTAAGAAATGTTACATCAGATAGGCGCATGCGCAATAAATATAGCTAAGGGTGGCGAAAACACAGGTAACCAGGCTACATCAAATGATTAAGCAGAAGGTACATTTTGCACGAGATGGATCTACTGCTTGATTCACACGGGTAAAGAATTTTAAATGTAGCCAGTGTCAAATTCCATCTTAAAAGGCAGTTGAATTGCATTAACTTCTTTCATGAGAATGATGAGAATATTTTAAGATAGATCTATTTTTTTTTATTTTGTAATTTCGTCGCCTTAGTCTTATAGTGCTCTATCTACATTTTTGCCAAAAATGAGATATTTATATCACTGGATTCGTCTCACAGAGATCTATCTCCTGGTGCTTGTATTTTATTGATCGGGGGTCTAATTATAGAGTTACCGCCTCACACCTTGCGCTATCTCCATGTTTCGTAGACACTGTTGTGTGTTATACTAAGCTATGTCCTGGAGTTGCAGCACTATAATACTTAATTAATAATCCTGAGAAGTATTACCCAATCACGTTTCAGGCATTAAGCACGTGACAGTTATGTTTACAATAACATTTTGCGGTATCTCCATATGGGATACATATTTGTTATATTACACTGAGCTATCTCCAAACTAAAAAGTTGATCCACAGCTTCCGTGCCACGTCATGTCAGGTATAATAAATGTAGAATACGGGCATAACCGTAAATGTGATCAGAGCATACAGATTTTTACATGATAATACTCTATTTCCAGATATTTGCAGATAGCTCAGTATAATACTGACAAAAAATAAAATATTTTTTGAATTTTGAGCTATCTCCAAAATTAAAATTTAAATTATGAAAAAAGGCAGTTATTGTGTTTGGTTATAGAAATGTGCAAGGTCTTTCATATGTTTTTTAATTTAAAAAAAAGACGAAGAATTAATGATATAACACACTTTGAATGTTGGAAGGCGTTTTTCTCGAAACTGTAAAAATGTAGATAGCTCATTATAAGAATAAGGCGACGATTTGTTGAACTTGCTTACATGTACCTGCATGTGTACTCAACTGAAAAAGCTTTTGAGCTTGAGTAGAAGTTGGGTAATGTCAGACAAAGGCCATGGTTATTTAGAGACCTGTCACATAAGGGGGCATAGCATTTTGCAAACAAATCCTGTTTTCATTTAATTTACTATACTTAACAAAAATAGAGCAAGCTACTGCGGGGAGGGGGTCGACGGCCGTCTTCCGCAGATAGCGCTGGCCCAGGGGAACCAAGCGATGCACGCCGTACCAGCCTGGCGAGCTACTGCAGGAGTCGAAGGCCGTCAACGGCAGATAGCGCTGGCCCAGGGGAACGGAGCGCGGATGCACGCCGTACCATCTCTGCGGGCTGGGATCGACGGCGTCTTCCGCAGATAGAACATGTATAGGGTAAAGTTGGCGACGGGTGCATAACATTAATACCAGATTGACACGACCAATGACCTCAGATATGCTCGATTACGAAAATGGCATGGCATTCCACGTTATTCTTCCGTTCAAACGCAATGCAATATAGAAAATGACAACTTTTTGACAACTACCAGTTTTAATTTGAGTGGCAAACAGTTTGGAGGCTGATCAGACCACAGGTTTTCGGCGCGTAAGCTATGAACCCCCCCCCCCATAAATCTTTCAAAATGAGTCAAAATACATCCATATGTTCAACAAACATCCTTAACAAGTGTTTCGAGAAGTTTCAAGAAGTTTCAAGAAGTTTAAAAAAAATAAAAAATTTTTCGTGTCATGTATGTATACAATGAAAAGGTGGATGTGTATTCAGGGCCATCAACTTCCCAACCTTGTCATTTTGTCATTTTTGGGCCGATTTTGACAAATGATGGCTTATTATTTACATTTAACAGTTCTGTTCAAAGAAAGTTAGCTCACAGCCCAAGCAAGACACTAGCACAAGTGAAGCAATAAAAAGTTCGATAGGCACCTTATATCGGAATCCTTCTGTCACCTTAATTTTTGGACTTGTTCGTCAGTCATTCACTGATTCAGCGATTAACAAGTGCATTTGCGACCATGCATTACACCATGGTACGGGTAATTAATAGAAAATGAAATATATAATAAATACCTTTTGAATTATCGGTAAATGAGCATTTCTGTTACGAAATAAATTTCTAGATAACTTTCGTTTAGTTTCGGTTGACAAACGGATATGATATTATTGGTCGTATTCGAATCATTCAATTTATTGTCAACGAAAACTAGGCGGAGAAAATGCTCGAAGATTTACTGATGACAACGTTTTTGACCCGACTCGAATCGAAATTGTGGTCAACGATTTGATGGTTTGACAACATTTTGTCAACGGAAAACATCAAGTGGTGACAACACGTCCAACTAACGCTAAATGTTGTCCTGATTCGAATACGACCAATTGAGGCGCTTGACTTTTGCGTCATTTCCTGCTTTGAAGCTGGTTCTCGGGTTCGCTAGAATGATAATAGTTTGACTGGGCAACCAGTCGTTTGTTTGGGAAAATGTTGCGTGACAGATGGTTTCCGAATAAGGGGTCTCCCCACCCTTCGAGTCCCCATGCGCGTGTTCGCCGATTGCTTTGAATTTTTTACCAATTATCGTCAAAGAAAACTGTTTGCTGTAAACAATGAGCCATCATCTGTCCAGATCGTCCAAGATTTGACAAAATGACAGGGTTGGGAACTTGAGGGTTGCTTCTGCAAGGCGCTTTTTCATGGCAGCCTTTACTATTTTACTTATAAATTAGCGAAATTTTTTTTTTTTTTTTAAATTTCACGAAACTTCAGGAAATGTTCTTTTATGATGATTATTGAATGTATGGATAGATTTTAGAGTATTTTATCCACGTTTGGTGGTGGTGGAGGGGGGTTATAGCAGCTAGGGATAGTGTCATAGCCAACGGGCCGAATGCCTATGGATCAGACGACGGGTTACCCGGCGTCTGATCTGACTCCAAACTGTTTGCAATGAAAATAAAAGTGCAACCGGGGTTATTTGGAAAGAAAATGCTTTCTCTACTGTAATGCACTCTGCACAAACTGCTAACCTAAACAGCTGTTACAGCAACAGTCGGTGGTTAATTGATCAATTGAACACGCTACAATTACTCTCCGCAAATTTGGATCCTTTCACAGAAGCCTTGGCGCTTATACACACCTTTAACGACTGGTGGTCTCTAGCTCCTCATTCTTTCAGACATTTCTTATTTATGTCGAGTTTACATATCAAAACATAGGTCTGTGTACAATCCAAAGTTCAGTTTCAGTTTTTATTTACAACTAGGCCCAATAGTACCGCGTCTTGTCAACCATCTTGGTGCAGTATAATTCGACAGCCCACAAAGTGTTAAATCGGGGCTTTATTCGGTTCCAATGTAACGTGACTTGTTCAAGAGTACAGTAACTAAGTAAATTGACTCACCCACTATATGGCAATGAACTCACCCAAAATGGTGCGAAGGGCCAGGTTATTACCTTCCCTGACCCGCGCATGTACATAAAGTAGTACCGTACTTCGGCGAAGTAGTTCCTAGATGGTCAATCACAACAACGTAAATAGATAACGTCTTTCTTCATCAATTATTGCTTCATTACATCATAAGTTGATTTAACAAAACGAAAATTTGAATCGAGAGCTTAAAACCAGGGGCTATCTGCATTTGTTGGATTCCCTAGGCCTAACTATTTCCAAGATGTCAGCCCCCATGTCGCATCGTTGCTTAGTTTTAGGGAAGTTATGCACGCGCAAATCAAACACTTTTCAATGTCTGTCAGTGAATGTGAATTGAATAGGAATACCTTTGTTTTATTCATGCATTACTTAAGAACGGAAAAAAAGCAAAGCTTTTTTTCCGTATTATTTGTTCTCTCCCATCCGGGGTTGGATATCGAATAAGATTTGAGAATAATAAATGTGTTATACAATTGCTTACTCGATTCCGACCTGGATGAGCAAAACAAAAGCTTCCGTATTATTAAAGTGCATATACTGCAAATGTATCATTAGTATAAGGAAAAAATAAATGCAAATTCTGGTAAAGAAATTTAGGATAAACTAATAATTACTATGAAAATTTAGTAAAGGAAGGAACGTGTTTACACACTAATTATAATAGAGCATAGATAGATGTATACTTTATTTATTATAAGTACACAGAACACAAGCACACAAAATATTGTAATAACTAATCAAATTCAAAGTATAATTTCAATGTATACGAAAGTAAGACATAAAATGTGAAATATGCACTTATAGTGTTATCATAAAGAAAATGTCGACACATGATCGTATCGAGATCAAAACCATTTGTTATCGTAGAACTATTTTCCCTATCTCGGTTATATGCCTAACAGACGTTCTCGTCGTTCGTGCACCGAACACATTTAACCCTTTCCTCCATAGAAGCGACTTTTAGCGTATTCAATTTATTCCTCCGCTGAAGAAAATAGTTCCAGTTTATACCCTCACAAACAATTACCATTAAAAATATTTTATATAGCCTAGCAGATTTTAACTTAAAGCAGGCTGAAAATAAAGCAGAATGTGCCTTAAGGCACATTCTGCTTTACTTTCAACCTGCTTTAAGTGGTCACCTGTTTTCACAACTAGAAACAGGCTATTGGGTAAAGGGTTAAGCATCCATTCCATGCACGGAAGATGAAGACCCCATTTATCATATCTCTCACATTATGTAGCTATCATAGAAAGCAGTCAAAAACTGTGTTTAGCGGCCATTCATTACATAATCAACTACACCACCTCCATGGACAGGTGCTGTTCAATGCAGACAACGGGCAAAACATAAATTTAAGATCCTGTCTGAACTTTCTACATGTATCCCGACCCGCACTAAGCAGCCATCTATCCCAAAAGGACGTTTCAATAGCATTTTAAGAGGTCGCCAAAGACAGAAAATAATATGCATAAAAAGGGAGGTAATTGCGCACAATTATTTTATTAGAAATTAAGATTGTATAAAAATGTTTTCTGGTACCAAATCAATTATGATTATAATAAGAATACATTAATTTGATAATTTTGCATCTTGGAATTAAGTGTGTAGAGCACATCTTTAACTATTTAGATACACTTAGCCAACTTGAGATCAAGATATCCTGTAAATGTTCTGAACATGTATACGAAATTCGATTGTTAACTGAAAGCTTTTCAGGAATACCTTTACTAAACGATCACATAACAGAAGAGGATTATTTATGAGGCCGTTTTTGTAAATCATCTAACTTCATAGTATATACACTCTTAAGATATTTTGCATCATATTGATTTATACTCTTTAACCAGTAACGTATTACAGAAATAAATCTATATTATTCCAGTGAAGATCTTCCTAATTCTCAATAAATGAAATTATTCCTTGTTTGATTGACTCCAGGCAACTGTTTACACTATTTTAAATGTACTCGATCTAGCTTTTCTGCCAATAAGTCAGTATTGGTAATATAAGTTTATCAAACAACTCAAGACTATGTGATACAGAAATATTTGTAAAAATATAGAGACTTAAGTTTAAAAAATGGAGTTCAAAGCCTGACCTGCCAGTGCAGTATCTGGTTCAGAAAAAAGCACCACCGCAAGTAAACAATATGCCTAGGTAGTTAAATATTGAAACTATTTCTATGTGTGAAGAATCTTGGTGCTAGATTAGATTACCAAATGGATATGACACAGCACATTAACGCTGTATGCAGGTCTGGCTACTCACAGCTGCGGCAGATAGGTCATATTAGACAGTACCTTTCTCCAGAAGCTACAAAGACCTTGATCAATTATCTGGTCACTTCAAAAATTGACTACTGCAACTCACTGTTGTATGGGATTCCCCAAAACTCATTATGCAAACTACAGCGTGTACAAAATACAGCAGCCCGCATCATTACCAGGACCCCTCCGTACAATCACATCACTCCAGTCTTGAAGGATCTTCACTGGCTTCCAGTTCAACACAGAATTGAATTCAAAATTCTGACACTCACATACAAAGCCATGTGTAATGATTCTCCAAGGTACATTGTCAATATGCTTGACGTGTATAAACCTCGAAGAGAGCTGCGGTCTGCAACTAAATCAGTATCGCTGGTTGTACCGAGGAGTCGTTTGGTGAGGTTTGGAGATAGAAGTTTCATGCATGCAGCCCCAAAGCTCTGGAACAGTCTACCATCAGACATTAGAGATGCAAGCTCAGTTGCAGTTTTCAAAAAGCATCTGAAAACACATTACTTTAATATTTGTTATTAATACACTGCTACCTATGCGATATGTTCTTGCTGTAGATGTTGTGGGTACAAATGGGAGTTTCTGAAGTATTATCTGGTTTTCGGTCTCTTATAGAAATTTTAGTTATTGTCGCATGCTATTTTTCCTAGTTATGTTACATTGGGCGGCCTGCATTGGGCGTTCTGCTATTATTTCTATCAGTCGGCATAAAGAAGCCATTTGCTAATCGCCGTTTTGGGGGCTGTCTTCTGTATGTTTAGTGGCCTTCATTGGGCGCTCTACTGTTATTTCTATCAGTCCGCATAAAGAAGCCATTTGCTTCGTTGCTCTTGATTGATGGGGTAACGTGATCGCCATTTTTGGGGCTGTCTTTTGTACGTTTATTATGTTTATTTTATATCTAATTGTAGTTATTTGTCTTTTCCTGGCGGCCTGCATTTGGGCACTCTACTATTGTTTCTATCGGTCGACAATCAGAAGCCGGTTGCTTCATTGCTGATTGATGGGAGTAATGTGATCACCATTTTGGGGGCTATCTTTTATATGTTTATTCATGTTTATTTTAGATCATATTGTAGTTATTTTGTCTTTTCTTGTTTGTAGGTACATTTGTGTAACTTCATGTGAAGCGCTTTTGAACGCACTACCACTGTGTGAAAAGAGCGCTATATAAATCTTGTATAATAATAATAATAATAATAATAATTTCTAAATCGGCATTATTGTATGTTAATCTGGTACCTTTTCGTGTTCTGCCACCTTTCTTGAAAATCATAACTTTGGTCTTATTAACATTTACTACAAGCTCTGACGCTTCTATTGTGCTCTTATTGTCTATGTAGAGCATCAGCTGTAAAACCTGCAACTTTGTTGTGTATGTGATTATTTAACCAAGATTCAGTAAATAAAAGCACATCATGACTTTTAAAAAGATATTTTAAGCGTTCGCTGTTAATTTTGTCGTAGGTTTTACCTTTTAGCCCTTGAATGGTTAGTACACAAACAGATAATGCGTCAATTTCCACTCCGAGTTCTTATACGGGGTGCTTTTTTTATCATTGCCTCTACGGCCCCACTCGTCAACTTCGGGAATGCCTCTGTGCTATTTATAGAATATGTCCCGGGATCTAACACGTGTTCTTAACTATCGTTATTAGTGTCAGTGTTTTTGTTTGCTTCACTGGGCTTCATTGCACCTTAGTGGTTTTTTCCGGTTTGGACTTCTGCTTACCCTGACTGCCTTGGCTGGAATAGGAATTCTAATGAAAAGGGAATTTACCTTTTTAATGTTTGTTCCGGTCTTAATTATTTGCGTGTCATCACGTGGCGGATCATGTGAAATGTCTGTTTCGCTATGTATGTGTACATGCAGATGGGCGTTCCTGTCACTATCACTAAAGTTGTCTTTTGACTTTTCTGCACATGCATCTGCGGTGACTTGAAAACGCAATCGTCACTCGCCGTATCACTTACGTTGTCGATTTCCATCTCATCGCTATATATTTGTTTTTGGTTAATATTGAAATTACTGTTCTTGATGTGACTTGAGCTGTCTTCCCGGCGGATAGGGTCCTCGTCATTATCAAGCTTGAGTCCCTCAAAATCAATCCCTGTCACGCGACTTTCATCCAACACCATATGCCAGTCAGAAAACTTACGCGAACGATTTTACCTGCAATTTGAAACTTAAGCTGGATACAAAAGCTGTAACTTCTGTCTTTTAGGCGTGCTGCTTAAGCTTCAAGTGAGTTGTATAGCTCTCGCCGAGCAGGTTCTATCTCCTTTGGATAGTCCATGTCAATGCCAAACATTGATCCTTTTTTGAATGCATTTCTCACGATAGTCTCTGTATCTTTGTTATCTCAAAAACGTATAATAATGGGTCGTTTTAGGTCATATTTGCTTCTAGCCTTAGCAAGTGAACCAAGACGTTGTACTCTGTCAATGCTCATCTTGGACGCGTCAACATCTAATGAGTCTTCTATGAATTTCAACACAAGAGTTTCAATGTTTATTTCGCTTCTCTCAGTGATTTCCCAGAAAACTATGTTGTTTCGTCTCGACCTTGCCATTGTATGAATTGAAGGATATGAAAAAGGTTTCATACATTGTGATGGTTTGTCTGCAACTCGTTCTGCACGGTCTACACGATCACGCAACTTAGTCATGCCTATCTGTAACTCTTGTGTAACTCTGTAGAACTTATTCTGATCTTTCTTTACATTTGACAGTGTGTCATATTTAGGTATTCAAATCGACCTTAAAGTTTATCATAGGTTGTTTAACTACTTCATCAACGCTCCCTGAGCTAATTTTCTTGCGTTTTGTGCATTTTACCCGTTGCCATCCGTTGCCCCTCCAACTTGAAGTCAAACAGTTTATGGGAACGTTCTGCATACTTACTTTCAGCTTCATTTCCTTGTATTTGCGGTCCTTTTGCACCATAGTCAGAATCACTTTCCGACAGCATGATATTTACCTTTCGTTTACAGACAAAATGTGTTGATGTCAATTAAGAAATGAACTGATTTTTTCGGCGTTCAAGCAAAATAAACGGCATAAATTTATCGGCAAATAACATGAATCCTGCCGATCATTTCGCTTGAATGCCGAAAGAAACAATCAGTTCAGTTCTTATATTTACAATATATTTGCTGTAATTCTAATATCAAATTATCATTTTATTAGTTGGCATGTATGTTTAATCAATACTAGAGGTTGATAACACGAATAATGAGTACCCTGCAAGTAAAAGCCATGACCGAGGTACTTAAACTGTGTACATTCGAAAGCAAAAATATAAGTTCCATTGTTTACATTTTATGATCAACAACTTGACAGTTTGGCGCAAAAATGCCGATTTGACGTCATTTGGAATAGACATCATTTTAAAGTAGGTTAAATATATAATATATGATAACTATGCTTTCCTCTTTGGTTGTGCGACGACAGACAGGGCTTAGCACTACATGATGATGTATCTTTAAAGCCGTCCTTAACCGGGAGAGTTATGTCGGATTTTCGTGCTTTGTTTTTTCTCTCCCTCTCTGTCGTACCCTGGACCCTTCCATGTCTTACAGTTACTCGTAACTACAGACTAGTCGCTTGAGTACAATTTGACCGTTGCCATAGTGGGTTATTTTTAACACGGGCTTGAATGTTTAATTATTTCCCATGTTACTTATGATCTTGTCATAGAATTTTTGCTAAATGTTTTACATGTATTTACTTACTGTGCTGGCGGTCTTTTTGATTGTGAGGTTGTGGAACAGGGTTTATACTTTATGTACACTGTTTGTCTTTATAGGTGAATATAGGAGATAAGTGTGAGGTTGGGCGCCCCTAAACCCAGGTTTAACCCCCCAGTGGTTGTTAATAATTAATTAATTTATAGTTAATTATTGATTGCTACTGACCGTACCAAGGCGGGCTCCTATATTCACTTTGCTTTATGTTTGTCTTGCGTGTTGTTTTCTATTTAGTGTGTAGATGAAGGAATGGTATTGCGTGTGTGTGTGTGTGTGTTTGTTGTGGTATGACTGTGTGTGTGTGTTCTGCTTGAGAGGTGGGTGTACTGTTTGTGTTACGTTTCCTGCTTGAGTCTTTCGTATTTATTTATCATACCTGCTACCCACATCTGATCAGGGTGTTCATTGGTTGGCACTCATTAGAGTGGAAATAAATAAAAGCTACAACGGCAAACATTTCAGATCCTGATCTGACGCCGCATTGCAAATGTGGTGGCAAGACCGGATCTGCAGTGTTTGTTATGCACGCATGTCTTGCGGTTAAACCGTACTTTGCGGAACAGCTCCTAATAAAGAATTCATCCAGTGCATGATCTTGTCTCTCTGACTTCAGGGAATACCAATACTTCAGGTTCGAAGCAACCATGCCTGGGGTAGTTACAGTGCGCAAGGGTCGAGACGAGGAAGACATTTCTGTCAACATCCTTGAAACAGAGGGATTTGTGTTTGATGCAAAAGCTTTGCCGTCAGAGATTCAAGCTCCTTGGCTCTCCTCGGAACGACAGACATACCTTCTAAAAACCATAGGTCGTTCGTAAGACCAGCGTATCAGGATATTACTTGCCCTTCACTCTAGAGTAATCTTTGATACGTGTGAACAAAATTAAAATATCAAGATTTGTTTATTTTTTGTTTTTCATAGTTAACTATCCATAGGAAACATAAGAATGACGCTACAGCACTTCCTCTCTTGAGCAACATACTATTAGGTTAGAATTGGAATTCATAGAACATAATAATGCTTAATGTCAGTTCATGCAGGACAAAAGCAATGCAGAAAGTTCATGAAAATGCTTTGTGCATAACTTTTGTCCCTAACAAACCCGTCACTCGTCTTGAATTATAATGGAAAGCATTAATGCAAGTGTGGTTAAAGAGAGGCAATACTGTGGATTAAGAGGTACACGGGTGGTATCGCAAAGTAAAGGTAACAGCAGCCCGGCTTTGCAAATAATTTTGAACGAGACAGGCAGACCGTTACGATTGAAGCACATTATTTTATGTCAGTGTTGATAAAATGTGTTTATCAATTATTGGTCTCGTACAACACTTTTGGAAAGCCCGAGTGCTATGTATATCAAATGACGTCGTTTTAAAAGAAAACTGATGCAAAGATCTGAAAATGACGTCATGTTGTTCAAACACCGTAGTCAGTAAACAGAGCGTAACTCTGTTATGAAAAGGAATTTTTAGAAACCGTTTTCAAGTATATTCTCAGAAATATCTGATCTTTTTAAAAAAAGGCAACACTCAAAAATCGATATTTTTGTCATTAAACCCCCTTTTCCTGGAGCGCGGCTCATATATATTTTCTTGTCATAAAGAAATGTAGACAAATGCTGTTTATAAGGTATATCAATTTTCATGCAATTTATATTAATAATAAAGACATAAATAATCGGAAATCTTGGTTTCCGCTACAAGGAAGGCATTGGTTGGCTAAACACATTTTTTTGAAAATTCCGCCAAATGTTTGCTGTCCACGTTCCAAAGATTAATTCGCGAACAAAAATTGCATATGCCCCACCTCCTACTCGAAACTTGTCTACAAGTCAAGCCCTCTCAAGAAATAGCGTTTACACGAAATGAACAGAGTTTTTTTCAATAGGAATGGGGCAAATGTAAATATTAGGAGAAGAACTTAATAAGCAAACATTGCTTTCGTTCTCATCCTAAAGTATATTTATGTATGATTATAAAATATGTACTATGTTTGAAATAAAATATATTTCAACTAAATGTAAATATTACTCTATATACAGTGATATAAGCAAAATTCTTCACCATTACCGCCTACCTTGACCTTAACCTGATATATATGAAGCAATTGCATAGTTGAATAATTCATGATACGACTTAAAGTGAGAATACCTTTTTGTCAATTGATTATATTGCCAAAACATTTGTAAGATGATGTGAGACCAGGTCAGTTTATGCGTTGAGCAGCTACTGTAATGGTTACATACCGACTAGAAATAATACTCCGGGGTCAACATTGGACTTTCGTGAAATCGTTTTTTTTCCGTTTTGCTATTTGTCTTTAACAATACAATGTAACATAATACGAACACGCGAATATAATGAAGTATTGGTACATACAACCCCGGAACATAACGGCAGCGACACACAGAGTCATACCTGGATAGAGCCGCCATGCAAAAAAAAAAAGATTTAAGAAAGTGTAATATTTCAATACCAAATTAAGTTTATATTTTGTTAATGTGATTCGCTCTTTAAACACTGTTTAAAGATTTGATGATATTAAACATCCAATATTCCAACATTTCAAATAGATTTAATTGACTTATATTACAATTGTACTATATGACCCTTTAACAATTTTAGGATTAGTTATTCATTTGATAACATCAAACAAAGTAACATAGGTAAACGCATAACATAACCTGATCCATTTGTTTGCAGTTAATATAGTACAGAAAAAATGACTTAAAATCATATTTGAGTAGTGGTATGTTAGTTGTGAGACTTTCTACAAACAATCCCAGACATACTCCTCGTTAGCACCTCCTGGTGATGAAAGCGTTTTACATAAAGAGTGAATGCAATTAACACTAGTCGAAAGGATTTCAATGTACAGAACTTTCACACATAACCTTAAATTATAGTCAATGATATTTTTAAGAGGTATTTACCCTTTAGTATGGTGTGTCGTATATGAAACATATTGTCTGAGAAATATATCCGATTGACAATATCATTATTTTCCGGCGATATAAAAAGCTTTCGCTGAGGTCAAACGCCGATTTTCTTGGAGGTATATCTTGATCGAAATACGTGCGACATCAGTCACAAATTCGAAATAATTGTCCTCTGTAAGGTAAATAAAGACACGCTTCACGTTTCTATGACCACTAGTGTAACATCTGTATTCAAAACGATGTTGACATCCATCCCAATTACTCATTTGAAATCTCAAGATCCTACTAGGAACCGAAGGTTGTAGCTGTAAAACGAGGCTAATCATGTGTTTTGTAATGTTTTTCTTACATTTGGTTTTATAGTAATGTAGTTGTGGACCAGCTAATTAAACAACACATGTTTTAGTGGTAATCAGACACCGCTAAACGGGACGCTTGATCGGGATCCGAACTGTTTGCAGACTCAAATCTAGGTGACTTCAGCGGTGAATGAACACCCCGTGAGAGGTTTAGTGTAGTTTGTCAACCGGGTAATTAAGTAACTGTTGAAATACAGTGAATAGGTAATGGCATATTACTGAATAGCATTGGATTGGTTGATGAGTTAGGTTTTACCTCGTGGTGACAAAAACCGGCCAAATATAGCGCCAAAGAATAATCAGGGATGATGAGATGAAAAAATGATAAATTCAGGAAGATGATTTTGGCTAATCTCATTCATTGCGAAGCAGTGCATCAGCTCGCTCAAAACCTTGCATCTGCATCCTTTTAGTACTTGGCAGATGTGATAAGCACGGTCAAATAACAGATACATTTCTTGTGAGAATTAAGCATCAGAACCAAAACAACGTAGGAAGTTCTCCGGTGTCAAATGCTCTGACGCCGCAAATGACACAAACTGAATGTTGATAAAACAAGTGTTCAAAACCTGTTTGTGAAACGTATTAGATCTTTCCTCAAAAAAGATTATGATCCAACTATATTGCTGCGCACTTCACGTTTGGTTGTCGATCAATCTACAATTGATAACCATGCTTTCCTCTTTGGTTGTGCGACGACAGACAGGGCTTAGCACTACATGATGATGTATCTCAAAAGCCGTCCTTAACCGGGAGAGTTATGTCGGATTTTCGTGCTTTGTTTGTTGTTTCCCTCCCTCTCTGTCGTACCCTGAACCCATCCATGTCTTACAGTTACTCGTGACTACAGACTAGTCGCTTGAGTACAATTAGACCGTTGCCACAGTGGGTTATTTTTAGCACGGGCTTGAATGTTAAATTTTTTCCCGTGTTACTAATAATCTTGTCATAGATTTTTTGTTAGATGTTTTACATGTATTTACTTACTGTGTTAGCGGTCTTTTTGATTGTAAGGTTTTGGAACAGGGTGTATATTTTATGTACACTGTTTGTCTTTATAGGTGAATATAGGAGATAAGAGTGAGGTTGGGCGCCCCTAAACCCAGGTTTAACCCCCCAGTGGTTGTTAATAATTAATTAATTTATAATTAATTATTGATTGCTACTGACCGTACCAAGGCTGGCTCCTATATTCACTTTGCTTTATGTTTGTCTTGCGTGTTGTTTTCTATTTAGTGTGTAGATGAAGGAATGGTATTGCGTGTGTGTGTATGTTTGTTGTGGTATGACTGTGTGTGTGTGTTCTGCTTGAGATGTTGGTGTATTTTTTGTGTTACGTTTCCTGCTTGAGTCTTTCGTATTTATTAGCTATTATGACTCAAAATTTCGCACCATTCTTACTGTCTCACAAACGTTGAGAACTGAATGCAACACAGTGTAGCGCACTGTCAACTGGTGATTTTCTTTTATTATATGCCTGAAATACAAATCTAAAACAACTAAAAAGTTGTTTAAACCATTTTATATCCAAAATTAATAAGTCATTTGAAGCAGAACAAGAATAAAGAATAACGCTGCACTTGTACATGTACGTAAACGACTTCACGCTAAATCGAAAGCGACGTCAGAGTAAAATACAAAGTGGCTGATACAAGGTGGCTGATACAGACTCTTGTATTTTACTGAGCAGATACACGCGGAAATGCTCGATATAATACGAAGGCATATAATAAAAACTTGTACCAACCGACACTTGACACATACTGAGCCATGTTACTGACAAGTGTCGTCTTCTTATAAAATAAAAGTGCCTTGATGGTGTTGACTACAGCGTTGTTATTTATTCTTTCATTTCGGAAGTTCTGGGTTTTGAGTTGAAGCGATATTGCTTTCATTTAATTTGTAGTTATGGTTTTTGGACAACGAAATATTCGATATGTCAAACACTTTCAATCTTGATCACACTCGGCGTAACATTGCCCATTTCAAGTACCGGTGTATTCTGTCCTTACGGCAAGAATGCTTATCATTTATAAACAGCATACACATGAAGAGTATAAAACTTGGCCTCTGCAAACATGTTTTACCCTGAGAAGATGGTTTCTGCAGTAGTCCCCTGATCTAGGTATGCATTAAATGTCATTATTGCAATATTTTCCTAAAATGTAACAACTAAATGTATCTAATTGAATTGTTAAAGGTTCAGAAGTGTATCGTTTATACAAATACTCGAATTGTTGATGGCTTAAAGGTCAAATTATATGTTTATGGGTTATGAATCTCCTGCAAAATATATTCACAGTGTACATGTTGTTACATATCATATTAAAATAATGTACAACGTTCAGCTATATGGGTATCTAAATGTGTAACACTCGGTGTCACTTAGAGTTTCACTATATAGTGTAGTATGATGGAGGCGTTTGCCTCCGGCACTAGCAATGCATTAGAATTACATGCGTCGGAGATTACCTGTCACTAATTTTCTGAATATTTCCCTCGTTCTTAACATTCCTTTGCTAATTAAACACCTGCTTCCAAAGAGTTTAATTGCGTTTATCAAATTATGCTGTAAAGCCTGCGTGGAGCTGGTGACTAATTTAACTGCAATGTTAATATCCGCTGCTGTAAAGGTGCAATGTAAATGAACAACGTTAGTATTTTATTTCGCTTCAGGTTCCAATTAGAATAGTACCAGGGATCTAAATTAAGGAAGTGTTTTGAAAACTAAACTTGTGGTGCCTGCTCCAAATCCACTTTTTACAACTAAAATCCTATTGTTTAACATTTTTTAGAAAAACAATTCTACTGAGTTGTCATGTCAAAGTGTTTGGTTTCACCCGTCTGCTGCCAAGCTCTATAGCTGTTTGTGTGCAGTTTTATTTCCTGTGCATGTATACTTATTACGAGCGTAGTGCTCGTGCAACATGTTTTCAGTTTGAAAGTTTCTTAGAACCGATTGTTTAACATTTGCAAACTATCACGCGGCGTCTGGTCTACCTCCAATATATATGGCAATCATATTTCAAAATATCATTAGTTTAAAAAGCATAAAAACCTATTTTCAGAGTCATGCTGTGCAGCCATACTTTCTTAACAAGCGATAGTATTGCATATTAATAGGTAACAGGCAACTGATTGAATCAATATAACAATTATATACTGTAACTCAGCATAAGGGCGGCATCCTCCTCACTACTGACACTCGTATCAGCATTGTGTAGTAAATTAAATGTTGATCAAGAGGGCAAGGTTTAAACTCTATTGACCTTATTGCAAAAGTCTTCAATAGACAATCTCTAAAATTACTGATGCAAACGGAACAAACAATACACCAACAAACACCACTAGCTGAGAAATGTTTCTAGGCGTCAAAGAAAAACATCCAGTAAATTGTATCACACGATCCAGTAAACATGATGCACGATATCTTCGTGCAAGTTTATAAAACAACCGAGGACAATTATAGTTATATCCGAACTACAGGTTTTGGTAAATAACTTAAGATTAGATATCCCAATTTGTTTTCATTTTTATATTAAGCAAGTTGACATTAAAACGTATGATAAGATTTTGAGGTCATCGGATCAATTTCAAGGTCATTGTTACCTGAAATAGAAACAAAGTGCACGATCAAAACGTTCAGATTTGATATTCCAATTTAAAAAAAAACTATGTATTAAGCAAGCCTTCATTAAAACCTAGTTTGGGGATGCAATAGGTTTGTCATCAGGCGATTGTCAAAGTCACTGTTACTTAAAATAGAGAAAAAAAACTCGGTCAATAATTTAAGAATTGATATTCAAATTCTGAACAGTAATTGATTTTAGCAAGCTTACATGATACCCTACTTTGCGGTTTATTAGTTAAACCTTAAAACCAGGTTTCGTGGCATTGACATGTTATATGTCTGTGTTTATAAGTTACTTGAGCAATTATACTGCTAAACTTGCCATAACATGCTTTTAATGACGTTGATAATCAATTCACTTTTTAGACATCGTCAAATCAAAAGTTGTGTTTCTGATTTTTTCTAAAGATTACATGTCAGGTGTTTTACATAAAATCATGTTTGTGGTAAGGCAATTTGGTCCTGATCGAACTGTTTACAATTGACAATACATTCCGGGCAAGACAGTGCGTGGGATACTGACCCAAAGAAAAAGATCACTTCATGTCGTGAAATTATAATTACATTCTAGTCATGATTCATGTATACTATATGAAATGAGTCCAGCATCACGGTTTATTTGTTCCTTTAGATAGTCTGGAATTTAATTTAATACAAATTTTGATACATTTATGTCAATGCCCTCAGTGTGTGCAAATTATCCAGAATTGAAATAAGCATGAACTGATAAAAACATATACGCTGGTGCATATTTGATAGTCCTTTTAAACACAGGGACCTGACACATTATAACAAAAGGTATATATAAAGACTATATATACGTTAATATTCCTTTTGTCATAAATATTTAGGACATATATCATGTCGGGTCCTTGTGCTTTTAATCATAAATGTTTAAGTTTATATATCATCTTTGCAAGGTATAAAGGCCAAAAGCTTTCCGCTCTAAAATGTGCGCAATAAGGTTGTCAGTAGTTTCAATGCGTCCTGGCGAAACGATGCATGCCAACATGAAAGACACCATATAAAGCAAGTAAATGAAGCTCGGTGATTTAAAAAAAAACCCGGAATGATAATGTAACAACATGTAGTTTAACACTGTCGAAACCTTAGTCATTTACATTTTTAAAAAGGTGCAATCTTCTACATTTCATTGCATTGCATGTGCGTTTTGTGGCGTACAAATACAAAAGAACGTTAACATTCGTCTTCCTCTTATCGGAAATATGCCACGTATTCTTCTTTTGCATTGATGATAAACGGTATACAAAATTTTAGTCATCTTCCAAGGGAATTACCTTTTGATTGTGTCTATTGAGTAGAGTGTTTGGCGATCATGGTTAACCATTAGGTTTAGTTGACTTGGTAAATTATGGCTTTTAATATGGATGAACAGACTAGTCATACAACATACAACTCATATAATAGTGATGCACTTACTTCATCAAATATTGATTCAATAAAGCTGTACCCCCTGGAAGATTTAGGTAATTAGGCGTGTTTGATCAACGTGCCTTTACAATACACAAGCGCTATTGGTATTTTATGGTAAAGTAAAACGTTCCATTCTAATATAAGCGTTCATGCCACTCATATAATAGCAGTGCAGACAAAAGTTCAACACATTTTACATTTCTTACAAATTTAAGACTTTCATGATGACATATAAAAGAAATGAAATAAAAATGAATTGAGCTTTTTATTGAACAAATAATTCGAGTTTCATTGTTTTCCGCTCGCTGCTTTCGTATTGCCCGCGATGGTCATACTTTTAGATACAACTAGACAATAGATATATGGAAGGTAGACTAGTAGCACTGTTGTTTGGTGTGAAGTCGAAACTCGATTCTTCAAACTAGCTTAGGTAATATTTATCCGTATTTTAAAAGTTGAATTTCGATGAAACTATCTCGAATAAAACGAGTTTAGTTGCATTTAAAGTTAAATGGATGAATCCAACTTAAGCGACTTTGAATCATTGAGTCTCGGCTATAATGTAATATTAGGAAACAACGATATGGTTTCAATGAACGTTTGTTTCTAAATTAATTTGCCCGCTTTTTACAGTTGAGAGCGCGATCTAAATGCCAAGGTACTCAAAACTACTTGTAACTTGTTTTGATTAACTGTCGTCTAACTCTTCAAATATTGCATTTCAAAAACACGCAGTTCCCTTTAATTAAAAAAGAAAAACAACAACAACAAAAGAGTTATTCCTAATGCACGTGTGTGTGGATTAGTCAGAACCTCATATCGTAGTTTATCACATAAACGTGCAAAATATAGAGGTCCGTAAAAATCGTATGGCCCACTGGGCATATATTTTATACTAATTTTCAAATCACCAAAATGCTGTACTACTACGCCGACTTAAAATCAGTTAAGAGAATCTAGACAAACTAAGATTACCACTAGGGATTTTAAACATTTCCAAGTGTCCTAAAAACATTATCTCGAGCAATCCCGCAAATCCTGGCTGCAAATCAGGCTACTTAGAGCTCTAGTATTAACAGTCACTCAGACTGTTTTTCAAATTTAGACCTTAAAATGATAATGACGTTGTGTTGCTATAACGACGTCATTTTGAAAACGAAACTAGATTCTTAATGTCAAATGATCATTTTACGTCAATTAGAACAGTTGAAAACTAAATATTAATTTAAAATTTGAATATGGTATCAGGAAAGTATTTTCACAACACATTGATGTTGATTTTCTTTATTGTAGTTTGATATGTGTTTTTATCTACGGATGTATAAAACCGAATAACACTTATGACGAATCGTTTTCCTAAGAGCCGAGGGCAAAAGTGAAAGCAAGACCGTTCGGATTTGTGTGTCATTTGGTGTTTATGTGATAAATAGGATACCAAATCCGTGTGTTTTCAGTCGTAAATTTATTGAACTCGTTGGATAAAATGATATGTTGCTCGCATAGGCTCGCACCATATTAATTTATCCAACTCGTTCAATAGATTCATGACTGACAACACACTCATTCAATATACTCTATATATTCTTCAGGAATGTTACGGAATTAATATTTTGTAGAAATGTTCTTATTCTTTTAAGGAAAATCTATTGCGTCTAAATAACCACATGTCAGTTCGGAAATACATTTTAAACTAGATCAATAGAAAATACAGGGTAAACCCGATCCAGTCCGGAAGGTCAATGTACAAGTCGTTTGTTATATCCCTGGTCGATACTGTAGTCATATCCCTTTCGGTAATTGGACATTTTGGACATAACCATTTCATTAAAAACATGTTTTTGGTATTGATGACAGGTGGTTACTTAACGCAGTATTATGGTAGTATAAAGGAACTATTCTTATACGTATAAATCAAAAGAAGGAATAAAAGTGTTATGATGACTATTTTTATAGAAAGGGGTTTAGGTTGGTTCTGAAGGAATCAGAGTACATTCCTTAGAACATATATTAAACTTAAACCAGTACCAGTGTACCATATGTCAAACTTAAAACTACTTGACGCAATTACGCTTATTCTTTATAAGTCGTGATTGAATTTTGTTCATTTCCTTGAAGGTATAATATACCATTCGAAAACAACACTTGTAAGAAAATATACTTTCATATCTGCAAATTGTGAAACGCCCTTACATTCACTGTTAGTAAATCAGATAATATCCACCACCACCTATCGACCCTTTTGAAATCATTCATCTAGTCTTCAAGTGATGTTTATTCGTCATTACAAGTTTATGTAACCAGATGCTTTTAAAATGTCACTTAGTATCGACTGATCAAAAACTTTTTCTAACAAATGATAGCTTGCTTTAATAATTGTACCAGAAAATTTATTTAAAAAATAGAATTCGAATACTACTGAAGATATAACGATATAAGGATACATCGAATTGAGTTCAAATTAGAGGCCGCATAAAGTTGTGTTTGGTCTGAATCCATACTGTTTGCATCAATGCCTTTAATAGCCACTTAATGTGCAAAACGAGTATATAGCCAGGTGGGATTTATGGAAAATGCATAAATAAAATGGCCGTCAAATTGCTATATATACACTATATTTTTACCATTTTCTACCTTGTACTTTACTATCGAAATTATCAGATATTACCAGTGTACCTCTTGTAATGGGAACATAATGTTCTCTGTGTAGTCGGAACTACTTGCACGCGTCACCCCCCGAAGTGTGGCGTATGGAAAAATCCCGTTTATTTATTTTATATACATTTGTAACTATGCAAATATATTATTTTTTAAAGACTATTGTAACTAAAATGGGTAAATCTAAATAAGATTTGTTTTAGAACTGCATTTATTGCGAAACTGCGAGATTTAACTGTCCGTCTGCTGCTGTCATATTGCATTTGTTAACAAAAACAAGATAAGCCAAATCGGCAAGTTTGCAAGATTCGTATGAATATGTATGGACCCAATTTGAAATTACCCCAGCAGATATTTGTTCCGAAGAAGACCTTGACAGTCCTTGCCTACAGTTTGGCGAAAACAAACGTGATGCTTTACTTGATTAAACGACCGTCATTGCTCATAAGACTCTAAGAGAGCACCACACTTCCTGACAGTAAGCTTCGAAGATTAAGAGCCATGACAAATAAACATACAGATAAATAAAATAAGCCCTACAATGAATATGACAATGTTCCATTGGTTGCTGGTTGTGGTTGCCACAACAAGAGCGAAGGCCACTCTGGCAACTATAGCCGGGTAAATTTGATTCTCTTACAGGATCCTTCATCTTGTCCATTTGGAAAGCAGGTTGGTCTGAAATTGAGCTAAGCACACTAACAAGTCACTACCGGGGTAGACAGATACTTGTTCCTGGTACAGTTGGTTTGTGTATTTATGGTGTTTCCAAGTTGTGCAATATGCGTCATCGGTGTGATGAAATGTTGGGTAATAACAATCCAATATCAAAGAAACGCTGTCCAATAAAGCAGCATTTACCAGAAACATGATACAACTAAAAGCCCTGCTAATCTCTGCATTCAGTTTTACTCAACACAACACTCAATTTACTGTCAACAATAACTGTAGATCTAGATCAATCATTTGGGAGCTGTTCACTTGGTCATGGTCTCATAAATTGATCATGCGAAATGATTAGACTCAAACGATCCTATCATTTCATCCGCTAGAGCCATGTTTCATTATCTTGAGAACAAAAATGTGCCTGAACTAGCAAACAAAAGGCTGTTCACATCTTTGAGTGGCACAGTCATTCAATATTACGTAAGAATATATATATATAATTACAGATATTGAGAAAGCTTTTTCCCGATATAGTGTTTTCGAAACATAAAAAATATTTACCGATATAAGACTGAAATGTATCATTTTGTATCATCCGACTAACGATGTCAAACGTTACTAACCAAATGCATTTGTTTGTCGGTAGGGTGCATGATTAAGTGTTCAACCTCAGTATTTTATTTTGTTAAGTATAATCTGAGACATTAAGTACCTACAGATGGAATGTGGTCTTTCCAACTCGCTTAACAAACTGATATTGCAAATGTCGAACAAGGCGGTATTACTACAAGCTCAATTTAGTCGAACAGAACTGTAGTTCAAAGTCAAAGTAAACATATTGTTCAACCACGTTTGAATTTTGAACAACGAGTACGTTCGACTTAATCAAATTCGAGCAAACGACGTTCGACTGTATATTACAGCATTTTATTTCAAAGTTCACAACACTCCTTGATGATTTTAGCTTTATAACATCTTACAGTTAGATCGAAGCTAACAACCATTAGAAAAAGCATGCATCAGAAATTAAAATAAAATTATATTAAATACATTCACAAGATTAGCAAACTTACGACTGAGCGTTGTAGACTCTTGTCTTACAATCTATGTACAGGATAGCAGGAAATGATTATGTCCTAGAGTAATCGAGATTACGAGCAATTGTGTTATTTAAGAATAATGTTAAGGGTTAATAATTAGCACATTATCAGGAACCAACTGGTGTGTATAGAACTTTCACACTTAATGCTGAGCGTTTACATATCAATTAAAAAGGAATTAAATCCTTAGAATGAGCAATGCCTTCCTACAAGTCGTTGCAATTTACCGCAGTGGGGTTACCTTGGTGCAGTAGAAAGCTGTTTTGTTTATATTTAATCGGCAATGAACGTGAACGCTATGCAATACATATAGAATAAAAACGTGGTCAGCAGTTTTAAACCTGCCCTCAGACGCCGGGCGATTCTGCGTCTGATCTAATACCAAACTGGTTCAATTGACAGATTGTCTATACATAACATTTTGTTGAGAATAAGTGTCGCTCTGTCCCCTATATTTAAGAGGCGCTGAACAGCGAACGTTTTGTGCCTAGCGCCTGAGACAATATGACAGCTTTATGTCAAGAAAGAATCTTTCGAGGGGAAATGAAAATTGCATTATCCGATTAGATTACAAGAATGTTGGCCCAATTGGAAATTTTACACTCTTGCATTCATTGTAATTTGAAGTTTAATTCCTTTTCTGAGCAATTAAATCCAATTTTGTTTCGGAAATGCACAGCTCGATATCGTCTCGACTTCGATCAATACCGTGCGCTTTCTCAACGGAGTCCGTGGGTGGAAATATATCGGGTTTAATGATTCTCCAAAGTATTCTAATTTATTAAATATCATTACAATAGCAAAACGAACGTTAAAAAAAGAAATAAACTGTTCCTTGAAAATTGAATTGTTCAAAAGTGTGTTGTTGTATGCTATTCACAGATCGACCAACGTCATGCTGCATTTTTAAATATTAGAATAAAACAAACTTTAAATTGATTAAGGTTTGTTCTTTAGTAAATTTTCAAGTAACTTAAATCATTATTTATTCCCTGGTCCTCTAAAAAGCACCCTTACTTTGTCAGTTTGCTATTTATTAGGAATTTAAATGATAACAAATCTTAATAACTGCCATCTGGTGACAATGTGTTCTTGTACCACTACAGTGTCGGATTCATCCTTATTTGTAAAAGAAAGTATATTTTATCGGAATCAACCCATATTTCAAAATATACACATCTTCGTTTCAATAATATACGGACGCAACACAAAATATCAAAGTACGTTTTACTTCACCAGCATGCATTTTTTCTTTGATCGTTCAGACTATTGTTGTAGTTGGACAAAGGTCATACGCTGACTATTTATGTACATCTTTGGAACTTTTAACGACAAAACAATTCAATTAAAAACGTTCAGTTCTAATTTGTGTGGTAATTGTCGTTAACATGTGTAATGTACTGACATATCGAGTCTTAAATAAATTGAGCAATTTACACTAATCGATCAAGTATAGAACAGAAGTTAGTGAATGACAAAAGCTGTATCTGTGATCAGATAAAGCTTGAGAAAATCACAGTAATTTTTGAAATGCGATGTATTGAGTATTGCTAAACAGAGACCAAATGACATCTATTAGTTGCTTGCTGGCGAATAACAAATGTTTTGTGAACGACTCTTGAAAATACCTAAGGTATTATGTGTTTGTGTAACGCTGCGACATAAATGTGTAACAATATATATAATTTGGTTATTTCTTAATAGTTAAATGATTTTCCAAGATTATGATACCCGACTGGTTCATTATACACTTATATGTTGAGTTCAATATGAGTTTTTAAGGATCGCGAGCCCGTTTCATCAACCATCGTAAACCTATCGTAAATATACGATAACATAAATATACGATTATTTTCAATAAACGACAAAAACGCGTTTTATGAAACAAACGTTTACGTCCGAATACATTAAAGTCCCATTGTGCTTTCAGACCTTTTTTATGTCCGAAATACAATAACGGATAATAATAATGTTTCAACCTTCTTATGGGCCAAACTGATCTATGAAATGTTAAAGACAGACCTAATTCATCAAAAGTGGCAGTTTAAAACCATAACAAACCGAAAGTATAGTCAAGCAACTAGGTCTGACGTGTCACGGGGTCGCCGAGTCCATTTTTAAGGGAGATCAGCATTTCGGATATCCTCGTCTCATTCTTTTAAAAAACAAGGTTGAGTTATAGGTATAAACAATGAGCGGATTAGTTATCAGAAACATAGCGTAATGGATAGGTCGTAGGCCCATAATCGAGTATATGATCGGGGACATTTTATTTGGCGTGGGTTCGAAACTCGCATCAACCTAAAACTTTTTCTTTGCTAAAATATATTAAGGATTCTATAATTACTTTATTTCCAATTTCATTTCAACCATCATATACTTTCATTGTAATGTAGATCTATGTAGATGATTATACGGTGAAACATCTCTATACATAAGCCATTAGGCAGGTGACATCATAATGGGGGAATAATGCATAAGGCAGTCTCCATTACTTTTGTTCTACATTCAGCAGCAGCCTGTCTAAAAAGACCACTTTATTAGTCCTTAATGAGTGGTCGATTCCTATGTGTTTCACCGTAATTAAGGCCCCAGACAAGGAGAGTATTTCAAAAAGTAACATTTTCATGTCTCCTTCAAACCCCATAGTGTGGCTACTAATCAAAAGCTTCTCGAAGAGACCATTCTAATTAGTACATGCAATCAAACCATAAGGTTTAGTGCAGACATGAGGAAAATGTTGGAAAACTTGTGTCTATTCCCCCTTATCTGGAGCCCAGTAAACAGATCTTGCTTGTAACTCATTACATTTCAATATTATAGAAGCCTATATGTATATACCTGTACATGTATGTATTTTATCATCGATTAATTTTTTAAAATATGACTAATATCGGACTCGAACTGAAACAAAGCAACCCTTCTCCAGCACTGGCGAACGTGTTCATAAATGGTCAGCTTATATTATACAGTATGGAATAGAATATAATGCTTTACTATTCATGCAAGATTTATATAAAACAACGTGTAAGGTCGACGTGGGATTCGAACCCACGCTTACTAAAAATACTGCTACTTGCCTTTGCATACCTAACCTTTGCCTACTGCGCTAAACTGCTCACAACAATTCCGCCTTCATTATTTCACCTCATATACGAAACTCGGCTGTTTAAAATATGTTCCGAGAACATGCGGAATGCTGTGTTACCTAAAAAATAGACTCGGCTGACCTTTGACACGTCAGACCTAGTTGTTTGACTGTTTGAATCTCGAACAGACGCCGCGTAACTCGGCGTCTTATCTGGATCCAAACTGTTTGACAATCGTCTTAAGGTTCTTTTAATTAAAACTATGAATAAATCTAAACTAAACAAATTTTGCACATGACAATTTCAAAGCAGACGTCTGTGCAGCAGAATAAGGGTTAACCACTTCATTCCTGTGCTCCAGCTAATCCGAAGTAAACTGAACAAATCCAACAGTTTATCACTCATTTCAGCACCGAATGATATGGTGTTACTACTCATTAGAATTGTCTCTTGGAGACGATTCTAATGAGTAGTGACACCATTGGTTTTAAAGCAGAAATAAAGGTTTTAGTTTTCGAAATACTCCCCTTATCTGGAGCCCTGTATTTACAGAGTTGTCCTTCTTTCCGTTCACAAGGTCAAATTAATGGGTGTTAACACCCATAAATTAAAAACATAAATAAAAAGCGAATTTCTTAGGTAAAGCCGCTTTTTGTGAAAGAATCACGTCCCATGTAGTTCTAATGGGATCCCAAGCAACCGTTTTATGCAGGTTTCCCAAAAGCACAATGCGGCTTTAAAAATATCCGCCTGTTTGCTAACGACACTAGCCTCTATATCGTTGTGGAACAGCCAAACACTTCTTCTGAGATTCTTAATTCAGATATCGTTAAGATATATGACTGGGCACATAAATGACTTGTCTCTTTCAATCCTTCTTAGACTGAAACTCTTCTCCTTTCTCGAAATGTCAATAAATCTCACCATCCTTCTCTATCGATGGTCAATCAAGACATTTCTGAAGTCCAGCAACATCGCCACCTGGGTGTCACATTTTCTAACGATGGCAGTTGACATGCTCACATCAACAACATGAAATCCAAAGCTTGGGCACGGATGAAGATCATGAGGAAAGACACGTTCTCTCTTGATAGACGCTCTCTAGGAACTATATACTTCTCCTGCATTCGACCTGTCTTGGAATACGCGGATGTCGTATTGGACAGTTGTTCCAACTACTTGAAAGTAGAACTTGATAAAATCCAGCATGAAGCAGCCCGAATTGTGACTGGGGCAACAACGTATGTGTCAATACAAGATCTATAAAGTGAAATGAAATGGGACTCCTTAGAAACCAGACGTAACACTCGTACTCTTCTATAAAATGTTCAACGGCCTAACTCCTTTCTAGCTCTCTAACTTGGCACAGCCCAAGTAAACAAGACGACGGGACGGATCATTAGAAACTCTCAAGTCATCAGACAACCCGTTTTTACCAAACAAATATATTCTGATTCTTTCCTTCCCTCTGCTATTCGCCAGTGGAACTCTCTACCATTAAATGTTCGAGAGTCTCCCTCACTGGGTGCCTTCAAACATGTTCTCAATTAGCAAAGTCTGCCTAAACAGTCCTCTTGCTTTGGTACAGGGAACAGGCGATCTTAGATACTACACACGCGACTCCGGACAAATTGATTGCAGCGGTCTGAATCTTACATTATTTCAGAAAAATCTCCTCGACTCTCCTCGTTGTGCTTGTGGTGACGTTGAAAGCACGGCGTACTTTCTCCTCTCCTGCCCTCAATACCGAATCCCAAGAAATGACATGATCTCCTCCATACGAGCAATATGCAGACCCGACCCAAATATACTACTCAACTGTCTTACCTCTCCGATCGTACCAACCAGACTATATTTGAAGCAGTCCAGGATTTCATTGTAAAAACCATAAGGTGTTCTCGGTAGTGTAATTATTACCCAAACGGCCTGTACCGCATGTGATGCCTGTCCTGTGTATTTCTACCTCCTTTGGCAGCTGCGCCACCACTCCACGAACCAAACAACCCTCTCCCAGTTGTATTAACTTTATTCAAATCATAAACATAGAAAAAAGTTTTGCCAGTTTATTCAAGGTGTCTTACGCTAGAAAACAATTGTTCCTATGATATGCTCACTTTTAAGGAGGAGAACCTGATCTAATTCTAATTATGCTGTCAAATATGTGAATATTCATGCAATGTTTTTCCTGAATAAAAAATGTTTAAACTAATCACTCGATTAGACACTTTTATATAAAACTTTAACAAGACACACCCTGTATCAATGTTGCAATTCCGACGATCACATAAGCAGATGATGTTTAACACATCGCTCCAAAATATGCATATTTAATTATATGTTGATTTGAAATCGCTAAACGAAACAAACATCGTAGACAAAATATATGAATGAGCATTGCAAAGCAATGAATATATTGCATTGAATTAAATTCTGTTATTTAATACACCGAATTTATCATCATCTCATTAAATTTTTCTCATGTAACAAATGATAGTAGTTTTAATAGTCCGTATGAAGGATGTTTAAATGTCAATGCAGAATACTGACAGACCTTTGATTGTTGTCAACCCATAACATTGATTGAATAACTTACTGAACATAGTTAGTCCAAGTGGCATCGTTTTCAGAGATATCGATGCCAGTACATTTTACTCAATCACACACTTTTACGTGCTGACTACTATGATATAATATACGCATTGATATGTCTAACGCTAATATTGACACCATTTCTACGGCATATGTTTCCCGCGGTGTCTTTGTTTACATGACGAAAGTTCGGTTCCTTTTATGTCTTTTCTATGGCCAATACAATTGCACTTGCGAATTTATGTTATGTTGTGTATCAAGGTGAAGTGTCTCGATTAACGTTTGAATTTCGTATACAATTTGGTAAATCAATTTACTTCACTGTGCTCTCGTACATCGTATATTTCCAAGTAAATATGTCAATATGTTATTTTATACTTTCAATTGACTAACATTCCATATTTTTACAGGTAACATGTCTGGCATAAATTGATAAAGACTTATTTGAACAGATGATCAATGTATTTTAATTATATTCACAAAATCATGCTTTCTTTCTTTATAAGTAATCCGATTAGGCTGGACATACAGAAATGTGTAATTCGAAATCAGATAAAGATTATTTACAACAGACTGATGAAATTTGAAATTTGATTAGTATGAGATTGCCTTGGGATACGTTCTGCATCATAATCGCATCTAAACACTATTCTAGAGACATATAGATTTTACTATTTTTAACATTATAAGTTCAGTTACAAAATAAACTCTCGTACGTTATACGTTCCACTTTAATTAAGACGCAATGAAAAAATATAATATAAGCCGATACTCTATTTCAACTTATTTGAAAATAAATTCAAGCATGGTGAGACACTGAGACACTCGATTGCTGGTATTGCCCAAACACCGCTGTTTAGTTCATGTTTTGAAGTGGTTTGCTTGATAATAGAGGAATCTACGCGTGATATATCTCAGGCGTTTAACAACGCTGTTCCTTCTTCATTCCGCTGTTACAGGGCTGCCATTCTCCAGTTTTTAGTAGCTTATAGCAGGCCGAAAGTAAAGTAGAATGCGCCTCTAGGCGCATTCTGCTTTACTTAAAGCCTGCTTTAAGTAGTTTAAGTAGTCGCATGTCAACAACAGTAGAAACAGGATATGGGGTAAAGATACGATTCTTAAAATCGCACTTGAAAAATGCAAAATTGGAAATCTTAGGATTGTTTATGTCAACTTATGGCAGCCCTGCTGTTATATTCTCATTAATTAATGTCGTGACCTGACCTAATGCATTCATTAAAATATATGTGTTTATTTGTATAGCGTTTATCTTTACCCCGTAAAGACATAAAATCGTTTATCTCAATAATGCATATTGTCATTTTCCTTAAGTGCTTGCTTGTTTCGTGTAATTTGTTTTCTGTCTCAGATAAAGGATCGTCAAATATGTGTCGGGCGTTTTTAAATGTTCTGCTGTACGTATTCATAGGGATGTTAGATTCTTGAAAACATCATAGTAGAGTAATGGGTCGGAAAACTTCACCCGCATAGGAAAAAAGCATGACGCATTTGCTCTCCATTTCTAATGATTTATTTTAAAGCTGGTCATGTTAACCCTTTCCCTTATAGAAGCGACTTTTAGCGCATTCATTTTATTCATCCGCCAAAGAAAATAGTTCCATTTTATACTGTCATGAATATGTACCATAAGAATTTTTTTCTATATCCAAGCAGATAGTAACTTAAAGCAGGCTGAAAGTAAAGCAGAATGCGCCTGCTTTAATAGGTCACATATCTTAAATACTAGAAACAGGCTATAGGTTAAAGGGTTAAAATCAATATAAGCAATGGTGGGAGAAATATTTTAGTCCTGCCCATCATAACAACCAACCGTTGTCAAATACCGTGTAAGAACGATAGAACATACAATATTTCCTAACCACAATATTTACCTGCTCATGTTACATGAGCAAACATGGATATGTTATTATTGAATCCGTTATTCCGTTGTATCTGATTTAATGTTCATAACTACGTATCGATACGTGGTAAGAATTTAGTTAGTTTTTTCGCAAGCAAAATCGAACAACTAAAATATCTGAGACAAAACTTAATATTAATAGTACATGATTTAATCCCTAAGTATTCAGTGCGTGTCCGATAAACCTAAATAAAACACATAGAAAAGAGCTTTGCTCATCAAATATTTGTGACCGAGTACCAATGAAATTGTTAATCATTTCTCGCCACAGGCATTACGCAATATGTGTGACAAAGTAGACCATGCAGACGTGGTTTGCATCCTTGATGTATGACTAAACTACATTTCTTTTCTGAATGCAACCCAAATCCATTTGATAATCCGAACCATTATCGCATGAACTTGTCTTGTATCGTTTCTGATAGTTCGATCGTACGTAGTCTTTCTCCATATTTCAGGCAAGATATAAGAATGATCGTGCGTGTTCCTAATCAATAGCTGTAATCAATTTAGAACCAACATTTCTTATAGGTCACTTGCTTCTGTCAATGTTACAAAGAGACGAAAAGTAATATATACCTAAGTAGACTTAGGTCTTAAGATTGGATTAACGATTATACGTCACAAGTGGACTGAGTGTTTTGTCTGATTAGATTTACGGTCTGCAGATACTTGGAGTAAAACGAATGACCAGCAACAGTTAATCATGGGAGAGATACGGTTTTTAAACCAACATTAATAAAAGGGAAAATGGACAACATATTGACAATTATCTCTTATATAAATAGTTGTGCTATCTTAATGCTGTGTCCACGGTCTACTGCTAAATGTCGCAACAAGGTTTAATCTTGAGCATACGCCAAGCTACATGTACACTATTATATCTGTTTTCAGGGTTAAATGAGAGTTGTGGCATACGCATAAAAAATATCTAACGGTTATATCTATAAACCCGTTCATGATCAAATTTGTCGAGAGATTGTACCCCTTCACCGCCATAGTGTCGTCTGCTTCAGTATTGCTGTCTGCAATTCCAATTCAAAGTTAGATTTAAGGCAATATGAGAAAATGTTTGCAAACGCGCTTTATTGCGCCATTGTGGGTTAACCTAAACAATTGATAATCATCCTACAGTTATGTCTTTGTAAGACATACACTATCTAAAATAAAATACATGTTTGGTATACAGACATAGGGTGTCACGTGTTCGAGTGTTTGAATACAACGATATGTTTTAGAAAAGCTTAATAGTGTTTCCTGATCCTGTGAGAGTACTAGTTTGGCTCTTGTTGGTTGGAAGTAAATCTGAGCAAGATTATCATACGATAACGCAAGTAAATACCGTTACCGTAACAGACTCACGAGTTTCACGTTTTGCATGCGTACGGTACACACTTAGTCCATATGTTTGGTAGGTGTCGAAGGACTGTACAGAGGCTTGCAACCCGGTTCAAACATATTTGGACTGTTCACGATTGTGTTCGACCTAATCATCACCGTGTTTCCACAACCAGAACTGACCGCCACATCACTGTAACGTACTAACGTCTTCGTCGTTTGTAATAAACAGTAACGGCTAGAGGACACGGTGTGTCATAACAGATTATAGTATTCGCTTGCCATCCACCTCTCCACCAATACGATCAAGACTACCATATTTTGGTCATATTTTGAAGCGACGTTACCGTGGTGTGAGTTTATTGTGGTCACGGTGTCATTTGAAATGAAAGGGGACTGACTAGCACCGAGTTCTCTCTACTGACGAATCTCGGTTCATACTTAGCAAAGCAGATGGTAGCTGTCTTTCAAAACAGCAGGTTTTAAATAGCAGGTCCCATTACAACAGGTGAGCGATATCAATACTTTAAAGCTCCACTTAAAATGTCAATGCAATTAAGTGGCAAATATTTGAGTGTTCATATACATTCCTCTATACATATAAAGGGTTTGCATTTAATTCCAATATTACACGACATATTGTTCTGCATTCAAATTGACATATTTCAGACTCTGGCACAGTCAGAGGCGCCCTTCCGGTAAACTTTTGTTGGAGATAATAGTTCTTAATCTATTTACTTCTGAAAAATAATGTAGAAACGTTAGAAAACAGTTAATGTGCCATTATTGATATAAAGCACCATGACAGTCCATAAACTATTAGCCAACCAGGGTCCTATCACTTTATTGATATGCATGGATCTCTTCTATATTCCAACTTGATCTATGTTTAATTGTTATAAAGCTACACACCAATTACCATCGCAATTAGTCATAAAATGAAGTATCTAAAGTGGGCCGATCAGAAGCCGAACCACCTAATTATTACGAGCATATTTTCTCAATATTCAAACTTGACCTGTGTCTACTTGATATAAAGTCACATAGTAAGTATCACCAACAGCTGTCAACACAGCCCGCTAGAGTACACATGAGATTGCAGGAGTCACTGTAAACAAGGCATTTTCTTATGAATCAGGGGCAAACACTCTTTACAGTCTTATCTGATTTCAGTAAATTGTCAAACTTTATAAAGATTATCTGTCAACTTGTGATTAGGATCAGTGGACTAATGAAGTTGTTATAGTATAATCATGGTTGAACATGGGAATTTTCACTGATATAAACAACAATAAGTGTATTTCTTTTTAAAGGGATACTTGCGTATTTGAAAAAAAAGATAGAATCTAATGAAAAGTTCTACAAGTTGAATTAAGGTCTATATAAGCAAATTGCTAAAAAAAAGCTTGGGGGTTGCCATGCTTTTTTCAGCTCTAGCTGGCTTTGAAAAGTGTGACGTTTGCCGCATTTGCTCATTGTCATAATCAGAAAACGTCATAAGGGACAAATGCACTTAAATTACAACAAAATAACATATTTCTAGTACACTTTATAATTTTCTAGCATTCATTTATCACAAGCAAGTGTGAAATAAACCTTTTAAAAGTATTTCTTGTGTTTTTAATGAGCTTTTGGGCTAAAACGAATGCTGAAAACCGGAAAAATAAGACATTTTTTCTTGCAAATATCTCACAAAAACATCAATTCTGTAAAAAGTTTCCCTAACAAATTCTTTAAACTTTCTAGGCATCTAGGTTAAAGTATTTATTATCAAATGATATAATGAAACCTAGGTGTCACTAAGCTCATTTATGAAATATGGTCAACATTCTTACCCAATCCCCTTAGATTTTATGCAGAAAATAGACCTCACTCAATAGCCAAATAGGGTCTCTGTTGGCCTAAAAATGAGAAATATTTATCCAATATTTGCTTAAATTGGTAAATATATGAGTGTATGCGCTTTTGAACGCACAATCCCTGTGTGAAAAGAGCGCTATATAAATCTGGTATAATAATAATAATAATAATAATGTGAATACAACAGCATAGTTTTAGTTACTTAAAGCATTTACAGTGCTGCTGATAAAAAAACATACACATAATTTCTACAAGGACTGCTACTCGGGACAGTTTTTTTCTAATCTTGAAACAGTGCCTGTACGGAAAGGACTGTATTTTACATAATTTACCAATGAGAACTTTTCAAAATTCATTTTTATGGTAATAAATGTATTGCAAATCAGAAAATTCGGTATGTGAAGAACTGTTTGAGTTATTGCGTTACAAGTGTAAACATGGTTTAATATAAGATGTTTGGTAATTCAAGGTCCGGTAACTCTGAATGTAATTATTCGATTGAACCCAAAATGTATAATTGTATTTTGCTTATGATACATTGCATATGATGTAAATATGAACCCGATACGCGAAGAGCCGTTTAAGTTATCACGGATCATAAAAGTGTTGATTAACGGACGGGCAGACGGACAGGCAAATAGAAAATATGATTCTTTGTTATAGACCCTAGTGTTTTATGGTTTAATATTTAGATTACATTTATGTAAGCGATGTGGAAATATGTAGCTGTATATGTATGGTCTAAACACTCCTACGCCACTAACATAAATCATCCATGGTAAGCAAATAAATCGTGTGTAAAATAATTCATAACAGGATTTGTTTACTGCTGTGATCGATTGGAATTGAAGCTAATGAGTTCGGTAAAATATCAAGTGTCTTCAGTTGAAATTACATAGAGACAAAACCGCACCGTATAAGAGTTACAGTGGAGAAAACGTTATTCTTTCCCGTTTAAACGAAACGAAACGCAAAAGCAAAACACTAAAACGTAGAAAAGTGCAATTTTCGGACAGTTCTGATAATTCATGTCTATCTTGGTGGCAAACAGTTTGGAGCCTGATCAGACGCCGGGTTATCCGGTGTCTGATCTGGCTCCAAACTGTTTGCACTGGAAATAATAGTTTTAGCGTAAACGCGTTTATTGGGAAAGAATAACGTTTTCTCCACTGAAAGAGGAATTGTTATATTTTATTTTAATGTCCGAGTAACACAGACTTCAAATAATTGGTGTCCCTGTGGGAAAGTCAGATACACATCAGAATTATTCTCCATTTAGGTTTGGATTCAAGTATATATTACAGATTGACTATAAAGGATAACATCACACACAACTTTAACTGCGCTAATGATAAGTCGATCTTTTACTTAATGTACTCAAATATAAAATCCCATTGCATATAGTTTATGGCCAGATCAATCAGATTAAAGCAAATGTTTTTTTTTATAGAACTCGTTATGTCCCTTAACTAATTGCAGTTGTGTTCACTCATTTCGTTAAAGACTTTTCCTCAGTCCATTGACGGACTCCCCCCCCCCCCCCCCCAATTGTCTTATAGGTGTGATGTGAACGGACAAAGCATGTGCAGCACAAGCTATTCTAATCTCAGTTTACTTGGTGAGGCTCAGATTATACTTACGCTCTAGTGATTTCCAATGGCCATTTCTAACCAAACTATCAAATATAAAGTTCGGGTCTCACACGAGAAGCGTCAATGGTTCTTTGCTACCGACATGTCCATAAGATCTATGATTGTTGCAAGGAAATTGTCTGGCAAGGTGTTATGATCGAAAGGTCGTCAGGAGATGTCTTTAAACATTACAAAAAATGTATTTTTTCCAACTGAATAATGGCAAGTTTTAACCAATTCCAAAAACCTACGAGAACGGAATCCAGTTCCAATTTTAATATTATGGTATAATTTTAACCTTATAATGCGTGTTTATGTTTTTTAAAACTACAGTTAGGGTACTTTAATTGCTTCTACATTTCCCAAATTCCGTAATTCTGTTCGCAAATTGGTATTTATATGATTAAATGTAAGAGCAAGACAAGATTATTAGATTTTGAAGAAACAGGAACTAGCACACAATTGGTACACAAAATTGCATGGAAGCGAATATGCGTACAAAACTGTTCTATAGTTACGGTAAAACCTTTATCGAATTCAAGATACAGTTGCAAATTAAATGTTGCACATTGAAGCAGAACTCAATTGTAAAGCAGAAAGCTTAAAAATGGTACATGCAATCGGGTTCATATTGTAGTTCATATTGCTTAATGCGATTATATGCATTAAAGGTATGCAAGTTTCGCGCATATTGTTGATAACTAGCCTGTACAAACTATTACCTATCGCCTCCTCTAGATCAAAAGTGAAGATAAGCAAAACCGGGATGCGGACGTCAGACCACTTTAACCCTTTACGCAATAGTCTGTTTTTAGTTTTGAATGTAGGTGACCACTTAAAGCAGGTTACAAGTAAAGCAGAATGCGCCTAAAGGCGCATTCTGCTTTACTTTTAATCTGCTTTAAACTATCATTTGCTAGGATTTACCAAATATTTCTTATCATTCATTTTCATGACTGTACAATTGGGAATTATCTTTTCAGTAGATGAATATATCCCATGCGCTTAAAGGTGCTTCTACTGGGGAAATGGTTAACATAGCGTGAAAGATATAACAATGCATAGTCCAAGACCATTCTATCTTGTCCAGGTTGTAGAAGCGGTACATTCTGTCCTTACAATCAACGAAAATTTAGATGAACACAGATTAGCTGTTTGATATCTTAAGTGTAAATAACTACAAATAAATACGAAAGACTCGAGCAGGAAACGCAACACAAACAATACACCCACCTCTCAAGCAGAACACACACGGTGTGACACCGGTGAATTTTCCCCCCATTCAGCCTATGTAAATTAGCCTCATGGCCAACTCCACAACACTTTTCACAGAGTTAGTTCAGCTTTAAGATTATATTTCCATCATCTGCATGCTTAGAACAGTCTTTTAAGCACCATAAACATATTCCAAGTACAGTGAACTTTTCCAATATCCAGCGCAGAATGTAACAACCGGCCACTTTCTCTTTCAAAAAGGTCAATGTCACCCAAGTACACCCACATCTTCAAGCCACCACTGTTGAAAATAGTCCTGCACAAAAAGGGGAAAAAAACCTCTCAAATCACAGAATACACACAGGAGTTATACACAGTCAAGCAATACAACATGTGAAAGGTGTTTTAGGCTACTCACAAACCCTTCATTTGTATAACTGGTAATTTTAAGAACTACTTCCATTGTACAACGACCTCCGGAAGTAAAGGTTCACTGGTGTCACACCACACACAGTCATACCATAACAAACACACACACATATGCACACACACACATGCGCAATACCATTCAATCATCTACACACTAAATATAAAACAACACGCAAGACAAACATAAAGCAAAGTGAACATAGGAGCCCGCCTTGGTACGGTCAGTAGCAATCAACAACTAATTATAAATTAATTATTAACAACCACTGGGGGGTTAAACCTGGGTTTAGGGGCGCCAAATCTCACTCTTATCTCCTATATTCACCTATAAAGACGAACAGTGTACATAAACTATAAACCCTGTTCCACAACCCTACAACCAAAAAGACCGGCAACACAGTAAGTAAATACATGTAAAACATCTAACAAAAATTATATGACAAGAAGATTATTAGTAACACGGGAAAGAATTAAACATTCAAGCCCGTGTTAAAAATAACCCACTATGGCAACGGTCAAATTGTACTCAAGCGACAAGTCCGTAGTCACGAGTTAATGTAAGACATGGATGGGTTCAGGGTACGACAGAGAGAGAGAGAAAAAACAAAGCACGAAAATCCGACATAACTCTCCCGGTTAAGGACGGCTTTAGAGATACATCATCATGTAGTGCTAAGCCCTGTCTGTCGTTGCACAACCAAAGAGGAAAGCACAGTTATCAATTGTAGATTGATCGATAACCAAACGTGAAGTGCACAGCAATATAGTTGGATCATAATCTTTTTTGAGGAAAGATCTAATACGTTTCACAAACAGGTTTTGAACACTTGTTTTATCAACATTCAGTTTGTGTCATTTGCGGCGTCAGAGCATTTGACAGCTTGTAAAGTAAATATATGATATGAGCCATTCTCTGACAAAACCGGTCTTATTGACATCGCCGAAATGACGTCGAATTTTTGACGTCATTCATAAAGATCACACATGTTTTCCGCATGGAGTATTGTTTACATTGTACAATCGTGATACTAACAATCGTATAGCCAGTTGTTCTGGCAGTTAGAATTATAAATTCTGTGTAACAGTGAATCGTGAAATTCTTATGGATTAACAATGGATAGTGATTTGGAGGTGAGTTGATTTTTTTCTCTCAATTTGATGAATTTGTAGCTAGACCTAGAAATGCAAGCGGTAGCAGATTTTTTAAATGGCAGACTGTCAAGCACGTACATGTATGTTTCTGGTGGATTTAGTTCATTATTGTAACGGCAATGGCCTTAAAAAACATATATATTCAGACAGGACAATATTATTTCCGCTATATCCAACTATTCGTGAAGGTCATTAGATCTACGTGTATACCCCACCCGGCAAGAAAGGTGTGTTTTTTTTTCGATTTAGTCAGACTATGGATGAATTGGCGTATAATTAGTACATGAAAATGTAATGAATAAACATGTTTTGTGATGGTTCTATTGATTATTTAAAAAAAAAAAGAGTAGCAGCGTACCGAGTCTACCGACCCATTTTCGCGATAATCCAGTTTATCAGTAATAAGATTAAACTTTAAACCGCGGTAGACGTCAAGCCCCCGTAGCTCAGTGGATACGTCGAAGAATTGTAGTGCAGAAGGTCGCCGGTTCGATTCCAACTGCCATCTGTCTTTCTTTTCTTTTTTTTTTCTTTATTTGAATTTCCAAAGTAGATTTTTTATAATAAAGCCTATAACTAAATATTATTAAAATAAATTACGTGAAGATCTAGATGTGAAAGTTGCATGACTTGTTCAATCAACTCTGGATTTGCGCTTTGAAGCTATAAAACTTAGATTGATGGATTACGCATTATCACACTGATATAGATCTACATACTTTTAATTTTTCAGGATTTAC